>CM046881.1:368810824-369159291 GCA_025667525.1 Glebionis coronaria
AATGATGAAGAACATCATATGAAAGATTCACATGGTTCTTGTTCACGAATGATGGTCACCTCGTCACGTCTGAAGTTATCTCTTGACTCCATGTGTATGATTGATATCGTTGTCTTGACACCAATATGTGAACTTGGCACTCTCGGCATCAAGGATTCTGAATGCTGGACAATTGCTCCCCCTCAATAGTTGACCCGTGTTCTATTGAAAGAGCTGTAGTCACCGTTTGAGTAGTCGCATCGTCGAGTATGTAGATATCAATTGTAAGTTGCTACGGTTGGTGGAGATGATAACTTCATAAAAACAAGATTTCTCTTGTTTTAACAAATAAATGCACTGACACGTACATATATTCGTGTTAGATTGTGTTATTACGTAAACACAATCCCTTACATGGTTATAAAGTAAACCATGCCCGAGAAAATTAATTCCCGTTGTTGAGTCAAAGCTTTTTGGTGAAATGCTTGACTTGAGTATGAAAAGCGGGTTACTATCTGAAATAATAGCAAACCATTTTGAGCATGTTTTAAAACGTTTGAACTTCTGCTCGAACTTTATTTACAACCCCGTGTCATTATTGAATGACATTTCTAGGTTCGTAAATATTATCGATTCCAGAAGACATGCTCTTTTTATCAAAACATTTTTGAACACACAATTTTGAAAGATTTAGAAAAAACCTTTTGAGAAATTCTCGAAAAATTGTGTTCAAAGTTTTGAAAACCAATTACTTGAGCTTAAGATGTTGAATATCTTACGAAACGAGCTCAAGTTCGAGAAGTTGTAAACTTCCCGTTGTTAAGGATAAGTTTATCATCGGCGATAAACTTTCCTTTTAACTGAGGAACGAGTCCTAAGTTGACATTTACTTAGAAGTCATTTTCATGAGCTTGAAAAACTTTAAATGTTTTAACGAAAAGCTCATGACCGAGAAAGGTGAATTTCTCGTTATGAGGAAAAGTTCTCTTATTTAAAAGGTTCACTTTCCTTTCTGAGCTTAAAACCTGGAATGTTTTAATACAAGCTCATGACCGAGAAAATTTAATTTCCGGTTACGAGGATAAGCTATCTTTAAAGATAAGCTTTCCTAAAATTGAAGTCCGAATTGCAGTCTGATATTTAACTGTAAGTCATTGTGCATGAGCTTAAAAACTTCGAATGTTTTTAATATTAGCTCATGCCCGAGAAAACTTAATTTCTCGTTGTTAGGATAAGTTTATCATCGGCGATAAACTTTCCTTTCTTTGAAGTCCGGGGCATCGTCTGTCATTTAACGAGGAGCCATTTACACGAGCTTAAAACTTTTGAATTGTTTTAAATTTAGCTCGTGTCCGAGAAAAATTAATTTCTCGTTTTGGGGGTAAGTTATCGTTGCGAAGATAAACTTCCCTGTCTCTGAAGTCCGGGTCATCGTGTGTGATTTGACTGTGAGCCATTGTGCATGAGCTTAAAAACTTGGAATGTTTTTTATATAAGCTCATGCCCGAGAAAAATTAATTTCTCGTTGTTAGGATAAGTTTACCATCGACGATAAACTTTCCTTTCTTTGAAGATCGAGTTATAGTCTGTGATGTGACTATAAGTCCTTGTGCACTGTAAGCTTAACTGGAAGTCCTCTGAGACACTTCTTTCTTAGATATCAGCTTATTTAGAAACCAAACTCCGAGAGTGTCCTTAATTGAGTGGTATACAATGATTGGACCGCTTCGTTCTTTTGGAACATCCTCTTTTGTACCTGCATTTTCATTTGGAATTTGCATGCTTTGATATGGGTTAGCGATATCTATCTTAGAAACAAGTGGGGGCTCACAATTTTCTTTTCTTGTGCTAGAGGTGACCTAAGGAGATGATTCACTTGTCTTAGCTGGAAAATGTTTCCTTTTATAGAAAACCTTAAGTTCAGGCTTAAGTGATGTATCCTCCTTTTTAATTTCCTCCCTAGTAGTCTTAGTAGAATCAGAGACTATCCTAGTTAAAGGGCACTCGTTTCCTACAAGAGTGAAAGTTCTACCAGTGGGGCGCCACATTTTACCCATGGGTTTTATTTTAGCCACCCACTGGGATTTAAGTCTAGCACAGGAGTTCACCTCATTAAGTAATTTCTTGACACAAGAATCATGATTGGCTTTAAAGACACATTTCCTACATGTTTTACAAGTAGCATATTTAATGTCCGAGTAAGATCTAGAATTCCTAGATGATTGATTGATGCTCCTAGGATATGATATGCTACGGTTAGCAGTGTTGGGTAATCTAGAAGGCATCTGACTAGGTTTAAAATTCCTATCTCTTACTTTTGTCTTTTCCTTAGCTTCCCTTAGACTAAAAGTATGGCGAACGTCATTTGAACTAGTTCGAGACGTGTTCTTTAGACTATGTCTAGGGAGGCTAGATGCAATCATGTGATTAGGTATTGCAAAAGCTGTTTTAGTCACATTGGGCCTAGATAGTGGAGTGACTGTTCTAGAGAGATGAACCATATCAACTTGGGAGGCAAACCACGGTGTCGAGGATTTTGGTCGCTCAGATCTAAATGCAGTCGGTTGTCTAACAGACTGAATTTGAGGCGGTTTCCCCAAGATTGATGGTTTTTCAAGCTTAGTATCCACACTAGATCCTTTAGTTTTTCTCAATTCGTTTTTCAACGCAGCTATAGCAAAGACCTTTTCTTGTACTTGAGCCTTTAAAGTCTCATTCTCTTTGAGCAATTCATCTTGGGATGCCAACTTAAATTCAAGTGACTTAATTTGTCTCACAAAATTTTCTTTTTCAGCTTTAGAATCTTGAATTTTGGATTTAATTTTCTTTCAAGAACAACGTTTGAATTTTCAAGTTTTTAATAATACTTTTCAAATTTATCCGTTTTCTTCGAAAATTCAATTTTGGCATCCTCAAGAGCTTTAGATTGCTGAGCTAAAATCGTTTCAAGCTCTTTAATCTTGGAATCAGAATCGGTTAGAGAAGCAGTCATAAAGCATTTATCCTGATGAACTATAGCATTCTGAACAATTTCTCCCCTATTTTGACTCACATCGGATGAATCTGAAGTGGTAAAACTATCACCCTTTTCCATCCCATGTTTGTCATAATTAGGTTCGGAATGCGCAACATGCGGTGGTTCATCGACATAGACATCATATACCACATTCCTTTGTACCGTGTTTGTAGACTCTTCATCAGATACGGGTATGGTGTCATCAATCCCTCACATGCTGCTTGTATCATGCTTTCCTCCTGAATCCTTGCTCTTGCAATCTTTAGGCTCCAAGTTTTCAACCGTATGATCATTCTCCTCTTGCATCTGCATCGTAGATTCTTGCACTCCATTATCATACTCTTGCTGAAGTCGAGATCTTTCATTTCCGTTTGTGTGTACTGAAGAAATGATTGACATATCCCTGAATTGTCAGACTTAAAAATGTTGAATTTGAAGATGTGCGTAAGTTGTGTCACTAGAGCTTGATATGCAGATGCTGATGCAGAGTGATTAAAGTCTTCTTTGTGAAGTTGCTCAGCTAGTTGGTTCAAGTTGAGGAATATGGAATCGATGAATATATAACGATCTTGACCGAAGAGTGTCAGAAATTCGCTTCCTCCTTGAAACCAAGAAATGGTCACTAGATGAGACTGGAGTAGTCGAAAGAACGTTATACCACTTTCTCTAGCTGTGTTTTGCATGAGAAGCAAGTCTCCCTATCGAGATGTCGAGTTCAACGAAACCATTGGAAATCAATGATAAATGAATGTAAGGATTACTTGTCGATCGATCAATGAAATAAAGTAATTGTGTTTGTTGTTGTGAGTAGAAGTCGAGAAATAATGTTAAAATCCCCTAATAATTGTTCTCGATAAACCAAAAATTCCAAGACAAAATTACACATAAAAATTTTCAAAAACACGTTTTTGAAAAATCTTGAAATACTTGTCACTGAATCAGAATCCTCAAATTTAATCCGTCGGAATAACCATCGCAATACCCATCGCAATATTACCCATCGGAATGTTTGATCGGAATGTCACACTATCTTAATGTCCAGATCGGAAAGTCCAGATCAGAATGTCACACTATCTGAATGTCCAGATCGGAATGTCCAGATCGGAATATCACTATTGGAATGTCCAGATCGAAATGTAGCTAAAATAAAATGGGCAGAGTGACGATACAAGGATCCCTTAAACCCGTCGGAATCCCAGATCACAATGCTCGATCGGAATGCTCAGATCGGAATAAGGTGTCGTAATACAGTGATCGCAATGTGGAACCAGCTGGTTATTGCGATCAAGTTCCTCTCAGTTGTACTTTTCGATGGTGACCTTTGCTAGTATTTCGGAATGATAAAAAACCAAGAAGTTTTGAACGATTGATCCAAGAAAGTTTGTGTTTTTAACCAAAACCAAGATACCAAAATCACTACAACAAGTAACTAGATAACGTGTATCAAGATCAAAGCATAAAAACACAAAAAAATTGGACGTGGGTATGGATTATCAAAACACAAAATCAAGAACACAAGAACAAAACCAATCAAACCAAGGCTCTGATACCATTTGTAGGTCCTCGTAATCCTTGGATTATCCTTGTGTTATGATTATCTAAAGAGATAGAAAGATAGATGAAGATGTAGAGAGATAAACTAGAGAAAGGTTGGAGAGAATAAGAAATATTAGATTGAAGTGTGTGTAAAGTGAATGACCAACCCCTCCTAACATGCTAGGAGGGGGTTTATATAGCCCACCCTACATGTGACCGATCCTGTCTAAATACGTAAAAACATATTTCCAACATTTTCTTTTTACCCACTTATGTGCACAGTAACTGACAACCCCTCAACACAAGACACCAACTGAATTACACTCAATTTAAACCTCAATTTCGATTCAAAAACCCAGATTTCACTTTCTTTCTGTTTCTTTGCTTCTTTTTGACTGAAGTATTATGGAACAAAAGGAGGGGGGGCACCCTCACTTGCGTTTTGCAAGTGAGGAGTCAAACTGAAAATATGAACACGCAGCCAAGCACAAATCTCAAATTCAGCAATCACAAAACCATGTATTTACACATAGGACATGATTTCAGCAAAAGAACAAAGTAGCAAAAACTCAAATAACCACTTAGTTTACTTGGGGTTGGATAGGTGTGTAAACACCCATCCTTTTACCACTTAATTCTGGCTAAAACGAGACCAAAACACGTATTTAATATCATTTGTTTGGAATTATGCGTGGTTTTTGTGTTTATTGTGTTTTCAGAGCCAACCGGATGAATATTAAAGAAAACATGGGATTGCACGGGTTTTTTTGAAGAAAAGGACTCAAGATAAATTCTATTGTCCAAGAGATGCAAAAGATTGTAAGTCACTGGGCCTATTCGAAGATTTATCGAAGAAAAGGACCAAAGATGGATGATTTACATAAGTCGAAGAAACTCAAGTCTATTAAACGAAGAAATTAAAAGACGAGTTGAATTTAATCGACGACAAATCCCGAATCAGAATCGAAAACGTCAACTTTTCTGAAAAGACGAGAAGACAAGAAGAACGGGAGAAAGCCTACTCACCAACCAAAAGACAAGCCTATAAATATACCACCCCTCACACATTTAGCCAGTTAGTTTTTAGTTTTCTTTCTCCCCACTTTTCTCTCCTTTTAGTTCGTATCATCACCAACACCACTAGGGTGTTTGGTGATCTTGATCTTTGATTTTTAATTTTGTAATTTTCATCTTTGTTTTGTGATTGTTAAAACAGTAATCATCAATACAAGTTCTTGTTTAATCTTTCCATTTCATCTTGTTCATCATCATCTTTCTCTTCAAGTTTTTAAGTTCTTATTTTATTGAGTTTTGATCTTCAAAAGTTGTTGGGATTTATGTTTTTGTTGATGGGATTTGTAGTTTATGGTTAGTAGATGCTTAGTGATTAGTTTATTTAAGTTTTTGGTGAAAAACTTGGTGATTTTTGGATTAAAATTGGTTTTCCCTGTTCTTCGGGATAGTTACTGTATCTGGGTTTCCCAGACTTCCGGATGAACACAAAACTTCCGGATGAACACAAATCTTTCGGATGAACACAAAAGTTCCGAGTGAACTACTTTAGTTAAAAGTTCCGCATGAATCAAAACTTCCGAACGAACAGAAAGTTCCGGATGAATCCCATCTTCCGAATGAACTGAAGTTCCGGATGAACAGTAAGTTCCGAATGAATACATGTTTTTAAGTTCCGAATCAGTTTCTTTATAAAAAGTTCCGAACGAACAGAAAGTTCCGGATGAATCCAATCTTCCGAATGAATTGAAGTTCCGGATGAGTTTTAAGTTCCGAGTTAGTTTCTTTTCCAAAAACTTCCGAATGAGCACAAGTTCCGAATGAACAAATTTTCCGAATAAAGTTCCGCATGAAAGTTCCGACCCAACTTCCGAACTAACTTCCGAATTAAAGTTCCGAATGAAGACTTCCGAGTGAATAGTTCCGGATGAGCAAAGTTCCGAATCAAGGTTAAAACTTCCGAATCAGTCATCTTTTGAGCATTATTAATTGTTACTGTTTCTGTTTCTTCATTGTTATTTCAGTTTTAATTTTAATTTTAATTTTAATTTTAATTCAAGTCTTTCAAGTCTTTATTAATTGTCATTAAATTAGTTGTCTTTGATATAAGTTTTCATTTTAGTACACTTAAACTTTTTAGTAGACTAGATAACTAAACCCCTTTTTTAGTAACCAAGAACAATCATTCCACTTAAGACCGAGATCAATTCGAGAGGATATCGAGAGAAGAAATCTGAACCCATACAAAAATTATTGTATCAAATGGCGCCGCTGCCGGCTCTTCTCGTTAAGATCAAAAGTTTTTGTGAGAACTTGGATTTTGGGATCCGTTCCCCGTGAACGTTACTTTTTCATAAAATTTTTCAAAAAATCCTAAAAAATATAAAATTTTCAAAAATACAAAAAAATTAAAAAACATAAAAACCAAAAATATTTTTGCTTTGTTTTTCTTTGTTCGTTCTTTTGCAGGTGTATGCGCACTCGATCCACGTCTTATCAAGAGACCGATCCTCTCGATAACCTAGACATGGATGGTGTACAAAACAACAACAAAATACCACCTCCGAACAACAATAATAACAACAACAACCCACCTTTCAACAACATGAATAATAACAACAACAATGAGCCCCTACCGGATAATCACCCTATGATTGAACTGCTGCAAGCTCATGTAGATGGCAACACTGATCCAATTATCATACCTCCGATTGCCGCCAACAACTTTGAGCTAAAACCAGGCTTTATCCAGATGGTCTCCGCTCAACCATTCTTGGGACGTACCATTGATGACCCACACGACCACATCAAGAGATTCTTGCAACTCACTAACACGGTCAAGTTCAATGGTGTTCCACAAGAGGTTATTAGGTTACAACTTTTTCCCTTTTATTTAGAGGGACAAGCCCGGCATTGGCTTGCTAAGGAACCGCCACAGAGTATTCTCTCGTGGACGGATCTGGAAACAAAATTTATCAATTACTTTTTCCCACCCTCTCGTACTACCGCTTTGCGGAATGAAATCATAAATTTTGAACAAAAGTACAATGAGTCGTTCAGTGAATCTTGGGATCGTTTTAAAGATCTTTAAGAAAATGCCCACAACATGGTTTTACCAAAGTACATCAAATCAATACTTTTTACAATGGTTTAAGCATGAGTGACCAAGATTCACTAAACAGTGCCTCGGGGGGTAATCTTTTGGCTAAGACTTCCAATGCTGCTTGGGATATCATTGAGAACAAGTCTCGTGTGCAAACCAAGAGTGTTCGGACCAATGTCGCTAGTGCTAGCACTAGGGACAGCGACAAGCGATTGGACAAAATCACTACGCTTCTTGAATCGCTTGTCACCCACACCGTCAGCAACAACAACAGCAAGAACACTAAACACGCTCAAGTTAACGCTGTCAGCCAACCTTGTGAGATATGCGGTGGTCCTCACTCGTACACCAATTGTACCGCCACCCAAGACTACCCTGCTGAAAATGTGAATGCGGCATATGGCACCTATCCTCAACCCGCCTATCAAGCTAGACCTCAAGGTGACCGTAATTTGCTTAGCTACCGTTCTAACAATTATCTTTCCCCACCTGGTTTTCCTCCTACCAACCCAAACCAACAACCAAACCTCAATCGACCTCCTCAACAACAACAACAACAACCTCGACAACCATACATACCTCCTCACAAGCAGCAACAACCACCTCAACGAAACAATCAAGTCTACCAACAACCTGCTTACCAACCACCTGCATACAATGCTCCTCCCAACCAACCCACCGCTCTTCACCAAGAAGTGGAAACTTATATGAGGACTAACGATGTGATAGTGGGAAATCTTCAGAGAGAAGTGCTCAACCTGAAAGCAGACTTGGTCAAGCAAGGAAACGATTTGAGAGCCGACATGAGAAATACGTTGGATAGCCAAACTAATGACTTGAAGAACATGATGGCTAGTTTCTTCCAAGGTAATCCACCCTCTTCTTCGGGTACTCATCCGAGTAACACCGTTGCGAACCCAAGAGGGGAGATGAAAGCAATCACTACTCGAAGTGGTAAAGGTACCAAGGAACCCGAGCTTCCTATACCTCCATCGGTGGTTGTGACTAAGGAGAACGAGTCACCTGCTCCTATTCCCCATCCTTCTCCTTCCCCAATTTCTCCACCTCTTCCTTCTACCCCTCCACCACCCAAGGATGTGAGTGATCCTATTCTTCCAAAGCCTTCCTCTTCTTCCAATATACCTTATCCATCTAGGTTGAGGAAAGAGAAGCAAAAGAGCAAAGACGATATTCAGGTTTCGAACTTTCTTAAAATGTTCAAACAATTGAATTTCAATATCTCCTTCGCTGCTGCTCTCGCTCACATGCCTAAGTATGCGAAAATGTTTAAAGATCTGCTGAGCGACAAGGAAAAGCTCCTCGATATTGCCAAAACCCAACTTAATGAGAATTGCTCTGCAGTGCTCTTAAGGAAATTGCCAACCAAGCTTGGTGATCCGGGTCGTTTTCTTATCCCTTGCAATTTCCCAGGAGTAGAGAATTGCATGGCCCTAGCCAATCTAGGTGCCACTATTAATCTTATGCCTCTAAGCGTTTGGAAGCAATTATCTCTCCCAGAGCTAGTCCCCACCAAAATGACTTTGGAATTGGCCAACCGTACGGTTGCTTATCCAGTGGGGATAGCCGAAGACGTCATTGTAGGAGTCGACAAATTCACCTTTCCTGCTGATTTTGTTGTCGTCGACTACGAGATGGACCCTCGTGTGCCACTAATTGTTGGTCGTCCATTCTTGAGGACCGGTCGAACTCTCATTGATGTTGAAGCCGGTGAGCTTATCATGAGAGTGGGTGACGATAAAGTAGTCTTCAACATGGGAAAGTTGTCTAAACAGCCTTATTCATATGAGAGTGTTAATTGTATTGACGTTCTTGATGAGGCTTGTGAAGAACACTTTAATGATGCTTGAAAAAGTATTCCTACCTCTCTTCCCAATGTTGAGACCGTGTCCTCTATTGATTCATCGTTGTCTCTATTTGGAGATAGTGATTTATTTTGGAACAATCTTGAAGACACCATGGGAGATGTGAATTTAGCTACTAATGATTCTCCTATCGATGGGGATGAAGACATGAATTTCATTGACAATCTTCTCAACGAAGACAATCCTTCTCCTCCATCTCCCACGGTCATTTCTATCGATACTCCGACTTCGAATACGCCTCCCGTCGCAAATCCTCCGGATTTAGAGCTTAAGGAGTTGCCGCCCCATCTCGAGTATGTATTCCTTGAAGAAGAGAAGAAGTCGCCAGTCATCATTGCTAAGGACCTAAAGGAAGAAGAAAAAGCCCGACTTATCACCGTGTTGAAAGATCACAAGAAGGGTATTGCTTGGAAGATTTCTGACATTCGTGGAATTGATCCTCACTTCTGCACACACAAAATTCTCATGGAGGACGACTTTAAGCCCACAATTCAAAGCCAACGAAGGGTGAATCCAAAAATCCATGAAGTCATCAAAACAGAGGTTATCAAACTTCTTGATGCGGGTATGATTTACCCTATTTCGGATTCACCATGGGTTAGTCCAATCCATTGTGTGTCCAAGAAGGGCGGAATAACCGTTGTTCCCAATGAACACAACGAGTTGATTTCCACTCGTCTCGTTACTGGGTGGAGAGTTTGTATAGACTACCGTAAACTCAATGATGCCACGAGAAAGGATCATTTCCCTCTACCTTTTATGGACCAAATGCTTGAACGATTAGCGGGTAATGAATATTACTGCTTTCTTGATGGTTTCTCGGGTTATTTCCAAATACCCATCGATCCCCAAGATCAAGAGAAGACAACATTCACTTGTCCCTATGACACTTTTGCTTACAAAAGAATGCCTTTTGGATTATGTAATGCGCCCGGGACTTTCCAAAGGTGCATGTTAGCTATCTTCCATGACATGGTTGAACAAACCATGGAAGTCTTCATGGATGATTTCTCGGTCTTCGGGGATTCCTTCTCTTCTTGCCTTGCCAATTTGGAACGTATGCTTAAGCGGTGCGAAGACACTCGCCTTGTTCTGAACTGGGAAAAATGCCATTTTATGGTAAAAGAAGGCATCGTGATGGGACACAAGATTTCCAAAGCCGGTCTTGAAGTAGACAGTGCTAAAGTCGATGTTATCGCAAAGTTGCCTCCACCTTCCACCGTTAAGGGTGTGAGAAGTTTTCTGGGTCATGCGGGCTTCTATCGTCGATTCATCAAAGATTTTTCTCAAATCGCTCGCCCGATGACCCACCTCTTGGAAAAAGATACTCCTTTTATCTTTTCCAAAGAGTGTCTTGAAGCCTTCAACTCGCTAAAGGATAAGCTAACTAAGGCACCCGTCTTGGTTACCCCTAATTGGGAGCTTCCCTTTGAGTTGATGTGCGATGCTAGTGATTTTGCTATTGGAGCGGTTCTGGGACAAAGAGTGAACAAACACTTCCAACCAATCCATTACGCTAGCAAGACAATGACGGGGGCACAATTGCATTATACGACAACAGAAAAAGAGCTTTTAGCTGTTGTCTATGCCTTTGAAAAATTCCGCCCCTATCTTATCCATTCTACAACAATTGTGTATACCGATCATTCCGCGCTAAAGTACTTGTTGATAAAGCAAGATTCCAAACCAAGACTTCTTCGCTGGGTTTTGCTGCTCCAGGAATTTAAAATCGAAATTCGCGATAAAAAAGGAGCTGAAAACATAGCCGCGGATCATCTCAGCAGACTTGAGGATCCTTACCAAGGGGATCATCCAAACAAAGAAATCAATGATCTTTTCCCTTGGAGACCTTAATGTCTATAAATTCGAATTCTAATGAAACCTCGTGGTTTGCAGACTTTGCAAACTACTTGGCGGGTGGAATTCTCAAGGAAGGGTTGACGTCTCAACAAAAGAAAAAGTTCTTCACCGACATTAAGACTTACTTTTGGGACGACCCTTACCTATTCAAACAATGTGTCGACCTGATTATCCGCCGATGTGTTGATGGACCGGCAGCTTCAGAAATCCTTGATGCTTGCCACAAAGGACCCACCGGTGGTCACTTTGGTCCCAACTACACCGCCAAAAAAGTGTTTGATTCGGGATTTTATTGGCCCACCATCTATCGTGACGCTCACGATATGGTTAAACGATGTGATGCTTGCCAAAAACAAGGCAAGATTACACATAAAGATGAGATGCCTCAGAATTTCATTCAAGAGTGTGAAATCTTTGATGTTTGGGGTATCGACTTTATGGGGCCATTCCCTTCCTCTAAAGGAAACAAATACATCCTTGTAGCCGTTGACTACGTTTCAAAGTGGGTTGAAGCCAAAGCTTTACCTACTAATAACGCAAGGGTGGTTTGTAACTTTTTAAAAGCTCTTTTCGCTAGATTCGGTGTGCCTCGTGCCATTATTAGTGATCGTGGGACTCATTTCTGCAATGACCAATTTGCTAGAGTCATGGCTAAGTACGGTGTAAATCATCGTCTTTCCACAGCCTACCACCCACAAACTAATGGCCAGGATGAAATATCAAACCGTGGTTTAAAGCGAATTCTTGAAAGAACCGTGGGAGAGCATCGTGCCTCATGGGCTGATAAAATTGATGATGCTTTGTGGGCTTTCCGTACTGCTTACAAGACCCCGATCGGCTGTACGCCTTATCGTCTTGTGTACGGGAAAGCGTGCCACCTCCCCATTGAGTTGGAGCACAAGGCTTATTGGGCCTTGAAGTGGGCTAATTTTGATATTAACAAAGCCGGTGACCTACGCAAGATCCAACTCAATGAGCTGAATGAACTTCGGAATGAGGCTTATGAAAATTCTTTAATCTATAAGGAAAGAACTAAGCTCATTCACGACTCCAAGATCAAAAACCGAGAGTTCCATGTTGGAGACAAAGTCTTACTTTTTAACTCTCGGTTGAAAATCTTCTCAGGAAAGCTCAAATCTCTTTGGTCCGGCCCATTCACCATTGCCCAAATTTTTCCATATGGTACTCTCGAGCTCGCTCAACCTAATGGACCAAATTGTAAGGTGAATGGCCAACGAGTGAAGTTGTACTTTGGTGAGGACACCTCTCAGGAGGTGATTCCATCCCTCACCACGTTCCCCATGAACTAATTTTGGGTCGAGTCAGGCTCGTGACTCGGTTATCAAAAACAAGCGCTCCTCGGGAGGCAGCCCGAGTATCTATCATTTTATGTTTTAACCTCCTAAGTGTAGGGGGACTTCTATACGTGTTTGTCTTTATGTGGTGATGTGATTACAGGGATACGCGCACTCTTGGAATCGTTGAAGAACCGTGCTCCCGTGTTATCCGAAATCCGGGTCTATCTCTCAACTATCGTGATTCAATTTTCTTCATACTCACATATGAAATTGATCACTTTAGTCGTCTCTTCCTTAACTTGAGTTAACCAACGTGCACAATGTCATAAGTTTAGGGGAGATCTTTCCCACATGCTTAAACATTGAGGACAATGTTTATCTTAAGTGTAGGGGGGACTTCTATCGAAGTTTTAAGTGGACTTTTCCATGAAAATGCCTTCATTTAACCGGAAAATCATATTTTTCAACATTTTTCAAATTTTTTATTAACTTTGGCCATTTAGTCGTAATTTTTAAATTTTTATCGTTGCTTTCATATGTATGTTGGGAATAAATTATGGGTCAGTTCACTAGACGCTGATAAGAAGAGTTCAAGCGCTGATAAGATGACATTGGACGCTGACAGCCAAGCGTTGACAGTGAGGAAAGTCAACGCTGATAGCCTGGAAGACAAGCACTGATGGAAGTTATCTTATACGAATCTTTTGTTTATTTGTTTCTTTATTTGTATATGGTAAAGATAAACTCGACATTGTATTTTCCATTATTATCTTTACCTAGAATAGTTGATTCGTAGCTTCTTGTACAAGACTTCTTAATCTATAAAAGAAGATCTTTTAGGTTAATGTTAATTATCAGTTATAATAAGTTTTCACAAGTATTCGACTGTTAAACCTCTTTCATTGTAATCAAGTTCGATTATTCTAATACAAGTGAAAGTTTGTTTAACATCTTTGTGTTCTAGATTAAGTGTTAATTCCGCATAACACTTAGTTACTTTATTCATAAGCAAAGGTTTCTCTACGTGTATTACTTGATCTAATCTCGTATACACAAAGCTTAATCGATCTAAGTTTGGGATCAACAAGTGGTATCAGAGCTTGTTGAGAAACTTTTGATCTTTAAGTAACGCAAGAACCCTAAAACCCCAAAAACCCTAAAACAACGAAACCCTAAATTTCTCAAAACCCTAAAAACATCATGTCTGGCTCAGAACAACCTCCTGCTCCTGTTTTGCTACAAAGCAACACCACAAACCCTAGTATCAAAATTCCCATGTTTGATGCCAGGAACTTCGAGCTTTGGAAGTCCAATTTTGAGCAATATGTAGCCATCCATGACTACACTCTTTGGGAGATTGTTGAATATGGGAACACATTCAACAAAGCTCAAAAGATTGCTAATGCTATTGCTGCAAGGGTAGCTGTTCCTAATTGTCCTGAAGCTGATAAGAAGGAAAGGCCTGAAGATGGAAGAGCTGTATCTGCTGAAGATATAGCCAAGAAAAGGGTGGACATGAAAATTTTGAACATCATGAAACACGCCTTGGGTCATGAGAATCAGCACAAGTACAAACGCTTTGAGTCTGCAAAAGAGCTTTGGGAAGCTCTTGAAGTAGCACATGGTGGCAATGCTGACACTAAAGAAGAAAAGAAGAAGCAACTCATGCATGAGTATGCTGTCTTTAAGGCTCAACCCAATGAGAATCTCAGCAGTGTGAGAAGTAGACTGCTTGACATTACAAGTCAACTTTCCTTCATGGGAACACAGATTGATGACCCTGACTTGAATGCTACTTTTCTCAAAAGCCTTGGTGAGGTATGGAAGATTGAGGCAAGATGTCAACCTCTAGGTTTGATGACATCTTCAACAAACTAAGACTGTTGGAGAATGAATGGCTTTTGTAGAGTGATAATAAACCTTCCAGTAGCAACATAGCCTTCTTCTCACAAAGTGAAGGTCAATTTGATTCCATGAACTCCTATGGACATCCAGTCAATGGATCTGCATGTGTCAACGCTGGATCACATCCTATCAGCGTTGGAACACATCTTGTCAACGCCTCACACTCAAGCGCTGACACTTACAGTTTTGGCGCTGATGGAATTAAACCTGTTGGTTTAGATCTAGATACTGTGTGTGCATTCATTGCTTCTTTGCCCAGTGATTCAAGGATTACATATGAGGATCTTGAGCAAATAAGTGATGAGCAATTGGAAGAGATGGACATCAAGTGGACTATGGCTCTTGTAAGTTTAAGAGCAAACAGGTTTAATAGAAGGTTCAAGAAGAAGATGACCTTTGATGCTAAGGATGTTGTTGGATTTGACAAATCCAAAGTTGAGTGCTACAATTGTCGTCGTATGGGGCACTTTATGAGGGAATGTAGATCTCCAAGAAGATCTGATGCTGGTAAGCCTTCAAGCCAAATGGTTAAGAGCCAAGATTCCAAGGCCATGGTAGCTGTTCAACAAATTGATGGTGTTGGAGGATGGGACTGGAGCTGGAACTTTTTGGCTAAGGATGAGGAAGAGGACAAAGCATTGGTTGCTGAAGTTAAAGAAGAGCATGTTGAATATGCTCTCATGGCACACTCCTCCTCTTCATCAGATAATGAGGTATATGATGATGCTTTCTGTTCTAAGGGTTGTCGTTTAAATACTGAAAAACTAAATAAGGAGATAGTAAAATTATTAGATGAGGCAAGTGCTGAAAGATGCAAAGTATCTAATTATCAAATTGCTCTCACCCAAACAGAAAGGACAGTAGCTGAGTATAAGAAAATGGAGTTTGATTTAAAGGATAAAATAAATATCTTAAAACATGAGTTACATCAAAGTAAAGATATTCAAGATATCACAAACAGGGTTAATCTTGATTTGATAGCTAAGTTAGATGAGGCTAACAAAAATAAAGATAATGTGAGTCTTAAAATCCAGAGATTTGATAAGGCCACACAAACCCTAGGAGAGTGTGTTAGTAAACAAAGAGACTCTAAGGACATGAGTGGGATTGGGATGAAAGATTATACTGGTGTTCCACCACCAGCTGGGGATTTCTATGGTGTCCAATCAAAGGACTTATCTTGGACTGGCTTGCCAGAACTCCAAGAGAAGGAATTCATTCCTCCACCTAGAGTGATTTCCCCAGTTGAAGAGTATAAACAAAAACTGACTGACCTAGATGAGTGGAAGAAAGCTAACCACACTTTGTTTGTTAAGGGAGGTTTGTTGTGTGAAAGTCCAAATGAGCCCACACCAATCACGAGCCATGATCCTACACCTATTAAAATCACACACCCAACCACTGGCAAAGCTGTTGACCTTGGCTCACACACTGTTAGAAAACCTAGTGTTAAGTATGCAGAGATGTATAGAAATACTAGGTCACCGAAAAGCCAAGTTAGTAACCATGGAACAGGCTTCTTTGCTTCTAGACCTAAGACTGTGTCTAGAAAAGCCTGTTACTCTTGTGGTAGCTTTTCACATTTGGCATACAAATGTGTCAACGCTTCCAATGTCAACGCTGATAGGAACCATTTCAGCGCTGACAAAAGTCAACATAGGTCAAACACTGTCAGACCCAAAACCTTTGTGAACAAAAGTTCACAAGTTGTTAGACCAGCCCCATTCTTTACTAGAGGGTCTAACACACATTGCCTAAGACCTTTCCAAAAGACAAACACTTGGTCCAATAGGCAATGGGTTCCTGTAGCAAACCCTAGGTTCAACGCTGATAAAGGCAATCGGGGCGCTGACAAGAACAATTTCAGCGCTGACAGACACACTGCCAAACCTAGGTATTTGCAACCACAGGGAAATGGGTCTAAAGCTTCTACTAGCTTAACATGGAGACCAAAACAAGACCAAAACCCTAATTCTACTGGTCTTTCTATGACATGCAACAGGTTGCATTATATTTCAAAGGTCATGTCAAGACCAATTGGGGTTAACTGGGCATTTCATCCAAAAAGGGATGAAAATGGGGTTGTTATGAGAACTAAGTCTGTTCTTGTTGAACAACCAGATGAATCCAAGTCTTCTAAGGCTTGGGTTCCCAAAGAAAACTAATTTGTTTTCTTATGTGCAGGGCATTCAAAAACAGGTTAATGACTATGGATATTGGGACAGTGGATGCTCTAGGCACATGACTGGGAAAGAAGATTACTTGAGTAACTTCACTCCCATTGAAGATGGTGATAAGGTTCTCTTTGGGGGCGGATATGGAACTATCACAGGCAAAGGAACTCTTCTCACCAACAACTTATGTTTTGAAAACGTATTTCTGGTAAAAGAACTCGACTATAATCTTTTTAGTGTATCACAGGTGTGTGATAACAAGAATAAAGTTCTTTTTACTGATACTGAATGCTTGGTGTTAAGCAAAGATTACAAGCTCCCTGAGGAGAAATACATAGAATTTAGAACACCAAGACATAAAGACATATATAATGTGAATCTTATTGGAATTAAGATGAATAATAAAATGATGTCATGTTTTTATGCTAAAGCTTCAGTAGATGAAAGTAATCTTTGGCACAGGAGATTAGGGCACATAAACTTTAAAAATATCAATAGACTTGTGAGACTTGGTTTAGTTGATGGTTTGCCTGAAAAGGCTTTCCACAATGACCACTCTTGTGTTGCATGTCTTAAGGGCAAGCATCACAAGGTCTCATTAAAATCTAAACAGGTGCAGTCTAGTTCTAAACCACTTCACTTATTGCATATGGACCTCTTTGGTCCAACTAATATAGAAAGTTTGAAGGGTAAATCATATTGTTTTGTCATCACTGATGATTTTTCCAGGTTTACATGGACTTTCTTTTTAGCCAAGAAAAGTGAAACTGCCCAAATTTTGATTGATTTCATTACCCAGATTGAAAAGAAGAGTGGTAATGAGGTCAAAATTCTTAGAAGTGACAATGGGGGTGAGTTTAGAAATCAGTTACTAGAGGATTTTTGTGTCAAGAAAGGGATTACTAGGCAGTTTAGCATAGCTAGAACCCCACAGCAAAATGGGGTTGCTGAAAGAAAGAATAGAACCCTAATTGAAGCAGCCAGAACCATGTTGGCTGATGCCCACTTTCCTATAGCCTTTTGGGCTGAAGCTGTTAACACAGCTTGTTATGTTCAAAATAGGGAATTGGTCAACAAAATACACAATAAAACACCTTATGAGTTACTTTGGGGAAGGAAGCCAAATATTGGCTTTCTCAAGCCTTTTGGTTGTCATGTAGTTGTTTTAGAAACTAGTGATGACCTAGGTAAATTTGATGCAAAAGGTGATGAAGGCTATTTCATGGGTTATTCAGTACAGAGCAAAGGATATAGGGTTTAAATTAAAAAGGAAAAACGTATACTTGAAAATGTACATGTTAGGTTTTTAGAGAGTAAACCTAGTGATCCTGAAAGTGGTCCAAATTGGTTGTTTGACTTGGAACCTTTATCTAGAGCTTTAAATTATATGCCTGTTACTAATCCAGACATTGTGAAGGTAACTTCAAGTGTTTTGGAAAAGATAATTGGTAATGTTTCAGGTACACAGGTTGCTAAGAAGGATGGACCACAAGCAGTTGAGACATCTCCCACACAAGAATATGTTACATTTCCTATATGGACAGATGAGTATTATGCTGCTGCTGCTGCTGCTGGAAAGGATAAAGGTGGTTCTTCAATACCACCAGTTGATATCATGCATGGTCATTCAGGCGCTGACAAGCACAATTCTAGCGCTGACAAGACCAATTCAGACGCTGATGGCTCAAACGTTGACAACAATGATTCTGGCGCTGACAAAAGTAATTCCAGCGCTGACAAGCAAAATTCCAACGTTGACAACACTCATGAGCATTTCGTATCTTCCAATTTTGAACAAGGTGAACCTTCAAGAATAAATGAAGAGGTTCAAGATGGAAGAGAGTCTGAAGAAGATATTAGCAACATGGAGGATGATATTGAAGACAACAGAATTCTTGAAAATGGAATTCCTAGATCTACTTTGAAGAATCATCCTCCCTCTCAAATCATTGGAAATATCATGACTCCTGTTCAAACTAGAAGATCTCACCAGACTCATGATAGCTTCATTGCTAATATCCACAAGAAGGTTGATACCCCTCTTGTACAAGCATGTTTGTTTGCCTGTTTTCTGTCACAACAGGAACCCAAGAAGATTTTTGATGCTCTCAAAGAACCTAGTTGGGTGGAAGCAATGCAGGATGAGCTTCACCAATTTGCTATACAGGATGTTTGGGAGCTAGTTGATTGTCCTAGATATGTGAGACCAATTGGGACAAGATGGGTTCTAAGGAACAAGAAAGATGAAAGGGGTATTGTGGTCAGAAACAAGGCACGTCTGGTAGCTCAGGGATATACACAAGAGGAAGGGATAGATTATGAAGAGGTCTTTGCTCCTGTTGCAAGAATTGAAGCTATAAGAATTTTCCTAGCTTATGACTCTTGTATGAACTTCACTGTTTATCAAATGGATGTGAAGAGTGCTTTCCTCTATGGAACAATTGTTGAGGAGGTATATGTCATGCAACCTCCTGGTTTTGAAGATCCTGAGAATCCAGACAAGGTTTATAGAGTGAAGAAAGCTATGTATGGACTTCATCAGGCCCCAAGAGCATGGTATGGTACATTGTCCACCTACTTGGTGGAAAATGGTTTTAAAAGGGGCACCATAGATCAGACATTGTTTACAAAGAAGAAAGGTAAGGATGTCTTACTTGTTCAGGTCTATGTTGATGATATCATTTTTGGATCTACAAATCCAAAGATGAGTGAAGACTTTTCCAAGCTTATGACAGATAAATTCAAGATGAGTGCAATGGGTGAGATGAACTTCTTTCTAGGATTACAAGTTCAGCAGAAAGAAGATGGTATCTTCATCTCCCAAGACAAATATGTAGCTGAAATCTTGAAGAAATTTGGTTTTTCTCCACATGAAAAGAGTGCTTCCACTCCTATGGATAGGGAACACCCTTGGGGAAAAATTGGAGCTAGAAAAGATGTGGATGTTAGGCACTATAGATCAATGATTGGCTCATTGATGTATCTTACAGCCTCAAGACCTGACATCATGTTTGCTGTGTGTGCTTGTGCACGCCATCAAGTGAATCCCAAAGAATATCACCTTTTTGCTGTGAAAAGAATCTTTAGGTACCTAAGATGTTATCCAGATCTTGGCTTATGGTACCCAAAAGATTCTCCATTGGAGCTTATTGCATATTCGGACAGTGACTATGGTGGTGACAAGTTTGATAGAAAATCCACAACTGGTGGATGTCAATTTCTTGGGAGTAGATTGATATCTTGGCAATGCAAGAAACAAACAGTGGTGGCAAACTCTACAACTGAAGCAGAATATGTGGCTGCAGCTGCTTGTTGTGGACAAGTCTTATGGATTCAGAACCAACTGTTGGATTATGGGTATAATTTCATGCATACCAAGATTTTTGTAGACAATAACAGTACTTTATGCATTATTAAAAATCCTGTACATCATTCTAAAACCAAACACATAGAAATTAGGCATCATTTTATAAGAGATTGCTTTGAGAAAGGTTTAATACAACCAGATAGGGTAGACACAGAAGATAATGTGGCTGATTTATTAACTAAACCTTTTGATACTGGAAGATTTCAATATTTGGTAACAAATATTGGAATGGTCAATCTCACTTAATATGTGTTTTGGAACTCTTTTTGTAAAAGTATGTACATGATAATGCATTGTTATTGGTCTTTGTGATGATTTAGATTTTTCCACTTTATTTTTCTAACACTGACAAAGGTAGATTTAACGCTAACAAGTGTTATTTTGCCGTTGTTAGAGATATTATTGTCTAACGCTGACAAGAGTTCCTTCAACGCTGATAAGTGTTGTCGGGGCGCTGTCAGAAACAATGTTAGTTTTGTGGTTTTCAATCTAAATGTGTAGGTGGTGTTAGCTTTATGCCATTGGATACAGAGTTGCTTATGGATCTTTGAAGAGCTATTTGGACATGTTTTTGTTTATGGATGATGGTTGGAATATTTATATTCCTATCTTGACATAAATTTTTAATGTTCATATATATTTTGAGAAACTCATGTATCATAGTTTAAGGGGAGGTTTAAGGAACCTTTAGGACTCTTGGGTATTCTTATAATACTCTTATCACAATTCTAGATTGTGTCCACAGGTGAGTATGGGTTAGTTTTACTAAACCATGAGGCACTGTAGCATGCAAAGTTGAAAAACTATGCATGCTGCCAAGACATTTTTGGCCTAGAATTGGTTGTGGTCTGTTGGGAGACTTGGGAATATTTTTGTTATGGGTTTACCTGGGAGTTACAAAGGATTTTATGAAATAACTTTGTTGGTAAGTATTTTGGTTAGCAAGGGACACTTGAGGACATTTGTGTCTATCTTGCTTAAGCAAGTGTGCATAAGTGGACAGTGCTTGCCACCCAGTAATTATTATCAACTTGCAAGATATTTCCCTTAGGATAAATTACTTTGTTAAGGTCTTTTTCTTTTTAAATATTTTTATTTTTAGACGCTGACAAGTTTTTCTCCAAACGCTGTTAAGACCAATCGTGACGCTGACAAGGCTTTAGGCACACGCTGACAAGAAAATATAGCCGTTGGGCGTTGATGAGTTATTTTTGACCGTTGACACCTAGTGGGCCTATTTTTGACTAATCTTTGGCCGTAATTTTTGGGGAGTTGTTACTTTTAATTAATGCATGAGATAAGTTATATTTGATTCAATATTTTCATCATTACTCTTTGAATATAACTGCCTCATTTTTGACCAATCATAATCATGAATCTCTCCTATAAATTTGGCTAACTTTTCTTTCTGGGTATTCATATTTTCTTGTCTAACATCTTTCTCCTAGATTTTTCCCATATCACATAACCTAAACAGCTTTCAACATGGCACCAAAGTTCAACTCAAACAATCTGACATTGGAGTTCAAGAGCCAACATAATATGGTAGCTTACTTGGACGCTGATAATGATTTGTTCCCTCAGTATTCACAAATGGTGGCATTTTTAAATGCATCCTCCATAAGGTATGCACTTTCTCATGAACCACTAGTCCCTGTCGCACACATTAGACAGTTTTGGAATAATGTAAGTTCCACAACAGCTAATGGAGTGACTACATTAACATCTACTGTTCATGGTAGAACATGGGTGGTCACTAAAGCTTTGGTTCGCCAAGCTTTGCATCTTAATGACGCTGATGGTGTGACTACCCTTGCCATTGCAACAATAGAACAAGGTCTTAGGGAATTGGGTTATCCTATTCCTGCTGATAAAACTTTAAATAAATATCATAAGTAGGAATTTCCCTCAGATTGGAAATATTTGATACATGTCCTTCTTCAATGCTTAAGTCCAAAATGTACTGCTTTTAATGAAATAAACAGGTCCATTGCAAGTTCTTTGGTTTGTATGTCACGTGGGCTTAGGTATAATTTTTCAAAAATGATTTTTGAAGGGATGTGTAAAAATAAGGGAAGTAAAATGACTTTGGCTTACCCAAGATTTTTGCAAATGGTGTTTGATTTACAAGAATATTGTCTTAGGGATCATGACCATTTTTATGAGATCCCTAAACAAAAGAAAACCATTTTTGACAAAATGATCTCCACAAACAGACCTATACCTCTCACCCAAGCCATGCTTGAAGTAATTCAGGCTGCCCAACCGCAACCAGACCCTGAACCTCAACTTGAGCCTGTCCTTGAACCATTACCTTCACCTGAACACATGGACGTTGACCAAGCCAATGTCAACGCTGACACTCAATATGTTGGCGCTGACACAGCCAATCTCAACGCTGATCCCATCCCTGAACAATCCCAAACACCTCTTAACCAACCAACACCCACACAATCTACCTCATCTTCCACCCCATTGCAATCTAGGTTAAATAAACGCCAAAGGACTACTGGAGTGTTCTCCTCTAGTGGTCCTAGCCATGTAGCAGAGAGAACCACCTCCACAAGTGTGGCTGGTGACATGGGTGAGGCTGGACCTATTGGTACAGGCTTAGAAGCTGGCCAAGACAGGTCCAACATTGATAAGACCTCATCCATGCCCTATGATTGTATTTTGGGAGGTCAAATCCCCATTCTAGCTGAGGGCAGATTGGAACCTATGACATTGAATGAATTGACGGCTGCTGTCATTCGCTTGCAAAAGCAAAATGTCAGCCTTGTACAAATTGTCAATAATCAGGGCCGTGAACTCCAAGTATTGAGGGAGCGGGTAACTGTTTTGGAGAATCCTAGTAGCAGGAGTAGAATAGAGTAATCTTCCAAAGGGGAGGATGAAGAGGATGAGCTGATTCATACAGCCAGTGAGAAGAGTTCACAATTTAGTGAATCTTTAAATGTTGCTGAAGCACTCACCAACTTGAAGAAGCACCCTGTCATTGATACATCCAAGGTAACCCCTTTGAATTTGGATGGGTCATTTACAGCAGTGATGGAACATTTTACACAGGGTGCTGTCACAAGTAATCTTGGCGTTGACAAAAGTTTGAACGCTGACACATCCAGCGCTGACAAAGGTAATCGGGGCGCTGATAAAGGTAACTTGAACGCTGACAAAGTTGCAGGTGGTGTTGATGTATTCCAGTCATCAGCAATCATCAAAGATGTGTCCACACAGGTTTCTTCTTCTATCTTACCAATTATTGATCCAAAAGACAAGGGTAAGGGGCTTATGGTTGAAGAAGATGTTCCAAAGAAAGATGCAGCACAAATTGCATTTGATAAACAGTTGGCTGCACAACTTTTGGAAGAAGATTTGAAGAGGAGTGGTACATCACCATTTGTAGCCACTGAGAGTGAGGATGAAAGTGATGAGGAAAGTGACAAAGGCAGCTCAGATTCAAGTATACAAATCATTGAAGATCTAGAAAGACTTGAATATGGAGATGAGTTGGCAAAAGAAAGATTGAGTGATTTGAAGATGCAGGTTGATTTTGACCTTCCAGAAATCACCAGAATGTACCATGCTTGGGAAGATAAGGTATTTGACAACCCAGGTATGAGCTTATCAGATCAAATTTGGGGGTTGGAAATTCTTCTCAGGGTACAAGATGATATAAAGGTGATTTTGAAGTATAATGCACAAGAGGTCAAGACTTGGCTTAGAAGAGATAGCAGGCAATTGTATTACAAGTTGCTTAGATGCCATCAACCTGGATGGACATACAAGAAGTTGCTGGCTTTATCTTTTGAGGAGTTAGAGTACAGGGCACATCCTATTTGGAGGCATGTGCAAGAAAATAATGTCTTACAGTTTCTTTCAGAAGAAAGGAAACAGAGCTTGCTGAGGAAATGCAGATTGCAAAGGAGATGAGGATTGCTCAAAGACCAGTGAAGAAAGGAGTTCCTCTCCAATTTCCCAAAGATATGGATGTGTATGATCCAAGTGAAACTGTCATAAGGAAGCATCTCAAGCTTTCTCCATTGGAAGCTTCAGATTTGGTTAATGTAGTATCTCTAGATGACAGAAATCCAATCATAAGTTTTGATGAAGATGAGTGTGGATTTTGGAAAATTGGCAGATTTGGGAAGGAGGTACACACTTTCACTTTGATTATTTCTATCTTTGCAAGCATAGACAGAGAAGACTTGGTGCATCTATGGAGATTGATAGAGGCCAAGTATAAGGCTGAGGCACCTACTTCAGCAAATGGAATAAGACTATGGCACACATTTTTGACTTTGTGTGGTCCAAGGGAAGCAGATCCTGCTGTATGGAAGGATCTTGAAGATGACCTCAGTGGTCTTCATTGGAGGCTTTATTCTACTTGTGGTGTGTTTCATTTGAGCTCTACAAAGTTTTTAGAGTATCTACTTGTGGATGCTGACTATTTCTTGTCCAAAGAAATATTGGAGAAGATGAAGGAGACACCCTTGGAGATTGATTATACTAGTGACGTGGCCAAGGACTTAATTAGATATGTTTATCACCAACATAGGAAGTTTTTGTAAGATTCCTCCTAGCCTTAAGTATTTATTCAGAAACTTGATCATTAGAGTGGATATCAAGTTTAGGGGAGGATTGTTGGGAATAAATTATAGGTCAGTTCACTAGACGCTGATAAGAAGAGTTCAAGCGCTGATAAGATGACATTGGACGCTGACAGCCAAGCGTTGACAGTGAGGAAAGTCAACGCTGATAGCCTGGAAGACAAGCACTGATGGAAGTTATCTTATACGAATCTTTTGTTTATTTGTTTCTTTATTTGTATATGGTAAAGATAAACTCGACATTGTATTTTCCATTATTATCTTTACCTGGAATAGTTGATTCGTAGCTTCTTGTACAAGACTTCTTAATCTATAAAAGAAGATCTTTTAGGTTAATGTTAATTATCAGTTATAATAAGTTTTCACAAGTATTCGACTGTTAAACCTCTTTCATTGTAATCAAGTTCGATTATTCTAATACAAGTGAAAGTTTGTTTAACATCTTTGTGTTCTAGATTAAGTGTTAATTCCGCATAACACTTAGTTACTTTATTCATAAGCAAAGGTTTCTCTACGTGTATTACTTGATCTAATCTTGTATACACAAAGCTTAATCGATCTAAGTTTGGGATCAACAATGTATATAGTCCGCAATAAAGTCAAAAATACTAATAAAGTGGTGTAGCTAGTTTAGAAGTCTTAGACATATTAGGCCTGTTGCGTTTATTTTGACTCAACCCGAATAGACTTATCTAAGTTTATTCTAGCTAGTACCTTAACCATGTAGACCTTAATTGGTTTATTAGGCTAAGTATCCACGAGTAACTTGCGATTTTAAATTGTGGAGGACGAGAAATGATAGAGTCAATTATAAGTCGGTGTTCTTGCACAAGCTCACTTGGTGTAATTTTTTGCCTATTCTCCCATCACTTGCTAATAAATTATCTGCAATAAGTAAGGTCATACGATTTGAAAGGTTACTTAGCTTCTAGCCCAAGATCGTGTAAAAGTTGCTCGGTAATGATAAGAGTTCATAGCCAAGGCATTACTTATGAAGCGGGGCGCGAAGATTGGCGAGTCCGAAAAGGCCCTAACAAGGCATGAGGATTCCATTTTATTGATAAAGATCCAAAGTGATGTGAAAAGCATTATTTCCAAAGTCAATATGAAGGATCAAGACTCACGACGAAAAGCAATCAACTCCCATAAAGATCATGGAGAAGTCTATCCGAAAAGACCCTAACAAGGTATGAGGATAAATAGATCCAAGTCCGAAAAGGAGGCGGATCGTTGTATCTCAAAATCCCAAATAGAGATTGAAGAAATAATCATGAAGTCGTGGTCAACAAAGTTGGAGTACCCCTCAAAAGTCTCCAAGTGAAGAAAATCTATTAACGATGAGAAGACCATTATCTCAAGCACGTCTCTCAAGATATGAAGTATGAAGTACATGCCAAATATCGGCCCGAGAAAGGTCTCAAATCGTGAACCGAGTTATGCCAAGATATGAACTTTTTGATATCCCGAGAAGCAGTTTTAAGAGATTTTTTCCTTTAGCTAACTATTGATCAAATCGTCCTACTTTGCTTTCAGCCTAAATAAACTATCGAAATAAGTCCAAAAATGCATCTTCATGATCATTCTAAGACAAAAAAATAAAATATAAGAGATACACCTAGGAATAAGGGAGTTTAAGCATTTAATTAAGCCATGTGTGTAAGTGTTTGATTTACTAACTTATAATAACAATGATCTCGTTTTTAAGCTTAGTTTGGGGAACGTGAAACTTGAGGGTGATAAATCTTCGCAGCACCAAAGCCCTAATGTAAGTCATTGATTTCTTTTCAATTTATTTCCATGTAGCTATTTTCATGTGAAAATGGTTTTCTATCCTTTTGTTTCCTTTAAAGTTTTAATTCCTTTTAGTACTTTAATATTTGTTTAGTAGTATTTGAATAAGGCCAAGGTTGATTAATTATGAGAAAAGTGTAAAATTGCTTTATCACTAAGCATTGCATGAGGGCATGGCAATGGGTAAGTGTAGGGGATTTGATAGGTGTGTAAACACCTATCCTTTTACCACTTAATTCTGGCTAAAACGAGACCAAAACACGTATTTAATATCATTTGTTTGGAATTATGCGTGGTTTTTGTGTTTATTGTGTTTTTAGAGCCAACCGGATGAATATTAAAGAAAACATGGGATTGCACGGGTTTTATTGAAGAAAATGACTCAAGATAAAGTCTATTGTCCAAGAGATGCAAAAGATTGTAAGTCACTGGGCCTATTCGAAGATTTATCGAAGAAAAGGACCAAAGATGGAAGATTTACATAAGTCGAAGAAACTCAAGTCTATTAAACGAAGAAATTAAAAGACGAGTTGAATTTAATCGACGACAAATCCCGAATCAGAATCGAAAACGTCAACTTTTCTGAAAAGACGAGAAGACAAGAAGAACGGGAGAAAGACCACTCACCAACCAAAAGACAAGCCTATAAATAGACCACCCCTCACACATTTAGCCAATTAGTTTTTAGTTTTCTTTCTCCCCACTTTTCTCTCCTTTTAGTTCGTATCATCACCAACACCACTATGGTGTTTGGTGATCTTGATCTTTGATTTTTAATTTTGTAATTTTCATCTTTGTTTTGTGATTGTTAAAACAGTAATCATCAATACAAGTTCTTGTTTAATCTTTCCATTTCATCTTGTTCATCATCATCTTTCTCTTCAAGTTTTTAAGTTCTTATTTTATTGAGTTTTGATCTTCAAAAGTTGTTGGGATTTATTTTTTTGTTGATGGGATTTGTAGTTTATGGTTAGTAGATGCTTAGTGATTAGTTACTGTTCTTCGGGATAGTTACTGTATCTGGGTTTCCCAGACTTCCGGATGAACACAAAACTTCCGGATGAACACAAATCTTCCGGATGAACACAAAAGTTCCGAGTGAACTACTTTAGTTAAAAGTTCCGCTTGAATCAAAACTTCCGAACGAACAGAAAGTTCCGGATGAATCCCATCTTCCGAATGAACTGAAGTTCCGGATGAACAGTAAGTTCCGAATGAATACATGTTTTTAAGTTCCGAATAAATTTCTTTATAAAAAGTTCCAAACGAACAGAAAGTTCCGGATGAATCCAATCTTCCGAATGAACTGAAGTTCCGAATGAGTTTTAAGTTCCGAGTGAGTTTCTTTTCCAAAAACTTCCGAATGAGCACACGTTCCGAATGAACAAATTTTCCGAATAAAGTTCCGCATGAAAGTTCCGACCCAACTTCCGAACTAACTTCCGAATTAAAGTTCCGAATGAAGAATTCCGAGTGAAAAGTTCCGGATGAGCAAAGTTCCGAATCAAGGTTAAAACTTCCGAATCAGTCATCTTTTGAGCATTATTAATTGTTACTGTTTCTGTTTCTTCATTGTTATTTCAGTTTTAATTTTAATTTTAATTTTAATTTTAATTCAAGTCTTTCAAGTCTTTATTAATTGTCATTAAATTAGTTGTCTTTGATATAAGTTTTCATTTTAGTACACTTAAACTTTTTAGTAGACTAGATAACTAAACCCCTTTTTTAGTAACCAAGAACAATCATTCCACTTAAGACCGAGATCAATTCGAGAGGATATCGAGAGAAGAAATCTGAACCCATACAAAAATATTGTATCAGGGTTTCTAGGGCATGCTATATTTCAGATCAGTCAAAAATAAACCAAAGATGCACAGATTTAAATCACTCAGGTTTGAAGGAGTGATGATCAGTGATACACGAGCCTCAAGTAGCAAACAGGAACACAAACTTTGTAACAATAAAGCACACAAGAAACTTCTTAGGCCATGGACAGAGAACAACTGAAATGAGGCAATTTAGAATACTTATACATAGGCAGTAAGCAACAATGAGCCTAAAGGTCTTCTAAAACTCGAAATTCTTATCCAAGTTTTGAAAGAAAAATTAATGCCCTTAGTGTTCAATCTCCTTAAACCTAATGACCTATCATATCAGTGGATGCGTATGAGCTTTTTCGCGACAGTTAAAACTTCAATAGGCTATAGCATTTAACCAGCTTATCTCTTAATTACTGCAGGAGATAAGAAACACATACTCCACCAATTTGTGAAAGAAAAGCATATAAATGAGAGTGAAAGCTTATGAATACTTCTAGCAAAACAAAGGCTACACCAGAGCACCCACTAAAGTCTTGCAAATCAGTCAACCCCCAAAGTCTATGCTGCACAATATGGTCCTATTTTGTAATTTAAGACAGCAAGTTGTGTACTATGGCTAAAAAGTGTTCACCTATAGACTCCTTGCACCACAAATACCTCGATTGCGTACACCAACCAAAGAAAAACTCAATATACCCTATTCTGCAGCAAGATTAACAAGCAGTCCTAAATTTGACAAACTCTTAATACAAAAAACACACCAATAGATCCAAACAAGCAAGTTCGATGGCAGTTGAAGGCAATATTAGCTATCTTGAACAATTCACACAATAACACCAAATACACAAAAAAAAACATATCAGTCTCAGAAAAGAAATGCAGTAACAGATTTTAAACGAAAACACTAAGCAAGATCGAATAACATCAGTCAAAATTCAACAGGCAGCAACACTTCTAAAACATTTAAACAATAAGCAGAATGAATAAGAAAAAATAAAAGAAAAAAGGAGAATGTTATACCTACCCCCGCTTACATCCAACAGGGGTCAGCTATGCTCCCCTGAACTCGACCAACTACTAGGTTCGAGGCAGGGGTGTCTTGGACAGGAAAGTAAGGCGAGGGTGTTCGTTGGGGTTCAACAGCTGAATCGAACACCATGTATGAGTAGTGAGGACTGATAAGAGTAACAAATGAAATCCAAGAACTGGGTTCTCGGATTGTTAGTTCAACAATTTAATATTACACTCACTCACGTTCCGAAATCCCTCTTTTTTCAAACTTGAACTGTAAAATAAATTCTTTTTGAAAGGAGCAACCACCCCACAAACCTTGTTGCCTAATCCACGAACTCACAATCCCTTGATATTTACAAAATATCAGGAGACTATGATCGTGTCTGGACCCGACGTTGGAACTGTTGAGCTTATGATCTCCCAAGTTAAAAAGGAACTTAAAATGATAACTACTTAACCCTTTTTTATGCAATGAATAACTCCAAACCTCCAAGCCACAAGACTGGAAGTCACTTCACGTTTTCATCAATTTAAAAACTCTGTTAAATTTCTCAACAACTATCTTCTTAGAAATTTAATACTATTTGACACCTTATAATTCTTTGGTAACTTAACACATTCGGATTACTTAGTAAAAAAACAAACAATTGAAACAATGTTTATAAAGTGAAACTCCTGAAACAAACATAACCCAAATAATTAAACTGCAAACTAAACAGAAATTAAAGATTTGGAACTTGTTTTCTTCACAACACTAAACCATAATTTTCATTTATTGAAACAAAAATGGCTTTACAAGGATGTGAAAAAGGAAAGCAAGAACAGAGAATACAACTAGGCCTAACACCCTTTATATAGGGTTTACAAGACGATTCTAGAAAGTGAAAATAAATCTAACCCTAATCGTTTGAATGTCCAGAAATACCCTTTGAAGATTCGTTCATAAATCGAATATGCTGGTCTTGATTCTTCTTTTTGAATTTGTCCAAAAATCATGTGATCTTTGTTTGGAGTTATGTGATGGACAGGCTGTGATGAGTTGATCTTGAACGTTAGATTTGATGTGGGCATTAAGCAACTCCTCCAAGCCATTGATCTTCTACCATCCCTTGTCTTGTTCTTCACTTGGAGACAAACCGTGAGCTGGTGGGGGGCCATATGGTGATGTAGATAGATTCTGGATGAGGTAAATAGTTGGGTGTGGGGTAAATCAAACATAATCATAGGTAATTTAAATTTCCCCCATGATTTGTTTGAGATGACGGATTAGGGTTTATAGGGAAAAGTTTGGGGGATATTGATCTGTTTAGTTTAGGATTAGAAGTGTTAAAAGGGAAAACACGTTTAATAATAAACGTGGGTTGTAAACATGGGTCAACCGGGTTTGGGTGAGGGATATGGGAAAATGGGTATTAAAGTTGGGTTAGGCGACGTGGCAGATGGTGATTGGGTGTTGAAGGTTTATTTGTCTCCCAAGAATGCCCCCCAATGTTTCTTGTCTTTGTCACTTTGTAATAACAACCCAATATCTTTAATTCCTTTGTAAACACTTTGGCTGAGTTGTCACAAATGGCACAAATACTTTTCAAAATTTATCACAACGACTTTAAATGCAATTTCTTCAATCTTCAAGGGCTTAACTTGTCATGTCTTCATACTTCAAGGTTTTGACTTGTCTGTTGACTTCTTAGAGGACCAATATTGACAATTTAGTTTAGTTGAGGGACTAAATTTGCCAACTCTTCAAAGTTAAGGGTCCTTTTTGTAATTTTGACAAACTTTAGGGAGCAAACTTGTAATTATGAAGATACAAGGGTATAAAGTGTCAATTCTTCCATATTGGAGGACCCTTCTTCATAATTCTTCAAATCTTCAAGGGTTTTCTTTGGAAAATTCTTCATTAGGGCTTGGTTCATTGTGCGGCTTCGTTTCCCGTGTTCGTTTTTGCATGATTCTTGTGATCTTTTGTCATTTTCTCAATATCCGTACCTAAAATACACAAGCAACAAACACAAGCATATATTTGGCATTTTTCATGATATTTAATACATTTTAAGTCCGTTTTGGACGATGAGACTATGTATAAAAGCAGTCTCATCACTCCCCCATACTAAACCATTGTCGTGCCCTCACGCAATGCTAGAATAAAGTATCGTAGCATCTCCAAAATTCATTTTTACTCACTTTATTGAACGATAAACTAGCTACACTACTTCTATCACTACTACTTGTGTTTTAGACATAATGTATGATTTTCATCGCAAAATGGGACGTTTAGGTTCATAGAATAAGAACACGTGAATGCTTCGTTAGAAATAATTTCATCGTCCTCGATTTTCACCCCAATTCCATGCCAAGCGTGCAACGAGATCATTGTCATTATAAGTTAGTAATGCTAACACTACTCATATGCCCTAATCACGTACTTATCCTCCCATTATTCCTAAGTTGTATATCTTATATTTTATTTTGTCTTGAATGTTTCACGAAGATACATTGTTTGACTTATGCGATAACAGAGATTTAGGTCTAAAAATAGAGTCCTAACGGTGTAACTAAGATCATCAAATCAATAACCCCTCCTAATAGACAACGATGTCAAAAAATTAAGTCAACAAGAAGGATCGATAAACACGGTTTTATAACGGTTTTGAACATGAGACTTATTACCAAGACTTTTATACGCCCCATAACGGAAGGGCCTTATTATCTTTGGTTTACCTCCATCTTTTATTCAACTTCGCCATGAAGCTTTTATTATGACTTCGGTCTTGCCTTGCCTTTTATTATCCGCCTCATCGGTGGTTTTATTAGCCAAAGACGTATATCCTCACGCTAAGGCGAATTTTGGATCTTTAAAGCTTCGATGATTAAGGCTTGATTCACTTTCAATTTTGCATAGATTTTTCGGCCTTGTGGGGCTTCAAATTGTTTGCTTGATTTAGGTGAGCACTTGAAATCTTATTATTGGGTGAAGCTTTTGATTATTCGGGTGCCAATACTTCAAAACCATGACGCTGGCGATACCTTAATGTCTTCCCAATTTAATTACACGGAAGCTACTAGAAAAGACTAGAAACCCAACAATCCCAACTAAACCGCTAAGTCAATATTTATTAAGCAAAAATATTTACATGCAAAGGGAGAATAAGCAAACAACGAGAACACATTAGTTTTTGAAAGAATACGAGTACTCTAAGTTTAACATAGTAACTTATAATTAACCCTATCATTTCTCGTCCTCATTTAAGAGACTTAGCCTAATGTGTAGTTAAGGAATCAAAGCTAAGTGCTCAACACGCACGGTCGAGTCAAAAATTACTCTTATTCTCGCCATCGGAAAACCTACATTCGTGTCTTCAAACACTTATAAAACATAAGAAAATTTTTAAAATTTGGCCATTTTTTGCCTTATTTTGCATCAAAAATGATAAACAAAAAGATAAACTTTGGAAAGCGTGAAGGTTTGGCAAGGCAAGTATCTATTCACCCCCCATACTAAAGTTAAACATTGTCCTCAATGTTTCGAGTCTAGGGGTGCAAACACCCCCATACTAGAGACGTAGTCGAATGCCTAATCTAGCATGAAAAGGGTGTAACCGTTAAATTTAAAACCGTTTATGAAGTGTGCTATAAACTTAAGGTTAGAACAATCAAGGATATATCATGGATATTGAGAAAGTCTTCAAAGAAAACGATCGAGTGCTCCCATAAAACGAACACGAGAGGCTCCAATCGTGAAGATCATGATCATCTAAAGTCCACAATTCACAAACAACCACGGAACAAAGGTATGAAGGGCACAAATCCCCACACGTTAACTACATTAGAAAGCGATAATATGTACATGGGATAAGCATGGGACTCCCCCACGAGGCAACTCGTTTTTTATTACCGAGTCATGAGCTCGACTCGATCCCCTCAATACTAATTATCATTGGGGAAAGTGATTTGGTCGAGGTAGTTCAAGGATGGAACTTCCCCGCCAAAGTAGTGCTTCAACCTATGTCCATTCACCTTGAAGTTAGGACCATCATCTTGAGCTAGCTCGATGGTCCCATACGGAAACACTTGACTCACGGTGAATGGACCGGACCAACGGGATTTCAACTTACCGGAAAAGATTTTCAAGCGAGAATTAAAAAGCAAGACATGATCCCAAATGTTAAAAACCCGGTTTTTAATTTTAGAATCATGCAAATTTTTAGTTTTTCCTTTATAAATCAATGAATTTTTATAAGCAATCTCCCTTAATTCATCCAATTCATTTCATTGCATTTTCCAGTGTTTTCCCGCGGTCTCCATATCATCATTACAATGCTTTAGGGCCCAATAAGCCTTGTGTTCTAACTCGATAGGCAAATGACAATTCTTTCCATACACAAGCTTATAGGGAGTGCACCCAATGGGAGTCTTATGAGCGGTCCTAAAGGCCCATAAAGCATCGTCCAACTTATCCGACCAAGTTTGTCGGTTTTCCCCAACGGATCTCTCCAAGATCCTCTTCAACGCTCGGTTTGAAAGCTCGACTTGCCCACTCTTTTGTGGGTGATAAGCCGTAGAAAGCCGATGTGTAACCCCATATTTCCTTAGGACCCTTTCGAATTGGTCGTTACAAAAATGGGTTCCACGATCGCTTATGATCGCACGAGGGGTTCCAAACCGAGAAAACAAGCTTTTCAAGAACTTAACTACCACACGAGCATCATTGGTGGGCACGGTTGGCCTCCACCCACTTAGATGGGTTGTCAACCGCAACAAGGATGTACTTATTACCACGAGATGATGTGAACGGCCCCATAAAGTCTATACCTCAAACATCAAAGATCTCACACACTTGGATGATATTTTGTGGCATTTCATCTTTTTGGGAGGCTTTTCCTTGTCGTAGGCATGAATCACATGACTTCACAAGATCTTGTGCATCTCGGTAAATAGTAGGACAAAAGAATCCGGCATCAAACACCTTTTTAGCCGTGAGATTATCACCTTGGTGACCACCCATGGGTCCCACATGGCAAGCTCTAAGGATGTTAGAAGCTTCGGTGCCAAATACACAACGTCGGATGATTTGATCCGCACAAGTTCGAAACAAGGGTCGTTCCACAAGTAGTACTTGACGTCACGAAAGAATTTTCGTTTTTCTTGAGTCGTTATACCCTTAATGATGAAGTTACTCGCATGGTAATTTTCAAAATCCGCAAACCATGGGGTGGAAGAATCAAGCTTAGAAATCACTACACCAAGTGTCTCGAGCGGAAATGTTTCGGTGATTTCCTTGGGCTCGTAAACACTTTGGTGAGGATCTTCCAAACGAGAAGATGATCGGCCGCTAGATTCTCGGCTCCTTTTTTGTCAACGATTTTGTGATCAAATTCTTGAAGGAGGAGAATCCAACGAAGTAATCTAGGCTTAGCATCTTGCTTTGCCATGAGATACTTAATGGCCGAATGATCCGTATACACTATGCATTTTGTCAAGACGAGATAAGGTCGAAATTTCTCAAATGCATACACCACGGCAAGGAACTCCTTCTCCGTTGTAGTGTATTTTAGTTGAGCCTCGGTCATCGTCTTGCTAGCATAGTGAATAGGCAAGAAGTGCTTATCATGACGTTGCCTTAAAACGGCCCCAATGGCGTAATCACTAGCATCACACATGAGCTCAAAGGGGAGGTTCCAATTGGGAGCAACAAGAATGGGAGCTTCGGTAAGTTTCCTCTTAAGGATTTCAAAGGCTCGTACACAATCTTCGTCAAAGACAAAACGTGCCCCTTTTTCAAGAAGATGTGTAATGGGTCGAGAAATCTTCGAAAAATCCTTGATGAATCGACGATAAAAGCCCGCGTTGCCTAGGAAACTCCTAACTCCCTTAACTGTTTTGGGACGAGGTAACTTGGCGATGACGTCTACCTTAGCTTGATCTACCTCAATCCCCGCTTTCGAGACCTTGTGCCCTAAGACGATTCCACTCTTAACCATAAAATGACACTTTTCCCAATTGAGCACAAGGTTGGTTTCCTCACAACGTTTCAACATTCTCTCAAGGTTCGACAAACACGAAGTGAACGAATTACCAAACATGGAAAAGTCATCCATGAAGACTTCCATCGTCTTCTCGATCATGTCATGAAAAATAGCCATCATGCACCGTTGAAAGGTTCCCTGTGCATTGCAAAGTCCGAATGGCATTCTACGATAGGCAAACGTTCCATATGGACACGTAAACGTAGTTTTTTCTTGATCACGAGGATCGATGGGAATTTGGAAGTAACCGGAAAAACCATCTAAAAAGAAATAGAAATCGTTTCCCGCAAGACGCTCCAACATTTGGTCCATGAAGTCAAGGGAAAATGGTCTTTTCGAGTGGCTTCATTCAACTTTCGATAGTCAATGCACACTCTCCATCCGGTCACGAGTCTAGTGGGAATTAACTTGTTGGCATCGTTTGGCACAACGGTCATCCCTCCCTTTTTAGGGACACAATGAATAGGACTCACCCAAGGGCTATCGGAAATAGGGTAAATCATTCCCGCGTCAAGGAGTTTAAGGACCTTCTTTTTGATGACGTCGTGAATTTTGGGGTTCACCCTCCTTTGACTTTGTATTGCGGGCTTGTAATCCTCCTCCATTAAGATTTTGTGGGTACAAAACTTGGGATCGATCCCCTTAATGTCGGATAACTTCCACGCAATTGCCCCTTTGTGATTCTTAAGAACATCGACAAGTGCGGTTTTTTCATCATTCGAAAGTTCCTTCGCAATAATAACCGGCAACTTGTCGTCCTCCTCCAAATAGACATATTCGAGGTGAGGAGGTAAATCTTTCAACTCGAAGATAGGTGGTTCCTCAAGTGAAGATTTGGGATCGATACTCATAACCTCCTCGGGTGGAGGAAATGGGAAATCTTAAGAAAATCCTTGATAATCGAGAAGTCCTCATCGTTGTCGAGGTCTTCGTTACAAGTACGTGGAACATCGAATTCTTCCAACGTAAAACCACCACCTTCAAATGGAGTGAAAGTTGGTGTCGAGTTATCAAGAATTGGATCTAACATAGTGGGATTGCCACTAGTTTCTTCATCACCAAACCCTAGAACTTCTTGTGAAAATTCCTCGCAAACCACGTCGATCATATCAACGAGGTTTATGGTAGCAACGGAATAACAATGAGAAAGTTGAGAATTTTGAGTTACGTTTATAACAAGTTCCTCGTCGTTGAAACGTAAGGTGATCTTTCTAGCATGCACATCAATTAAAACCATAGACGTATCTAAACACGAACGACCTAAAATGAGAGGAACTTGAGGATCCGTGGGGATATCAACAACGATAAATTCTACGGGATAGTAGAACTTCCCCACTTTCACAAAAACGTCTTCCGCCAAACCACATGTACGAATCGTGGAATGGTCGGCCATCTCGATAGACATTTGTGAAGGAGTAAGATTAGGAAGATTGAGCGACTCGAAGATTGCAAGCAGCATCAAGTTAATGCTAGCACCAAGATCGGCCAAGGCATAGCATTCTTCCATATCTTGAATTGCACAAGGGATCAAAAATTTACCGGGATCACCGACTTTTTGAGGTATGCGATTAAGATAAACCGACGAACAACTAGACAATTGGTGCAATTTCTCCTTGTTGTTCACCATACTCTTAAAGTTAGCGGCAAATCAAGGCATCATGACCAAAGCATCGGTGAAACTCACATTAGGGTGCAACTCACGAAACATTTTCATAAAAAGCTCAAATTGATAATTATCACGCTCTTGTCGTTTCTCCTTTCTTAGTCTCGATGGGTAAGGTAAGGGTGGTGTGGGTTGGGGCATAGGCATAGCCTTTGGAATCTCGGGTTCCAATGTTGGTAATGGGTCAACCGTAGGTGTGGCATGAGCGGTACTTTGTGGGCTTGAGATATGCTCCTTTTCGACCACCACCTCGGGTTCTTCCTCAATTTCCTCCACCGTTGGAGTAATTGGTTGAGGAGTCGGTTCTTTAAGTGCCTTACCACTTCGTGTGGTAATCACTTTCATCTCTCCCTTCGGGTTTGATATGGTGTTGCTAGGTAAACTACCTGAAGTAGAGGCTTTGTTCCCCATGACCGCTTCTAAAATAGCATTAAGCTTAACATCTTGACTAGCGGCTTTTTGGTCAATCCTTTGTTCAAGCCTAGCATGACTTTGCTCATTTTATTGTTTTGACCTCTAATTTGATTAGCAAAATCATTTTTCAACTCATTTCTCATGTTAACATTTTCCTTAACAAAATTAGCTAACTCATTTGTGTTCTTAGCCGTGTCCCTAGCTTGACTAGCCAATTGCTCTTGAATGTTTCCCAAAATCTTATCATTTGCCGTAGCGTAATTCAAAAAGTCCATTGGAAGTTCTTTAGTGTAATCATTTTGAAGACCTTGACTTGTGTTTTGAAAATTACGGTTTTGGTTTTGATTTTGCAATTGGCAACTACTTCCTTGATTCCCATTGTTGTTATTACCCTTGTAATTGTTTCTCTGATTGTTTTGGTAACCAACTTGATTGTTTCGATAATTGTTAGCATTTTGATTTGGTGGAAAACCCGGTGGAGTCAATTGATTAGTGCGGGGAACTTGACCGTTTTGGTTATAAGTTCCCGCGGCCGCGTAGGCACTCGAAGTGTTACCACCGTTGGTAATGCACTCGGAGTAATCGTGAGCTCCACCACAATACATACAAGAAACCTCAACCGCTTTAGCCGTAGCGGGAGCGGGATGTTCACCAACTTTGAACTCAATTAACAATCCTTTAAGCTTATCAAAAATCTTGTTCTCCAAATTAGCCTCGATGTGACAAGCATCAACGGTATGTGACAATGAAGGCTAAGGTGAAGACGATGTCTTACGAACACTCGACGTGCTACGAGGACTATAGACCTTAGACCTATTCTCAATGATTAACAATGCTTCCTCGACCGTTTTACACAAAAAATTACCACCCGCGGCGGCATTAAGATAATCACGCTCATGATCGTTCAAGCCATTGTAAAACGTGTCAATTTGATGCAAGTCGGAAAAACCATGATGAGGACATTCGTGCAACATTTCCTTAAACCTATTTCAAGCCGTCGAAAAACTCTCATTATACTCTTGTGAAAACTTTGAAATCTCGTTTTTCAAATGCGTAGTCTTAGAGGGCGGAAAAAATTGGTTCACGAATTTTGAAACGAGATCCTTCCACGTCAATATAGAATTGGGTGACTCTTTCTCTAACAAAATTTTTGCGGGCCCCGCTAAGGAATACGAAAAAAGCATCATCTTAATCGAGTCGTTAGAGACGTCCTTAAACTTGCAAGTGGCGTTAAGACGATTAAATTGGCGAATGTGGTTATGAGGGTTGTCCTTTTCGTCACCTCGAAACTTGTTGTTTTGAATCATGGAAAACAAACCCGTCTTAATCTCAAAATTCTCCGCAAGGATAGCGGGAATCACAATCGCTTCTCCATAACCCTCGGTGGGTGCTTGAAGCAACTCCATCATAGTTCGATTAGCCATGGGTGCTTCTTTCACTACGATGGGTTCGACAATGGGAGATTCTTCACTAGAAGATGTTTGGTTTCCTTCCTTTTGACGACGTTTACGTGCACGTCTTGCTTTGGAGCGAGTTTGCATAAACGTCACGTAAGACGAGAGGGTGAGCAAAGAAGATTCTTTTTGGTGTTTGATGAGACTGCATTTATACATGGTCTCATCGTCCAAAACGGCCTTAAATTGCATAAAATATCATAAAACATGCCAAATATATGCTCGTGTTTGTTTCTTGTGTATTTTTAGGTACGGATATTGAGGAATTGACAAAAGACAACAAGAATCATTCAAAAACGAACACGGGAAACGAAGACGCACAATGAACCAAGCTCAAATTTGGAATTTTGCAAAAAGACCCCTCAAGTTTGAAGAATTGGCAAGAATGGCCCCTCATCTTTGAAGAACTTGTCACTTTTAACCCTTCAAAATGTTAATTGTACAAGTATTCCCCTTGAAGATTGAAGAATGTGCAAAAATTGCCCTTGAAAAATGATCAAAAGTTCATTTGTTAACAAAAAGGGAACTAAAGGACTTGATTTGCAAATCATTTTGGACTTGATGTGTAAAGGAGATAACGGGCTGTTGGAAAAAGGACTGGAATTGCAAATACATAACAGGTTACTACGTTTACTATGGACTGGTAATGCAAACTTTAGCCCTTAGCCCACTAAACCCCAAAGCCCAATCCTAGTCTAACCCGGTTTTATTTTAATTGTGGTCAAGCTTCGGTCAAACCCTCCACTAATCCACTTTCCCTCCCTTAACATCTTTTCAAAATTAATTAAACCCAAATGAGATTAAACTCAACCTAGAACCCTAGAACACCCCCAGTTTAATTAACCTTTAAACCAAAGGGTTATTAGCCCTAAAGGTGCAGATCGGTAATTAAAGGTCTCCTCACCCAAACCCACCTTATAGCTTCATGCCAAGTGTCCCTGTGGTCCTTCCCCAACCCTCCCCTGTCAACATCCCTTTCCCTAAACCCAAAAACCCCGACAAAATCAACGACCAAAAGCTATTCCTTTGCCTCCAAGTTCAAATTGACGTCCAAGATCATTCTAGCAAGCTGTCATATCACATGGAGGTCCTTTTGACCAAATTCGTCAACAAAGACAAAGGGCATTTTTGTGATTTTCCAAATTAGGGTTTCCAGTACTTGTATTTTTTAATTCATGTTCTAGATAGATCTATTAGCAGTATAAAAGGAAGTGGGCATGTCCACTCCTTTCTTGTTCCAGATTTTCCTCTAATTTTTGTAATTCCTTTTTTAATATTAATGCAAAGTTGGTGTTTGTTAAAGTAACAAGTATAATTCCTTTTGATTTCTTTAAAAAGTTGGTATCAAGTTAAGGAGAATCTGAGTTCCACTTTATTTGGTTAACAAAATTTTGTGTTTCAAATTTTGTTAAAAGGTTTTGAAAATTGGAGAATTTTGGCTTGAATTTGATTCAAGGATTTTGGTGTTTAAAGTTCATGATATTGGTGATAATAGGATTAGAAAACGTTCTTAAGAAAGGTTTTAAAGTTTTGGAAAGAGTTTTAGAAAGAAAGACAATAAACAGATTGCATTATTTTGTTTGAATTGTTCAACTTTCTTTGATTTTTGTCATAAGCAGGTATTGAGGAAGTTGTTTATCAAGGTTCAGCATACACCCCTGTGTATGGGAAGTGGATTTTCATCCACAAAGACCCTTGGATGTAAGGGTCTTAGGTAAGGAACCTTTTTCCTTTTCAAATTTCAGAAAGTAGAAGTTTATATGATCTTTGTGATTCTGTGCTATAAGGTGCTATAAGTGTTGGATTTATGTTTCTATCTGATGTTATACATGTTATAGGTAATATGAATCAGTTTGAGTAGTTTTGGAAAGGTTTTGGTCAGTTAAAAGAGTTTTCAAAATTTTAACAGGGTGTTTGGTTTCAAGTTTTAGCAGGATAGAAATCATTGTTTGTGTTTTAATAAGTGTTGGAATTTTGATAGTAGTTTAAGTTAGGTCTCTAGTTAGTAGGTAGATAGCTTTGAAGAGGTTTGCAAGCAAGTGATTTAGTTTTAAAAGGAAAAGTGTAGTAAAAAAACTGCATATCATCTTTCTGTCATATTTTCATAAGTTTTTGAAGTTTAAATCTTTATTGCCTGTTAATGTTAGGGTATTTGAGGATTTGTGATTGATTGTGCATCTGTTTGAGAGTGTGTGTGCCAAATCTCAGGCTTTAAAGTTCATTATTGTGCAATCTGCAAGCTCATTTAGCCACCAGACTTAGCTTCTTTTCAACAGAAACTTGCTTAGGGTTGTCTGTGCTTGATTTGTGAGATCTTTGGTGTGCTAAGTGCTACTTTCTTGTTATTGTTGACTCCTTGTGCTCAGAAAGAGCACAAGGGTGCCTTGTGTTCCACTAATACTCATCAAACAAGCACACTAGCCAAATCCTTTTGGCTATTTCCACCTGTGAAGCAAAATAGAAAGAACACCAACCTGTGTTCTTCCAAATTTGCAACCTGTCACGTTTTTGTTGGTAATCTTGGCTAAAACTTTGCATAAAAAGAAATTGGAGTTGAGTTATAAGCTGTTTAAGGTCACAGTTGGGTTGTGAAAAGTTTAAAAAAATAAAAAAATAAAAAAGTAAAAAAGTGGGTATATAGCCTCGAACCCGTGACCAGCCGTTCACAACACCAACACCTTAACCATCCTGCCCTTGGGTCTTTTACTGACCAAGGATGGATGGTAAAACCTTTTAACCCGTTTTGTTTTGTCTCTTTATAAATAAGCCGTAGCTTCTTTCTAGCTTTTCAGCTTATTTTGTTGGCTTATTTTGTTCAGCTTATTTTTCTAGGGAAGGTTATAGGTTAGTAGATTTTTCAAACTTAGTTTTATATTTTTTCGTTTATTTATTTATTTTCTAGGATTTAATTAATAGTCGTTTTTTTAACAAAGCATTAAAAAATACCAAAAACAGTTTTAATTTCTAGGAAAAATTATTTTAAGTTTTTAAAATATATTTTTGAGGTTTACATCAAGTTTAGGTTTTAAAAACTTTAATTTTTAATTTTATAATATTTTAAGGTTTTTTATAAATTTTAAGGATTTTTATAAAATTATTAAAAAAGGTTTAGGAGCTTAGATTTGTGTTTTTCTCTTAATTATATTATTTAGGATTTTTATAAATTTTTTATTTTAAATTTTAGAGACTTTTTATTTTTAGCATTATTTTAATATTATTTTAATATTAAATTTTCAAAATTTTCTTTTTCTTTCTTTTTCATTTTTCTTAAATTCTTTAGCATTAATTAGGACCATTTCCATTTTTAGAATAATTTTTAAGCTTTTAGATTCATTTTTATAATTATTTTAAGTTTAATTAGTTTTTAATTAGTTTAAATCATTTTTAGAGTTTTAAAAATAGTTTTAATAGGTTTTAATTTTTAGAAAATTACTTTTTAGTCTCATAATAATATAAGTTGAGTAATTAGTCAATAAAATCATATTTTAGACATTTTTATTAGTTGTATTTAATTTTAGGGCTTTAATTAGCATTTAAAATTAAATATTTAATTAATAAAAGGTTTTAAAATATCTTTATTGGATTTTTATCTTTATTTATATTATTTAAGACTTCTTTTTAGACTTTTTCTTATTTTGTTTTTGGTTTTAGCATAAATTTTTTAATTTTGTAGTTTTTCACGACTTACGTTTACGTTTTCTTCGTCTCGTTTAATTCGTCTTCGTAACCGTTTTCTTCCCTTTTTCTTTTCCTCTTTTCTTTTCTAATAAATAAAACCTTAATTGCAAATCATCATACAAACACACTAGCCTCCTTGGGATACGAACTTAAGGGTCATTAGTGCTACGTTTTCCTAAACGTACACTTAACGCTTACCACTACTTTTAGCGTTTTGCTTGGTTTTTCCTAAAGCCAAAGTAAATACCCTAAATTGACTACATCAATTTTGGTGCCGCTGCCGGGGAGGCGTGTTGTGTTTTGATTGACCATTGTTGTTTTTATATATTAGCCATAAATATAATTGTATTAATAGCACTCTATTAATACGTATTATCGTTTTTTCGGTTTTTGTGTGAGTACTATTACTATATTGTATACGTAGAACAATAAATACACAAGTACTCCAAATACGTGAGCAATCACAACCTTGATTCGGGATTTCATCACTCGATCATTGTATTCGAATCTCAAACCAAAAGAAAAAGGCAAAAATAGATAAATACTTTCGTGAAGCTTGATTTTGAAAATACAAACTATAAGGTGGGTATAAGGCGGTTGTATTTCACAACCTAAAGGAAGAAGGCTCTTAAGTGCTTCGCGCCGCCTCGTTTCCTCCGCTTGCTTGTGCGTATTTGATTTTGAGAGTGAATCGAGGGTTTTGCCGCCCAAAGTATTATTACATATCATATATATTTTCTTGGTTTTCATTTGATTAAACCCTCTTGAACGATTTGGTGTTCCACCATCGTTCTAAAGTCATCGAAGGCGTTCACTCCACGTGATCGTTTTCATTCCTTGAGGCCTTTTTAATCAAGAGATTTGATTAGTGAGGAGATTTGTGGACTTGTTGTCTACTCAATATATTCACCAATTCCAAAAAAGGTTAATACAATCAAAAACCACAAAAAAAAAATTGAAAAAACACAAAATACCAAAAAGAATCTTCTTTGCTCGCCTTCTCGTTGTACGTGACGTTTATGCAAACTCGCTCTAAAGCTAGACGTGCTCGTAAACGAAGAAACAAATCACTCACTCTTTCTAGTGAGGAGTCTCCTATTGACGAACCCATTGTACGAGAGGAACCAACCATGGCGAATCGAACTATGATGGAGTTACTTCAAGCACCCACCGAGGGTTATGGAGAAGCTATTGTGATTCCCGCAATCCTTGCGGAGAATTTTGAGGTGAAAACGGGTTTGTTGTCGATGATCCAAAACAACAAATTCCGTGGTGATGAGAAGGACAATCCCCACAACCATATCCGCCAATTTAATCGTCTTACCGCCACGTGCAAATTCAAGGATGTCTCGAATGACTCGATTAAGATGATGTTATTTCCGTATTCCTTAGCGGGGCCCGCTAAAATTTGGTTGGAGAAAGAGCCACCCAATTCTATATTGACGTGGACCGATCTCGTTTCGAAGTTCGTGAACCAATTTTTTCCGCCCTCTAAGACTACGCATTTGAAGAATGAAATTTCTAAATTTTCACAAGAACCAAATGAAAGTTTTTCTACGGCTTGGAATAGGTTTAAGGAGATGTTACACGAATGTCCTCATCATGGTTTTTCCGATTTGCACCAAATCGACACGTTTTACAATGGACTTAACGATCATGAAAGAGATTATTTAAATGCCGCCGCGGGTGGTAATTTTTTGTGTAAAACAGTTGAAGAAGCTTTGGTCATAATCGAGAATAGGTCTAAGGTTTATAGCCCTCGTCACACACCGAGTGTTGCCAAAAGGGGCTCATCATCGTCTCAAAGTATCAATGCATTACATGATGAAGCAAATGAAGAAAACCGATTTTTCGATAGATTTGCAAACCTTATGTCCCATTGGAAGGCTCAAGAAGCTTCCAACACCGCTTCGGTTAAAGCGGTTTCTAAAAGTTGTTTGTCGTGTGGGGGAGCTCATGATTTATCCGAGTGCATTACCGCGGATGGTAACACTTCGAATGCTTTTGTAGCCACGGGAACTTATAACCAAATCGGTCAAGGTTCACGTTCAAATCAAGCTCCACAAAATCAAAATGCTAATAATTATCGCAACAACAACAATCAAGGTGGAAATTACCAAGGAAATCAAAGGAACTATAACAAAGGTAATTACCAAAGTGGAAATGGGCAAATTTCTAACCAAAACCAAAACCGTGATTTTCAAACTAATGCCCAAGGTTTTCAAAACGATCACACCAAAAATCTTCAAGGAGAATTTTTGAATTATGCTAAGGCTAATGATGCTAAGTTTGACAACATGCAACGTGAAATGGTTAGCTTAAGATCCGAATTGAAAAATGAGCTTAAAACCGAACTTGCTAATGAACTTAAAACTCATGCTAATAAAATGGAAGGAAATGTCACATGACTCCAACAAAATCAACAAAAAATGGAGCAAGGACAACATGAGATTAAGCAAGAGTTGTTGAAAGCGGATGCTAGGCAATCTAAGTTTGAAGATCGAATGGCTAAAATGTTTGAAGCTATCATGTGTAAGCCCTCTTCTTCGGGTGGTCTTCCTAGTGATACCATCGTGAACCCGAAAGGAGAATTGAAGGTTATTGCCACTCGTAGTGGTAAAACTTTCAAAGAACCCATTTCTCATCCAAGTACTTCTATGGAGAAGGAAAAAGAGAAAGAACCCGAGGTTGTGGTTGAAAAGGAGCACATTACAAGCCCACAAAGTACCGCTCAAACCACACCTACGGTTGAACCAATACCCATTATGGAACCCGAGATTCCAAGGCCGATGCCTATGCCTAATTTGCCCCAACCCACACCACCTTTACCCTACCCATCAAGACGAGACAAGGAAAAGGCACAAGAACGAAATAATTATCAATTTGAACTCTTTATGAAAATGTTTCGTGACTTGCATTTTAACATAAGTTTTGCCGACGCCTTAGTCATGATGCCTCGATTTGCCGCGAACTTCAAGAGTATGTTGAATAACAAAGAAAAATTGCAAAAATCATCTAGTTGTTCTTCGGTTTTTCTAAGCCGCATACCTCAAAAAGTCGGTGATCCTGGAAAGTTTTTAATCCCATGTGCTATCCAAGACATGGAAGAATGCTACGCCTTGGCCGATCTTGGTGCTAGTATTAATTTGATGCCTCTCGAGATTTTTAAGTCGCTCAATCTTCCAAATCTCACTCCTTCAAGAATGTCAATCGAAATGGCCGATCATTCTACGATTCTAGCTTGTGGAGTTGCCGAGGACGTCTTTGTGAAAGTTGGGAAATTCTATTATCCCGTGGACTTCATAGTTGTTGATATTCCCATCGATCCTAAAGTTCCATTAATTTTGGGTCGATCTTTTTTGGATACCTCGAGAGCACTTATCGATGTGCATGCAAGAAAAATCACTCTTCGTTTCAATGAGGAAGAACTCGTCATTAATGCAACCCAAAACTCCACTCTTTCTCATGTTTATTCAATCACATCTTTGTACAATGTCAATCCTATCAAAAACATTTGTCAAAGGATTTCCAATAGAGTTTTAGGAGTTGATAAAAATGAAGTTCCGTCCCCTCCGCCGATGGAGGTTAAGAGTGTTAAGCCTATGATACCAATCTCGAGTGATTCTTCGGATGATGAATACGTTGATCCCGATGAGGAGGTTTTCTTTGTTGACAAAAGATTTGAAAACTTGCCACCACCAAAACCAAAACGCTTTCAAAATGTGAGAATTTTTAGTGTGACTAACATTGTTTTAGATACACCAAATATTTTTGACATAATTAAATCGGGTTTTCACAAGGAGAGTTTTAAAGATGAAAAAGGAAAAGATTTTGAATCTAATTTAAAAGATTTTTCTACAATCCTAACTCCGTCATCACCGCGTTTCTTGAGTACTACAAGCTCGTCTACCCCTTTTGACGATGCTTTGTGTGGACCAAGTGTGGGGGAAGCCCCTTATGTTCCCTCCCCTTTCTCCACCGAGGACGAGATATTTGATCCTGGAATTGCTTATATAGGGAAATCTCGGTCTTCCACCGATGCAATAAATGGAAAATCTTTTCATTTGATTGGTGCGAGTCTACCTCGAGTAGCTCAATGTTTTGCCTTACCCATTGTCCCACCCTTCTATTTCTTCTCTCCTATTTTCTTCTATCCCATTGGGATTTGTGTTGGAGTTGTGTTGTCTCGTCTTTCATCCGAAAACGAGGACGCTATCTTTGACCCCGGTATACGTTTATCGGATTTTTAAAGTACTCCACGTACTTTTGGGCCTTGTTTATCATGTAAGCCCCACCAAAAATTGACCATACCATGATTATCCCTAAATGATCACATTTATGGGGATTCGAGTCGAGCTTTTGACTCGGTTATCAAAAACAAGGTGCCTCGTGGGGGAGACCCATGCTTATCCATGTACATATTATTGCTTTCTAATTAGTTTAATGTGAGGGGATTTGTGCCCTTCCAACCTTTGTTCCGTGGTTGTTTGTGAATTGTGTCTTTTAGATCATCATCTTCACGATTGGAGCCTCTCGTGTTCGTTTCATGGGAGCACTCGATCGTTTGCTTTGGAGGCCATTCCCAATATCCATCATGATATATCCTTTTATGTTCTAACCTTAGGTTTTATAGCACACTTCATAAACGGCTATTACTTATTGGTTACACCCTTTCCATGCTAGATTAGGCATTCGACTACGTCTCTAGTATGGGGGTGTTTGCACCCCTAGACTCGAAACATTGAGGACAATGTTTAACTTTAGTATGGGGGAGGGTGAATAGATACTTGCCTTGCCAAACCTTCACGCTTTCCAAAGTTTATCGTTTTGTTTATCATTTTCTTGCAAAATAAGGCTAAAAATGGCCAAATTTTAAAATTTTTCTCATGTTTCATAAGTGTTTGAAGACACGAATGTAGATTTTCCGATGGCGAGAATAAGAGTAATTTTTGACTCGACCGTGCGTGTTGAGCACTTAGCTTTGATTCCTTAACTACACATTAGGCTAAGTCTCTTAAATGAGGACGAGAAATGATAGAGTTAATTATAAGTTACTATGCTAAACGTAGAGTAATCGTATTCTTTCAAAAACTCATGTATTCTCGTTATTTGCTTATTCTCCCTTCGCTTGTAAATATTTTTTGCTTAATAAATATTGACTTAGCGGTTTAATTTTGATTGTTGGGTTTCTAGTCTTTTCTAGTAGCTTCCGTGTAATTAAATTGGGAAGACATTAAGGTATCGCCAGCGTCACGGTTTTGAAGTATTGGCACCCTAATAATCGAAAGCTTCACCCAATAATAAGATTTCAAGTGCTCACCTAAATCAAGCAAACAATTTGAAGCCCCACAAGGCCTAAAATCTATGCAAAATTGAAAGTGAATCAAGCCTTAATCTTCGAAGCTTTAAAGATCCAAAATTCGCTTTAGCGTGAGGATATACGTCTTTGGCTAATAAAACCACCGATGAGGCGGATAATAAAAGGCAAGGCAAGACCGAAGTCATAATAAAAGCTTCATGGCGAAGTTGAATAAAAGATGGAGGTAAACCAAAGATAATAAGGTCCTTCCGTTAGGGGGCGTATAAAAGTCTTGGTAATAAGTCTCATGTTCAAAACCGTTATAAAACCGTGTTTATCGATTCTTCTTGTCAACTTAATTTTTTAACATCGTTGTCTATTAGGAGGGGTTATTGATTTGATGGTCTTAGTTACACCGTTAGGACTCTATTTTTAGACCTAAATCTCTATTATCGCATAAGTCAATGATGCATCCTCGTGATCATTAAGACATAATAAAATATAAGAGATACAACTTAGGAATAATGGGAGAATAAGTACGTGATTAGGGCATATGAGTAGTGTTAGCATTACTAACTTATAATGACAATGATCTCGTTGCACGCTTGGCATGGAATTAAGGTGAAAATCGAGGACGACGAAATTATTTCTAACGAAGCATTCACGTGTTCTTGTTCTATGAACCTAAACGTCCCATTTTGCGATGAAAATCATACATTATGTCTAAAACGCAAGTAGTAGTAATTGTAGTGTGTAGCTAGTTATCATTTCAATAAAAGTGAATAAATTAAATTTTGGAGATGCTTTGATACTTTATTCTTAGCATTGCGTGAGGGCACGGCAATGGTTTAGTATGGGGGAGTGATGAGACTGCATTTATACATGGTCTCATCGTCCAAAACGGCCTTAAATTGCATAAAATATCATAAAACATGCCAAATATATGCTCGTGTTTGTTTCTTGTGTATTTTTAGGTACGGATATTGAGGAATTGACAAAAGACAACAAGAATCATTCAAAAACGAACACGGGAAACGAAGACGCACAATGAACCAAGCTCAAATTTGGAATTTTGCAAAAAGACCCCTCAAGTTTGAAGAATTGGCAAGAATGGCCCCTCATCTTTGAAGAACTTGTCACTTTTAACCCTTCAAAATGTTAATTGTACAAGTATTACCCTTGAAGATTGAAGAATGTGCAAAAATTGCCCTTGAAAAATGATCAAAAGTTCATTTGTTAACAAAAAGGGAACTAAAGGACTTGATTTGCAAATCATTTTGGACTTGATGTGTAAAGGAGATAACGGGCTGTTGGAAAAAGGACTGGAATTGCAAATACATAACAGGTTACTACGTTTACTATGGACTGGTAATGCAAACTTTAGCCCTTAGCCCACTAAACCCCAAAGCCCAATCCCAGTCTAACCCGGTTTTATTTTAATTGTGGTCAAGCTTCGGTCAAACCCTCCACTAATCCACTTTCCCTCCCTTAACATCTTTTCAAAATTAATTAAACCCAAATGAGATTAAACTCAACCTAGAACCCTAGAACACCCCCAGTTTAATTAACCTTTAAACCAAAGGGTTATTAGCCCTAAAGGTGCAGATCGGTAATTAAAGGTCTCCTCACCCAAACCCACCTTATAGCTTCATGCCAAGTGTCCCTGTGGTCCTTCCCCAACCCTCCCCTGTCAACATCCCTTTCCCTAAACCCAAAAACCCCGACAAAATCAACGACCAAAAGCTATTCCTTTGCCTCCAAGTTCAAATTGACGTCCAAGATCATTCTAGCAAGCTGTCATATCACATGGAGGTCCTTTTGACCAAATTCGTCAACAAAGACAAAGGGCATTTTTGTGATTTTCCAAATTAGGGTTTCCAGTACTTGTATTTTTTAATTCATGTTCTAGATAGATCTATTAGCAGTATAAAAGGAAGTGGGCATGTCCACTCCTTTCTTGTTCCAGATTTTCCTCTAATTTTTGTAATTCCTTTTTTAATATTAATGCAAAGTTGGTGTTTGTTAAAGTAACAAGTATAATTCCTTTTGATTTCTTTAAAAAGTTGGTATCAAGTTAAGGAGAATCTGAGTTCCACTTTATTTGGTTAACAAAATTTTGTGTTTCAAATTTTGTTAAAAGGTTTTGAAAATTGGAGAATTTTGGCTTGAATTTGATTCAAGGATTTTGGTGTTTAAAGTTCATGATATTGGTGATAATAGGATTAGAAAACGTTCTTAAGAAAGGTTTTAAAGTTTTGGAAAGAGTTTTAGAAAGAAAGACAATAAACAGATTGCATTATTTTGTTTGAATTGTTCAACTTTCTTTGATTTTTGTCATAAGCAGGTATTGAGGAAGTTGTTTATCAAGGTTCAGCATACACCCCTGTGTATGGGAAGTGGATTTTCATCCACAAAGACCCTTGGATGTAAGGGTCTTAGGTAAGGAACCTTTTTCCTTTTCAAATTTCAGAAAGTAGAAGTTTATATGATCTTTGTGATTCTGTGCTATAAGGTGCTATAAGTGTTGGATTTATGTTTCTATCTGATGTTATACATGTTATAGGTAATATGAATCAGTTTGAGTAGTTTTGGAAAGGTTTTGGTCAGTTAAAAGAGTTTTCAAAATTTTAACAGGGTGTTTGGTTTCAAGTTTTAGCAGGATAGAAATCATTGTTTGTGTTTTAATAAGTGTTGGAATTTTGATAGTAGTTTAAGTTAGGTCTCTAGTTAGTAGGTAGATAGCTTTGAAGAGGTTTGCAAGCAAGTGATTTAGTTTTAAAAGGAAAAGTGTAGTAAAAAAACTGCATATCATCTTTCTGTCATATTTTCATAAGTTTTTGAAGTTTAAATCTTTATTGCCTGTTAATGTTAGGGTATTTGAGGATTTGTGATTGATTGTGCATCTGTTTGAGAGTGTGTGTGCCAAATCTCAGGCTTTAAAGTTCATTATTGTGCAATCTGCAAGCTCATTTAGCCACCAGACTTAGCTTCTTTTCAACAGAAACTTGCTTAGGGTTGTCTGTGCTTGATTTGTGAGATCTTTGGTGTGCTAAGTGCTACTTTCTTGTTATTGTTGACTCCTTGTGCTCAGAAAGAGCACAAGGGTGCCTTGTGTTCCACTAATACTCATCAAACAAGCACACTAGCCAAATCCTTTTGGCTATTTCCACCTGTGAAGCAAAATAGAAAGAACACCAACCTGTGTTCTTCCAAATTTGCAACCTGTCACGTTTTTGTTGGTAATCTTGGCTAAAACTTTGCATAAAAAGAAATTGGAGTTGAGTTATAAGCTGTTTAAGGTCACAGTTGGGTTGTGAAAAGTTTAAAAAAATAAAAAAATAAAAAAGTAAAAAAGTGGGTATATAGCCTCGAACCCGTGACCAGCCGTTCACAACACCAACACCTTAACCATCCTGCCCTTGGGTCTTTTACTGACCAAGGATGGATGGTAAAACCTTTTAACCCGTTTTGTTTTGTCTCTTTATAAATAAGCCGTAGCTTCTTTCTAGCTTTTCAGCTTATTTTGTTGGCTTATTTTGTTCAGCTTATTTTTCTAGGGAAGGTTATAGGTTAGTAGATTTTTCAAACTTAGTTTTATATTTTTTCGTTTATTTATTTATTTTCTAGGATTTAATTAATAGTCGTTTTTTTAACAAAGCATTAAAAAATACCAAAAACAGTTTTAATTTCTAGGAAAAATTATTTTAAGTTTTTAAAATATATTTTTGAGGTTTACATCAAGTTTAGGTTTTAAAAACTTTAATTTTTAATTTTATAATATTTTAAGGTTTTTTATAAATTTTAAGGATTTTTATAAAATTATTAAAAAAGGTTTAGGAGCTTAGATTTGTGTTTTTCTCTTAATTATATTATTTAGGATTTTTATAAATTTTTTATTTTAAATTTTAGAGACTTTTTATTTTTAGCATTATTTTAATATTATTTTAATATTAAATTTTCAAAATTTTATTTTTCTTTCTTTTTCATTTTTCTTAAATTCTTTAGCATTAATTAGGACCATTTCCATTTTTAGAATAATTTTTAAGCTTTTAGATTCATTTTTATAATTATTTTAAGTTTAATTAGTTTTTAATTAGTTTAAATCATTTTTAGAGTTTTAAAAATAGTTTTAATAGGTTTTAATTTTTAGAAAATTACTTTTTAGTCTCATAATAATATAAGTTGAGTAATTAGTCAATAAAATCATATTTTAGACATTTTTATTAGTTGTATTTAATTTTAGGGCTTTAATTAGCATTTAAAATTAAATATTTAATTAATAAAAGGTTTTAAAATATCTTTATTGGATTTTTATCTTTATTTATATTATTTAAGACTTCTTTTTAGACTTTTTCTTATTTTGTTTTTGGTTTTAGCATAAATTTTTTAATTTTGTAGTTTTTCACGACTTACGTTTACGTTTTCTTCGTCTCGTTTAATTCGTCTTCGTAACCGTTTTCTTCCCTTTTTCTTTTCCTCTTTTCTTTTCTAATAAATAAAACCTTAATTGCAAATCATCATACAAACACACTAGCCTCCTTGGGATACGAACTTAAGGGTCATTAGTGCTACGTTTTCCTAAACGTACACTTAACGCTTACCACTACTTTTAGCGTTTTGCTTGGTTTTTCCTAAAGCCAAAGTAAATACCCTAAATTGACTACATCAGTGTTTTTAATTTTTCAATTTTTTTGTGGTTTTTGATTGTTTTTACTTTTTTTTGGATTTTGTGGAATGTATTAGGTAGACAAAAATCTACGAATCTCCTCCTTAATCAAATCTCTTGATTAAAGAAGCCTCAAGGAATGAAAACGATCACGTGAAGTGAACGCTTTCGATGACTTTAGAACGTTGGTGGAACACCAAAACGTTCAAGAGGGTTTAATCAACGAAACCAATAAAATATATATGATACTTAGTAATACTTTGGGCGGAAAAACCCTCGATTAGCTTTCAATCTCAAAATACGCACAAGCAAGCGGAGGAAACGAGGCGGCGCGAAGCACTTAAAAGCCTTTTTCCTTTAGGTCGTGAAATACAACCGCCTTATACCCACCTTATAGTTTGTATTTTTCAAAATCGAGCTTCACGAAAGTATTTATCTATTTTTGCCTTTTTTCTTTGGTTTGAGATTCGAATACAATGATTGGGTAATGACCTCCCAAGTCAAGGTTGTGATTTCTCACATATTTGGAGTAGTTGTGAGTTTATTGTTCTACGTATACAATATAGTAATAGTATTCACACAAAAAACGAAAACCGATAATACGTATTAGTAGAGTGCTACTAATACAAATACTATTATGGCTATATATAAAAACAACAATTTCCAAATCAAAACACAACACGCCTCCCCGGCATCGGCGCCAAAATGATGGTGGTATGATTACACTCGTTTAGGAAAACGAGGTAAAAGCGGTAAGTATTAAGCGTACGTTTAGGAAAACGTAAACACTTATGACCCTTTTTGTAGGATCGTTCTCGAGGAGGCTTAATGTGTGTGTTTAATTTGATTAAGATTTGAGATTATATTGATGAAAAAAGAGAAAGAAAAAGACGAATTATGCTAAAAATAACCCTAAGACGTAAAAAACGCAAAATCGTAAAATTTGACAAAACGAAAAAGTCTTCTAAAAATTACCAAAATTTTAATCTAAGTTAAGAAAAATCTAATTAAAACAAAAATGAAAACCAAATTTTGCAAAACCTTTTTAGTTAATTTATATTAATTTTTAAAGTTTTTTTAAAAAAACTTAAAAATAAACTAGATTGATAAAAAGTCAAAATGAGAATTTTGATAAATGTAAACCTAAATTATTTTAATTAAAATCTAAAAAATATTTTTTGAAAATTTTAAACTAGATTGTACTATTTTTAAACTAATTATTAAAAACCGGGTAATAAAATATTAATAAAAAATTAAAGGAAAACGTGAAAAATATAAAATTGGTGCCAAAAAGTCCAAAACTAAAATAGAAACAAGGGAAAAATACAAAATGACAAAAAAGCTTGTTCAATAAGCTGGAATCAGCTTATTTACAATCTAACTAATTATAATAAGCTAAAACAAAAACGTGCTATGTAGTTAATGAGTTGGGACTTTATTAGTAAAAGTCCCAAGGGCAGGCGGTAAGTTGTGAGTGTGTTGGCAGTGGTGGCGCAGGTTCGAGTCCTGGCCACGCCAAAAAAAAATTTAAATATTTTTTTTTACTTTTCTTTTTACCCACTTGTGTGCACATTAACTGAAAAAACCCCTCAACACAAGACACCAACTGAATTACACTCAATTTAAACCTCAATTTCGATTCAAAAACCCAGATTTCACTTTCTTTATGTTTCTTTGCTTCCTGTTGATTGAAGTATTATGGAACAAAAGGAGGGGGGCACCCTCACTTGCGTTTTGCAAGTGAGGAGTCAAACTGAAAATATGAACACGCAGCCAAGCACAAATCTCAAATTCAGCAATCACAAAACCATGTATTTAAACATAGGACATGATTTCAGCAAAAGAACAAAGTAGCAGAAACTCAAATAACCACTTAGTTTACTTGGGGTTTCTAGGGCATGCTATATTTCAGATCAGTCAAAAATAAACCACAGATGCACATATTTAAATCACTAAGGTTTGAAGGAGTGATGATCAGTGATACACGAGCCTCAAGTAGCAAACAGGAACACAAACTTTGTAACAATAAAGCACACAAGAAAGTTCTTAGGCCATGGACAGAGAACGACTGAAATGAGGCAATTTAGAAAACTTATAAATAGGCAGTAAGCAACAATGAGCCTAAAGGTCTTCTAAAACTCGAAATACTTATCCAAGTTTTGAAAGAAAAATTTATCCCCTTAGTGTTCAATCTCCTTAAACCTAATGACCTATCATATCAGTGGATGCGTATGAGCTTTTTCGCGACAGTTAAAACTTCAATAGGCTATAGCAGTTAACCATCTTATCTCTTAATTACTGCAGGAGATAAGAAACACATACTCCACCAATTTGTGAAAGAAAAGCATATAAATGAGAGTGAAAGCTTATGAATACTTCTAGCAAAACAAAGGCTACACCAGAGCACCCACTAAAGTCTTGCAAATCAGTCAACCCCCAAAGTCTATGCTACACAATATGGTGCTATTTTGTAATTTAAGACATCAAGTTGTGTACTATGGCTAAAACGTGTTCACCTATAGACTCCTTGCACCACAAATACCTCGATTGCGTACACCAACCAAAAAAACTCAATATACCCTATTATGCAGCAAGATTAACAAGCAGTCCTAAATTTGACAAACTCTTAATACAAAAAACACACCAATAGATCCAAACAAGCAAGTTCGATGGCAGTTGAAGGCAATATTAGCTATCTTGAAGAATTCACACAATAACACCAAATACAAAAAAAAACATACCAGCCTCAGAAAATAAATGCAGTAACAGATTTTAAACGAAAACACTAAGCAAGATCGAATAACATCAGTCAAAATTCAACAGGCAGCAACTTTTCTAAAACATTTAAACAATAAGCAGAATGAATAAGAAAAAATAAAAGAAAAAAGGAGACTGTTATACCTACCCCTGCTTACATCCAACAGGGGTCAGCTATGCTCCCCTGAACTCGACCAACTACTAGGTTCGAGGCAGGGGTGTCTTTGACAGGAAAGTAAGGCGAGGGTGTTCGTTGGGGTTCAACAGCTGAACCGAACACCACGTATGAGTAGTGAGGACTGCTAAGAGTAACAAATGAAATCCAAGAACTGGGTTCTTGGATTGTTAGTTCAACAGTTTCATATTACACTCACTCACGTTCAGAAATCCCTCTTTTTTCAAACTTGAACTGTATAATAAATTCTTTTTGAAAGGAGCAACCACCCCACAAACCTTGTTGCCTAATCCACACACTCACAATCCCTTGATATTTACAAAATATCAGGAGACTATGATCGTGTCTGGACCCGACGTTGGAACTGTTGAGCTTATGATCTCCCAAGTCAAAAAGGAACTTAAAATGATAACTACTTAACCCTTTTTTATACAATGAATAACTCCAACCTCCAAGCCACAAGACTGGAAGTCACTTCACGTTTTCATCAATTTAAAAACTCTGTTAAATTTCTCAACAACTATCTTCTTTGAAATTTAATACTATTTGACACCTTATAATTCTTTGGTAACTTAACACATTCAGATTACTTAGTAAAAAAACAAACAATTGGAACAAAGTTTATAAAGTGAAACTCTTGAAACAAACACAACCCAAATAATTAAACTGCAAACGAAACAGAAATTAAAGATTTGGAACTTGTTTTCCTCACAACACTAAACCATAATTTTCATTCATTGAAACAAAAATGGCTTTACAAGGATGTGAACAAGGAAAGCAAGAACAGAGAATACAACTAGGCCTAACACCCTTTATATAGGGTTTACAAGACGATTCTAGAAAGTGAAAATAAATCTAACCCTAATCGTTTGAAAGTCTAGAAATACCCTTTGAAGATTCGTTCATAAATCAAATATGCTGGTCTTGATTCTTCTTTTTGAATTCGTCCAAAAATCATGTGATCTTTGTTTGGAGTTATGTGATGGACAGGCTGTGATGAGTTGATCTTGAACGTTGGATTTGATGTGGGCATTAAGCAACTCCTCCAAGCCATTGATCTTATGCCATCCCTTGTCTTGTTCTTCACTTGGAGACAAACCGTGAGCTGGTGGGGGGCCATATGGTGATGTAGATAGATTCTGGGTGAGGTAAATAGTTGGGTGTGGGGTAAATCGAACATAATCATAGGTAATTTAAATTTCCCCCATGATTTGTTTGAGATGATGGATTAGGGTTTATAGGGAAAAGTTTGGGGGATATTGATCTGTTTAGTTTAAGATTAGAAGTGTTAAAAGGGAAAACACGTTTAATAATAAACGTGGGTTGTAAACATGGGTCAACCGGGTTTGGGTGAGGGATATGGGAAAATGGGTATTAAAGTTGGGTTAGGCGACGTGGCAGATGGTGATTGGGTGTTGAAGGTTTATTTGTCTCCCAAGAATGCCCCCCAATGTTTCTTGTCTTTGTCACTTTGTAATAACAGCCCAATATCTTTAATTCCTTTGTAAACACTTTGGCTGAGTTGTCACAAATGGCACAAATACTTTTCAAAATTTATCACAAGGACTTTAAATGCAATTTCTTCAATCTTCAAGGGCTTAACTTGTCATGTCTTTATACTTCAAGGTTTTGACTTGTCTGTTGGCTTCTTGGAGGACCAATATTGACAATTTAGTTTAGTTGAGGGACTAAATTTGGCAACTCTTCAAAGTTAAGGGTCCTTTTTGTAATTTTGACAAACTTTAGGGACCAAACTTGTAATTATGAAGATAAAAGGGTATAAAGTGTAAATTCTTCCATATTGGAGGACCCTTCTTCATAATTCTGCAAATCATCAAGGGTTTTCTTTGGAAAATTCTTCATTAGGGCTTGGTTTCATTGTGCGGCTTCGTTTCCCGTGTTCGTTTTTGCATGATTCTTGTGATCTTTTGTCATTTTCTCAATATCCGTACCTAAAATACACAAGCAACAAACACAAGCATATATTTGGCATTTTTCATGATATTTAATACATTTTAAGTCCGTTTTGGACGATGAGACTATGTATAAGAGCAGTCTCATAAGGTATCGTAGAAGAAATTGTAAGGAAAGTGAGCCGAGATATAGTAGTCATTCATGACTATCCCGAAGTGTTTCTGGAAGAATTGCCAAGGCTTTCGCCTTCAAGGCAAATAGAATTCCTAATTGATCTGATTTCTGGTGCTGCAACTGTGGCACATGAGCCATATTTATTAGCAACCTCTGAGTTGAAGTAATTATTTGTGCAGTTTTAAGAACTATCTGATAGATGTTTTATTCGACCGAGTTTGTCAGTTTGTAGAACTCATCTTCAATTCGTTAAGAAGAAAGATGATTTGTTTCGTATGTGTATCGATTACCTAGAGTTGGATAAGTTGACGATCAAGAATCGTTATCCGCTTTCAAGAATTGATGATCTATTTGATCAACTTCAAAACTCTCATGTTTTCTCCAAGATTCTGGTGTTTTCTCCAAGATTGATCTTTGTTTTGCTTATCATCAACTTCGCATACGCGAGGAAGATATTCCTATTACGGCATTTAGAACTTGTGATGATCATTATGAGTTTAGGGTTATGCCTTCTGGTTTGACCAGTACACCTGCTGTATTCATTGACTTAATGAATTGTAGGTGTAATTCGTATCTTGATAAATTCGTGATTGTTTTCATTGATGAAATTCTAATCTGCTCGAAGAGCGAGGAAGAACATGCCGAACACTTAGGGACTATCTCGAACATGTTAAAGAATGAAAATTTTACACGAAACTCTCAAAGTGTAATCTTTTGATTAGTTTCGTACGATTTCTCTGACATGTGATTGATAAAAGTGGCACACATGTTGATTCTTCGAAAATCGAAACCATCGAAAATTTGAATGTTCCAACTATTCCAACTGAAGTACGACAAAATCTAGGTTTGCTGGTTACTATTGGAGGTTTATTAAAGGATTCTCTTTGATATCAAAACCATTAACTAAGCTAACTTAGAGAATGAACCGTATGTGTGCAGCATTGATGAAGAGAAAGCTTTTCAAACCATGAAAAGAAAACTCTGCAGCACGCCAATCTTATCGTTACCTGAAAGAAGTAAAGATTTTGTTACTGATCGTGATACATTTCTTAAAGGATTTAGAGCTGTTTTGATTGTATATGCTTGTAGGAAACCTAGGAAGAATGAGGAAACTACTCAACCCACGACTTGTAATTGGGTGCGATGATTTTACTCTTCGTCTATTAAGACGTTAATTGTATGGCACTATATGTACGGTATCTACCGATAGTAAGAGCCTACAATGTGTTCTGGAATAAAAGAGGTAACTAAGCCTTTAAGTGATTACGATTGTGTTATTCGTTATCATTTGGGAAGTAGGAGCAAATTACAATGGACTTCATTGTTAAGCTCTCGAAAACTCAATCTGAATATGACTCGATTTGTGTCAATGTCGACTGATTGACTCTGCTCATTTCATTCCGACAAATAAATGATCGTGCGTACTAAGAATCGTTTGTTAAATGCTCGTAGTAGACATAGAAGTTACGACGATGTGAAGCGAAAACCTTTGGAAATCGAGGTAGGTGGAAAAGTATGCCAAAGTTATCACCATGAAAAGGTGTTATATATATTTTGTAAAATGTGGGAAGTTAAGTCCCCGTTTGTTTGGACCATTCGAGATGATATCGAGTGTAGGTCCCGTGGCATGAAAACTTAAATTACCTCGATAGCTACAAGGAATTCACAATACTTTTCATATGTCGAACCTAAAGAAATTTCTTCCTGACGAAGATCTTATTATCTCTCTTAGTGAAGTATGAATCGACGGTAAGTTGCATTTCATCAAAGTACTTGTTGATGTTATCGATTAGGAATTTAGACAACCAAAGCAAAGTCGAATTCCTATTGTCATGTGTGATGGAACTCAAGACGAGGACCAAAATACATTTAACTTTTTGATTTCAACGAGCGATCGAGGAAGAACGCAAGTTGATCTTCGGGACGAAGATCCCAATTTGGTGGGGATAATGTGATAATCCGTCAATTTTAGGTCGTTATTTTGATCTCAAATATTACGTATTACGTGTTTACTTTAATGATAATTTTAAATTATCGGCTAACCGAGAAGGTTATAGTTTGAAACTTAACGTAAGAATGTCATTTAGATGAAAACCGACAAGAGATACATTAAGTATCGATAATATATTCTCAAATTTATCATGTGAATGATTATATTGTGTTTATATTTATTTCTCGTGTTTTACGTTTTAACGAATGACGAGAACTACTAATGATCGCGATACCGATGGATGTCCGAAAATTTACATTTTATTACCGATTGTCTCGATATTTTATATTTTCGACGTTTTCGATTTAATTACGTTTTAAGTCGTGTCGAAGCTTTATCATTATATTTATGAAGCGTTTTAACTTTGGAAAAGTATCTTTAAGAAACCCGAGTCCCGTAAATATTTTCAAAATTTACAATTTACATTTTCTACCTTGTAAACTATTTAATTGCATTTTGGATCAAAACTATGCAAAATTGGCAAAATCTACCCATCCACCCCACTATATATTAATTCTCCACTATCTATTTTATAATAATAATTCATTTTTACAAAAAAAAAACAAAATCTCTCTCTTTCTTTCTCTCTAAACCGTCCACCCCCATCATCAACAACCCTTTGATTTTGATTTTATTCTTTGATTCTTCCAAATCCAATTCAAGACCCATCTTGGAAATTCAACAAGCTTCATTTTGGTATACAATTTTCCAACATGCATTCACTTAATTTTTCTTTTCAATTTTTGATGAAGAACATGTTGTTTGATCCATTTTTATGGTTAAACATGTTGTTATTATTATTATATTTGAGTGAGTGTTGTTGCATGTTTATTATTTTGAGTGGGTAAATTTTTGGATGATCATTCAAGGGTGTTAGGAGTTTGATATAGGTTTTATGATGATACTAGGGTAATATTAGGAGTATATGAATTGATAAAATGGGTTGAAACATTGATTTGGTAGGATTTTTAGATAACCATTTTACATCAGTGAGTAAAAGGGTATTTTTGAAATTCTTAGGTCTGATTATAAAATGATATGATGTGATATTGTTGTAGTAATCTTCACGACGCTCGTTTTGCCCCTTGAATGAGCTTCTAACTCATTACGAGCGAAACGTTATGCTAGTTTTAGTATTCGTGTACCGGGAGACGAGTATCGGCACAATCCGAAAATTGTTGTCGATATTTGGATCGAATCTCGGGGACTATAGAATGAGTTTTAAAAATGATCAAGGACTGTTGTAAGTTACTAAACCTCAGGTCATGAGTCCATTTTCAAACCCGAGTGTCGGTTTTGTAAAAGGAATTGTTTAGATATGTCAAAATGGTTTTACAAGTTGAAGACGTAAATCTGTCTAGTTTTTATAACACGAAGGTGTGTCGGGCAGAAGGTCTTAGAAGTAATATTTTTGAATGAAACTTGTACTGAGTCTTCTTCATATTATATGTGAGTTTGTGACCAACTTTCTTCGAAATCGGACAAGTCTAGATAGGGTAGATTGGTGTGTACATTTGGAGTGTACATGATGATTGTTATTTTGGACATGTAGTTCAATAATTATGTGGCGTGAGTTGAGTATTCGCCATTGGACATGGGGATTTACTCAAGTGTTTAGTCATTATATAAATGACTTAGTTACTGGTCCGAGGGAAGTAAAATGATAATTTGACTTGCGTTGACTTGGCGTCTTAAGACGGGTCAATATCGAGAGTGCAAGTGTTTAAAAGAATAATGTTGAATAAAAGGGTATAGTAATAACACTTGTATTATTAAATTTTTCGGGATTGTCTTGGTTTTGTAATTTTGATTTTTTTATCATTTAAGTATGATTTATACTTGAGTCGATTATTAACGAACGCGCCTTATTTGGTAGGTTGCGGTTTTCGTGTTTAAACGGGCATCACTAATCGTCGGCGATCGTCTCATTACCACTATTGGCTAAGTGAGTATATAGCCTCGCTTTTAACATGTTTACTTGTTTTATAAAAACTGCGAGGGGGATAACATGCTTGTTTTATTAAAATAAAGGGTACAACGAGAAGTTGTGGAAACCCTATTAATGGGTGCAACGAGAAGTTGTAGGAACCCTATTTACTTGAAAAGTATTTATTGAAATTGAAAGGTACAACTATAAGTTGTGGTAAACTCATGATTGTTTTAAAATTGAACACAAGGATCTTAATTGTATGTTTGGATGAAAGTTATTACATAAGTTTGTTTAGCCTTAAAAGACCCATGAATCGTGAATTGTTAATCGATGTAACGCTAATGCTATGGATAGATCTATCGGGGTGACGCCCAGTCCGGTCGCGACTAGCTATCGCGTGGTGTTGTGATGCACTAGTAATGAAACATCGGATGCATTGTATAAGAGAAATATACGCACTTGGCTAGGTGTGTTGGGCTCAAATAATATATGTTAACGTTCAATGTCACGAGACTTATGTAATGACACGATAATTATGTCTGTACAACATAATTGTCTTTGATAAATTATTAACCATGGAAGGTTATTTTGAATACTTGTGTTCTCTTTATTTGAATTAAACTCTATATATTCACTCGACAAATTTTGCTGACTTTTTAACATGTTTTATCTCAGGTTCATTGGGAAGGAACTCGAGGAAGGTGGTTTCGTGAAGCTTTCTTTTTTGAAATGTTTTGGCCCGCTTTTATAAATTATATCCATTCAAATAATTTTTACTATTTACTAGTTTTTGTAGACTTGAAGTTATCTGGGACCGTGTATGAAATTGTACTTTTATTGAATGAAAATGAATGGATGTATATTAAAACGACTTGTTTTGAGCCGTTTTCTATGATTATGAGATTGAACCATGATAGTAACACCCAATGACCCTTCCGCTGTTATGACCGAAATTTGGGGGTGTTACAGATTGTCACAGCATTTACCCCTAAACAGGATCTTTGTCCTCAAAGATCGATTTATCTTACTACTCGCTTCTTATAGAGTTAGAGCCATGTGGGTATTTCCTCCACATTCGGTCTTTTCTCATAAGTGTAATTCATTACAATACGCGAGTTTCATCAAACATAACTACGGGAAAACGATCAGGCTTAATGTTAACTTACTTTCTCTATCCATGATGTTGACGGGTTTCTCTATCCATGATGTTGACGGGTTTTTGATGAATGTAACTTTTCGCCGATCTAAACTTTATCAAGAAGTAATCAGATTTTCAACTGATAGACATTTTATCAAGTTCGATATACGAAACCTAATTCATGCAGCCCTTGAAGTCATAGGCTAGATCCAGCTTATATGCCTTTCAAACCAACTTTTACATTATCTCAATGGTCCCATATAACGGAGACTTATTTCCCATGATATTTCAGATCATCTATTCTTTTTTCCAAAGTAAAAATTTTGGCTTAACTTCGCAACCCATCCGGCACTTCAAGATCTATACTTCATATTCACATAACCTCCTGCCCACTACCAGCAGTCAATAATCAGATCCTAATTTCAACAATCATTTCAGGTCTCGCGGGTCGGGTATTTTGTAAGGTTAGGTTTGTCACCATAGGAAACCTTAAACCTATAAGACATGTCCAACTCACAATGGGTGTATGTCGGATTTCTTCATCCCAACTCCTGCTTACAGATGATCTTATAATTAGATCCTAACAAGATTCGATCTCGATCCTAATACGATAATTATCATTGATAATCTCTCCAAGTGAAAATGATTATACGGTTTATTACCAAAGGTCAATCATTCAAACATAAATCAAGACTTCTAGTGTTTGTATCGTTACTTACCTCGTCCCTTCGATTGAGGTGGTCAACTGTACTCTCATCAAGGTTCGTTCCCAATGACTTCTAAGCAAATCTCTAGAAATTCGATGTGAAGCGAGGATCTTGATAGTGATGATTGATACAGGCACACCATGCTTACACAACTCCTTTAAATACAAAAGAGTCAATTTCTTCATCGAGAATCTATCATTAGCGGAAATGATATTAGTAGATTTGGTCAGTCTGTCGACGATGACCCAAATCGAATCAAATTCAGATGATGACCTTTGCAATTGTTAGACGTTTACTAATGTATGAGGCGATGTCTGCCTTCATATTTTGCCATCAGTACAACTTCTTCAGATAAAGATACATTAAATCAGAATAGTTAATCTTATGAGATTCCACATAACTAAATCTCACAAACCTCCATATTTAGGCAACCACAAGTGGCCTTTTATACATTTAACGCTATTGGCTTCTCAATTCTAATGGTTCACATTAGCCGCGAACGCCTTTTTATTATCTATATTATCCTTCTTACAAGCATCATCTATTTTTAAATTGCTCGGCAATTTATTGTGCACAACCACTACTAAGGAACACATCCTAATTGATTCTTTATCCTTTCTATATAATGTGTCAGTATCTACATTCACGTTTCCTGATGAAATAATTATCATGACCAGAAATTCACTCAGAAATTCTTTCTTCATGTTTTCTAAGTTTTAGTTTCGTCCTCAAGTATTATTTTTACCAGTTTTGCTCAATCGGACGTTTAAAGCGTCGATAAATATTTCAAGTAATTAAATAGTAAATATTCAATTTTTATGAAACGTCAATGGCAAATTTTTCTTTAAATTCCTCAGTTCGTCCAATTATTGAAAAATGTTCAAAATAAATTTTGAATTTAATTTACACTATTTTTGTTGATTTATTGAAAATAATTAATAAGATTTGTAAATGTTCGAAAAATCTTTGGTTATACTTTGGTCAAAATTTTCTTAGTTGACAAGCAAATATTGTCGTTTCAAATTTCAAGTCATGGTTTAAATGGTTTTCTCAATCCCTCTTAGGTTCTCTTGAGGTATACACAAACATTTACCCCTAAACAGGAGTTTAGTTAAATGATTTCGATATAGGGAAATAATCCCTCAAAAATTTCTTTTGATAAAACATTTGTCAAAACATATTTGCACTTTCTTTTTGGTAAAACCCAAAGCCTTAATGGCTCTATTTTTTGAAGAGTCAATATATATATATATATATATATATATATATATATATATATTACCATCATTAATCAAACGGTCATTTTATGTAAAGGATCAAGCCTTAAATCACATGTTAAATATTCAAGGTACAGGTTTTCATTGCTCGGCCAATTCAGGGTAGTCTATAAATGATTATTAACTCCTTCTTATTCTTATAAACAAACAAATGGTCATTAATGATCACAAGCATGAATTTATCAAATTACAGCCTACACACGTGATTCGCCAAATTTCTGGATGCTACATGTGCATTGGTAAATCCAAACAACATAACATGAAACTCATAATGTTCATTACGAGTTCCGAATGTAGTGATTGGAATAGATAATCTTTTTCGCGGACGCGAAATTGATGATAACCATGACGTGGATAAAATTCCTGAATATACGCTAGAACCTTGTAAATGATCGAACAAATCTATCATCTTGGGTAGTGCATATCGATTTCGATAGTAAATTTACTTAGTTCACGGTAATCAGTATACATAAGGAATGATAACACCATAGCTCTTCATGATGACGAGCTCGGTAGACTAAAATATTTCTCCGACAACTCTCTCAGTTATACGGTAATTCCTTTACTTCAGATGGTGCTGACGTACAGTGCACATGCCACAGGTGCAGCACCGGCAATATAATCAATACCAAATTCAACTTTCCTTAATGGCGAAAGTCTAGGTAATTCACCAGCAAATACCTCCTAAAGTTTCAGATAATGGAAACATCTTTTAATATCTATGACTAGTTTATAACCATTCATGGTATAATTTCAAGTCTAAATGCAGGATATGGTCATCCATCAAGAATTATTTAGATCACTTTTGATAATCAGCATCTTATCTTTTAGGGGAATTCTACTTGAGTTCCCATCAATTAAGACAATGTCGTCATGTCATAATCAATCAATCCATTCTATTGGCACTATCAACTTTCCAGTTTCATTGCCGTTGATAAGATGTGATATTCTCAAAAGACTAATAATAACTCATGATCCTTCACAAAATCAAGGATATCGGGAAACATAACTAACATCAAATGAGTAATGTCAACGCATAATCTACGCGAGAGAATTTCAAATTAGATACAGACGAAAACATTAACGAATATGAATACATCCCATGTTTTAATTATTGAGTACGCATTCGAAAGCTCCTCGGATCATTACCCAGGTCATTCAAATGAAATCTAATCAAAAGAAATGATAGGAACATTGATACATCCAGTCGGGTATCAACAGTTGGTAATCAAATACTTTTCCAAAGAATCTCACCACGGGAGAATTGGACAAGGAGGGGAATATCAATTGTTAATAAAGACAATTTCCACAGATGAGTAAATTCGACTCAGAAGAATATATAGTACAGGCACATATGTAGGTGTCTTTAACAATATGTCCCTTTTTTGCACTTCTTGCAGACCTTATAAGATTTAATCTTTCACAATCTTCCAAGAAAATTCAGTGTTTATTTATAATTTCATGGTGACTACTAATCAGCCTTGCATGGTCCCTTCCAAATTGTATGTAGGCGCACAACTATATAAAATTTCAAGATTAACGATGCAATGCTCAGTTCGTCAAGATTTTATCATCATGTTTAAAATAAAAATATTTCCATGCTTAATTCTTGGATAAGAATCAAAATGAATTTACAAAGATGTTCTTTGTTGTGAAAACAATTAAGTTTTCCAAGGTGTTTCATAAACAAATTTATTTCGCAAACGATTACTTATAAATCTCACTTTAATTAGTCCTTACGGTGATGAAAATTCAATCTTTATCAAGGGATACTATTTTAATTTATAAAACAATGAGTGATCTGCAAAACAGTGATGAAAAGTTGTTCATCAAGAACTAACTAGAATATGTTATGAGATGAGCTTAGCCAAATAATCACGAGGTTCATGACCTCGATGGCACTCAGGAATGCAAAGAGAATAATCCACAACGCAAATCAAACCGAGATGAGTACTTGTTCAATGGTTGCATCACTAATGCGAACATTAGGATGAAGCAATAAAAGATAGATAACATCGATACATGTAGGATTTAGCAATCGAAGGTAGTCTTTTCAATAATCACAAACACGTCAAAATTGTACCGTAACACATTACGTGTCACTATGTCATACAATTCCAAGAACTCATCCTACCAACTGATGTCTCAGTTAAGTTAGGGATTTTTAAAAGATACCACAATAAATACTAATCTACAAGAGTCATGGGGGTTCCACCTGTCCCGGAAGATCCATCGGTCCCAATTTTAGAAGAAGATTTCTTCGATTTATTTCTTGGACACTGGGCATCCTCGTCATTGGACAATGGCCTAGGAACAAACCTTAATCACGAATCAACAATCATTTAAAACCTTATAATTCAATCACAGAACTTAACGACTTCCTCTTAACAATTTCTTATTACATACAAGTTAAATTTTTACTTTATTCAAGTTTCAACCAAATTATACTCAACGCGATATCCTACCTCATTCTCTAATACTTTCAATGTTTATTCTTAGACCTTAAAAGGGCAATAAAAGTTAGATATGAACAACACTCAATTTCCAATCCTATAGCTCCTTCATCAATAATAGTTATCAAATGAGTCACTAGTATGAAATGACTCGATCATTCAATTAGACTTCTCGGAAAGGTACTAGTGGCATGAGGCTTTTAGGTAATGGTTCCATTGACAGCCTCAAGGGAAACATTCACCCTTTCGATTTCAGTTTAATAATTAGGTGACAACGAATCAAATGACACCTATCCGGTGGTAACGTTTTGTCAAACTCCACTCTATAAGGAAAGATCTTCATGACATCGATATCAGTTTTAATCTCGCCAATTCTTCTTCAATATCACAATCAACTAATATCTACATTTCTACGAATATAAACCATTTTGTTGGGATCATAAATATCCACAACTTGGTTTAGATCTGGAATAGCTAGAATTCCTACAGAAATAGCTTGGATTAATTTGCTAGGGGATTTAGGGTTCCTTGTGAAAATCTACGTTGTATAAATACCTCTTATAAATATAGAAATAATCATCAAACAATCATGTAATCAAATTACATCATATGTATATATATAATCCAAGTTAAATATATATTAAAATAACACTTCTCAGTCTGGCCTTGTCGGTAACTCGGGAATTCTTCAGCACCGTTATAGTCAAAAGATTTTTAGACATTTTGAGAAAAATGTTTATAATTGAAAGATTTTGAAATGTTTTATTCAAAACCTTGGTTTTAAAAATATTTCGTTCTCTATAACGAGAGCTCTGGTACCAAACTGTAATACCCCCAAATTTATATAATTCAATACAGCGGAAGACTCGTTGGTGTTACGAGATAGCACATTACTCACATCATAGACAACGCTTAGAAATCGCGTCTTTTAATAATAAAGAATTTCCATTCATAAATATCAACTTACATAGGTCCCAAGTCATAGTATTTCATACAATTTTACAAAGCATTTGAATGGAAATTGTTATTTAAGTGCGGGCCATAAATTCTTGTCGTCCTCCCGAGAATTACCTTCAAGTACCTGAGATAAAACATGTTAAAAGAAAAGGTCAGCGAAAACGCCGAGTGAATTCATAGAGTTTAATGAAATCCATTAATATATCATCGGTATAAAATTGTTACCGAAAATCAGTTTAAACAATTCCTTGTCGTAGGCCCTAAAATAGGCCAAAAACATTTTATACAAATCCTTGCCAAAATCATAATATAGGATTTTGCCTTCAAAACCATTATACGAACCAATGTCGTAAAAACATCATACAATACGTTTTATAACGTTGTATATAGTTAAATAAAACCGTTATATGAATATGGTTATGTAAAACCAAAACACGAACATAATATTAATAACAAGACCCCGTATTGCTAGTCAGGCAATAATTGTAATTCAATACGTATAGCAGTATATTCGTTATTTGGATTATTATAAGCCGCATGACATTGTTACCTTACTACAACAAACAACGGGTAGCTAACCCGAAACTCAATTTGCCCATCTAAGTTAGCGTGTCTTCACAAAAATCAAACTATGGAAATCTTCTCATACATAAATTCGCTTACCAATCAATGTGGCACGACGGGGATCAACCGTCAAGGCGCGAACTGGGGTGATCGTCCCCAAATAGTACTATTGTATGCATAAGCGTCTACCAAATCCCGGTAGTTCACAATTCATGCTAATGGGACTTTTAGTGACATAACCTAACTTTAGTAATCCATTTCATTTCATTTATCGGGTCATATAATCATCCATCGGGTCAGATAATCATTCGGGTCTAAATCAATAAGCAAACAATTGGGACAACTAGTGTCCTATTTTATTAAAACTAACATGTTATCTCCCTCACGGGTTTATAAAACATTCCATAAAAACATTTAAAAGAGTGCGAGGCTATGAACTCACGTTGATGTAGGAAGGCGGTTGTCGGCGATTTGGATGTACGAAACGTGCTTCAATCACGAAAACTTAGACAATAATACTCGTCTTAGACTCTTGTCCAATGACTTTATAAAAACAATGGCTATGTATATGTATGATGATATTATAAGTATGGTGATGATCAAGTGGGATTGTACATCTTTATTTACTCATTATAGTGTCATGTGTTGGTAAATTTTCATATTAGTTCCACTAGTTTAACTTCTTTTACTTGTCAAGGCCCAATAAGCCCATTACATTCTATTAGTCTAATTTACCCTTTTAATATCAGTCCTATACTTACATGTTAGGCCCAAGTGGGTTAAGCCCAATAAGTAAGTTCATAAGTGTTTAGCCAAATTAGTTGGATTAATAGTCTAATAAGGCTAATTTGGCCCGTTAATGTCCAAATGCTATAAAGCTCGGGTTTTATCGGTTTTTACTTGTAATAGGTAATTATATTATCATTATATGAGTTATAAAAAGTTTACATTAGACGGGTCCGACCGTCTATGTTTTAATTGACGAAAACGTTAGTTTTACGGTTTTAGCTGAAAAGACGTAAAACTTATGTTTATAGTTTTATAACTTATTAAACTTATCAAATTACCATTTTTATAAAATGTCCCATTTATTTATTATTGTACACATTTATATAAATGTAATATATAAGTTAGTGGGTTTTAATTTTCCTTTTATAGTATATTTATTTGAGTGCTATTATAATACTATTAAACTTTAATTTCACAAAATCTGATTTTTAGTTTCACTTTCACCATTTTTTTCATATATTGAGTTATACAAGGAGATAGAAGCTCATTTTTGGATGACATAAACTTAATATTATTTGCTACAAATAACTTAGTTTTAGCTACTGCTCAATCTAAGTCTAAGTATCCCTAACAGTCCTCACAAAACAAACTATTCAGATTGATACACTAATTTTGTTTTGATCATATCTCACTCATTATAATGATTCCATTACATGGACAACTCTCACATGTGTACAAGACCTAATACTTACTGTATATTGATTCCACTTTTCTATTTTATCAGTTTATCATTTGGTTAGTTACTGTTTTTATACAGCCAACTTATTAAGCAAGATTTTAACCTTTTTACATATGGTTTTCCATCTTTTTAACCATGTTCATCAACACATGATCCCCACACAAAATTTTATCATCATATATCATCATATGAATATACAATAAGAAAGAAAATACAAGATTACATATTCAAAATAACAAAAGGATAGGAAGAAACAATCTCTATACCACCATTAGTGACAAAAAGATGAGGTTTTTGATGAACAAGACTTGGTTCTTGTTATCAAATCTTCAACTTTATCAAGGCAACTTCTTGGGTCCTTTGGATGGATAAACATCTCCATTAAATCAGCCCTTTAACCTCATGAAAACTCCTTTTCATAGGTTATGATCACCTCAAATCTTCATATCTTCAAAGGGTTTCCATCATATGTATGAATAACACATGATATTGTGGTAAAAAGTGATCAAATGGGTGTTTGTTCTTGATTTTTAGACGGCATGGAGTAGAGAGAAAGAGAGGTTTTTGGTGGTATTGCATGTATGAAAATGAGAGTGAATGCTTTGGTTAGATGGTTTTGATGTGGTAGCTTGGTTTGGTAAATAAACTAGAAAAGTGTTAACTTGTTAATATAAAGTTGACACCTCATAAGGTGTATGGGCTAAGTTAGCAATCCAAGGTGTGGAGGTGGGGTAAAACTTGTTTTGTCTCATCCTCATTTAATTACGAGTACTCCTCGATTCTAGTTTACTCGATTTGCGTGCCCTCGGGTGGTTTTATGAAAAACGTTTTTATAAATTATGAATCAACGACACAAAACGAATGTAATAAAATTTGTCTCATCAAAAACGGAGTTAAAAACGTAAATACGTAATCCAAGGGTTTCCGGTTTAGTCGTAAAGGACGTTAAATTATTCACGTAAGTCCTAATCTCTTCTCGTAAATTTGTGAGTTTATGAACCAACACAAATTTAAAATCCCAAAATAATATTCACGGATACATTTATTTCCTGAAATGTCGGACTGTCACCAAAACAGTGTATGTAAACGTAAGCACGTAACGTAGTGTCCTCTGGTTTAGACGTAGTCGATGCTACTTCAAGACGTAAACCCAAATTTCTTCCCAAAAATAAGTGAGTTCATAATATATCATTAAAATAATGTTTTTAAATAATACTTGAGAATAAAATATCGACCATAATTGACGGATTGTCACAGTTGATCATACCCGAATTTCTACTAAGAGCATCTGCCACTACATTCGCCTTACCGGGATGATACTGTAGATTAATGTCATAATCCTTCAACAGCTCTAACCATCTTCTCTACCTCATATTTATTTCACGAAGAGTGTAGATTTATTTCAGGCTCTTGTGATCTGTGAAGATATCACATGATTCGCCATACAAGTAGTGCCTCCATATCTTTCATGCAAACACGACTGCTGCGAGTTCCAAGTCATGCGTAGGTTAGTTCTCCTCATAAGGCTTAAGCTTTCGTGATGCGTAAGTAATCACTTTCCCATGTTGCATGAGAACACAGACAAGTCCCTTCCCTGAAGCATCACTATAGTTTTGAAATCCACCTGTGCCAGATGGGAGAGTAAGAATCGGTGCAGATATCAGCCTCTACTTTAGGTCTTCAAAGATCTTCTCTCTTTCTTCAGTCCAGACGAATTTCTCCCATTTCCACATCAGTTTGGTCAATGGCAATGCTAATCGGGAAAAGTTCTCTACGAACCTATGGTAGTAACCAGCTAAGCCTAGAAAGCTGCGAACTTCAGTTGCTGATGTTGGCCTTGGCCACTTAGTAATAGCCTCAACCTTTGCAGGCTCCATGGTTATTCCCTCTACGGAGACTATGTGTCCTAGGAACGCCACCTTATTTAACCATAATTCACATTTGGATAACTTGGCATACAACTGCTTCTGGCGAAGTATCTGTAATACTGTACGAATATGGTCTTCGTGTTCCTCCTTTGACTTAGAGAAAATCAGAATGTCGTCAATGAAGACAACACTAGTACAAAAAATGGTATCCGTCACACTCAAAAAGAGTGACCGTAGGCATATAGTCACACGCGGTTTTTTTAGGCTTTGTGACCAAATGTCCCGCGACCGTAGGTACCTTTTGGTCACAAGCTCGTCTTAGTGACCTTATCTATCAAAAATGAATGACCAATACTCAAAAATGTGTGACAAACTAGGTACAATATTTGGTGTTTTAGTGAATATGTATGACGGTAAACACTCTACAGTTACACGAGTTTTGTTTAAGAGTGACTATTGTTTATAAGTTTGTCACATGAATATACGATATGTGTGACATTTACTATGTGATTAGTGTATTTTGTGTGACTATATGCATCTAATAGTCACATGAATTGTATGTTTGTGTGACCTTTTATGATATGTAGTCACACAAATCATGCTAATGGTACTGAGTTTGTCACATACGATTAACCAAAGAGTTACCAATAGTAGAAATAAGTGTGACTATATGCTTTGTCAAGTCAAGCCAATTGTATTTTGTGTGACTATATGCTTCCAATAGTCACATGAATTGTATGTTTGTGTGACCTTTTATAACATGTAGTCACACAAATCATGCTAATGGCACTAAGTTTGTCACATACAATTAACCAAAGAGTTACCAATAGTAGAAAAAAGTGTGACTGTATGCTTTGTCAAGTCAAGCAAATTGTATTTTGTGTGACTATATACATCCAATAGTCAGATGAATTTTATGTTTGTGTGACCTTTTATAACATGTAGTCACACAAACCAGGCTAATGGTACTAAGTATGTCACATACAATTAACCAAAGAGTTACCAATAGTAGAAATAAGTGTGATTGTATGCTTTGTCAAGTCAAGCAAATTGTATTTTGTGTGACTATGTGCATCCAATAGTCACATGAATTGTATGTTTGTGTGACCTTTTATGACATGTAGTCCACACATTATGATTATGGCTCTGAGTTTGTCACATACAATTAACCAAAGAGTTACCAACAGTAGTAATAAGTGTGACTGTATGGTTTGTCAAGTCAAGCCAATTGTATTTTGTGTGACAATATGCATCCAATAGTCACATGAATTGTTTGTTTGTGTGACCTTTTATAACATGTAGTCACACAAATCATGCTAATGACACTGAGTTTGTCACATACAATTAACCAAAGAGTTACCAATAGTAGAAATAAGTGTGACTGTATGCTTTGTCAAGTCAAGCAAATTTTATTTTGTGTGACTATATGCATCCAATAGTCACATGAATTGTATGTTTGTGTGACCTTTTATGACATATAGTCACACAAATCATGCTAATGGCACTAAGTTTGTCACATACAATTAACCAAAGAGTTACCAATAGTAGTAATAAGAGTGACTGTATGCTTTGTCAAGTCAAGCAAATTGTATTTTGTGAAACTATATGCATCCAATAGTCACATAGAATTGTATGTTTGTGTGACCTTTTATGACATGTAGTCACACATTGTAATGTGAATAAGTGTGACTATGTTTCATCTTCTAGTAACCTTTCAGAATTCAATAAAAACAAAAAACAAAATTCTGGAAATCAGATTTCAATTGCATTAATATATAAAATTGAATGTACCTAACAAAATCAACAAATGTAATCTTGTATTATTCTCAAGTAACATAATTTTCACATAGAATCACATTTGTAAAGACTTTGAATCACCGTATTGTAAAGTCTTTTGAGCCTTGTTTTTCCTAGCTTGTTTCTGCATATAAGGAATAGTCGTAAATTTACTGCCTGCTGCAACGTTCATCGAGCGCTTAGATCCTATCTTTGGTGCACTTTCAACAACAGCTTTTATGGTATTTGGTGGTGTTGTTTCCTGTATGGAAACAAAAGCCATGTATTAAACATTGAACTAAATATGAAAAGCTATGTATATGTAGGATGATAAATCAAGTGTATGTACATGTTCCAAAAAAATAACCTTTTCCTTTGGCCATGCCACGAAACTACCTTTTACATCCTTAACAATTTTTAAACCATTATTTCCGGCATCAGGTATGATTGCTGCATCCACTAAGGATTCATCAACTGAACCTTTGTAGCAATTTTTTGGTAGTGGTTGGTTATGAATCATTACATTGTCTCCATCCTTAGACTTGTTGTGACAACCCAAAACCGAGGTCATTGCTTAATCTTATTTTACGATTATTTTTGAAACTTTTGAATGAGTTTGAACGATATTTATTTTTGGAGGTTTAATTTTAAACCGATGTTCGCAGGTCTATATTTAATATTTATTAAGTATAAGGAGTATTAGCAAGCGTGATATCGATGGATGCCAAATATTTTACGTTTTATTGTCTGTTGTTCAATTTTTGTCATTTTTGAGGTTTTATTTTAAATGACGTGTTAAGTCGAGTCGAGAGTCGATATTATTATTTTTGAGGTACGTTTTAAATTTTTAAAAGTATCTATATGAAACCCGAGCCCCGTAAATATTTTGAAAATTGACTAATAGTTATTTCCCGCTTTTTAGCTAACTATTTACATTTTTAGCCACAACTTTTACCAAATTGCAACTATGGTCCCTACCCCACTATATATAAACTAAAAACAAACACACACACCACCATTTTTCATTTCAAAAATTTGTTCATCTCCTCTCTCTCTCTAGCTTTGCCGAAACCCACCACCATCACCAAAACACATTCAAACTTCAAATTATCTTGAGTTTGAGGTTGATTCAAGCTAAACTAAGCATAGACCCAATATTATTTTTGATCAAGGATCATATTGTTGTAAGAAATCCTTACATGCAAGCAACTTTTTTTTTCTTGATGTTGGTTGGTAGGAGCTATGATAATACATGGCATTTTCATGATGATCCATGGTGATTCTTGCTAGAAACTTTGTTAAAAACTTCATTTGGATCTAAAGATTTTTATTTTGATTATGATTTTGATGTTATGGTTGATGTATAAAGATATTAGGGTATAGTAATGATCATTTTCATGATTGGTTTTTATCAAAAAGTTGATTTTGTACAAGATTTTTATAGTCATTTTATAACAGTAAGTAAAGTGTAAAATACGAATTTTTATGTTTTGAAAATGGCTTAACTTATAGCCAGGGTTGTAGATAATTTTCTTACCTTCGATTTGATATAAGGTAGAGCTTCTAGCTCAAAACGAGCGCGAAGTTATGATGTTTTGAATGATCGTGTACCAGGAGACGAGTATCGGCACTACAAATAGTTGTTGTCGATATTTGGATCGAATCTCGGGGACTCTAAATGGATGTTTTGAAAAATGTAACCTACTGATAATGAGGTGTTTACTTATTAGGTTGAGTTTACTTTAAAACCCGAGTGTCGGTTTTGTAAACGGAGTCGTTTAAAAAAGTTAAAACGGTTGTATGAAAAATTAACGTCAATCTGTCCGGATTTTGTAGTTTGAAAATGAGTCGGGTAAAGTACTTTAAAAGTAATTTCATTTGATAAACTTGTAAGAGGACTTTCTATATATATTAAGTTAGTTTAATACCCGCGAGGGGGATACATGCTATTTGAAAATAAATGAACACAAGTCATGAGTAATTGTTGGACCCGAATGTTGCCTAAAGTTGATTTCATTTTATTGAGTAACTTGTTGCTAAAGACCCTAAATTCATGAGTCGTTAACTATCTTCTGACTTGATGTTGTGAGTAGGGAATAGCCTCTTATTCTAATGATAGTACTATTGGGTTGACCACCCTATCTGAGACCAGGGCATTACGTTGAGTAACCCGCTGGGAAAGATAATTTTACGTAAATAAGATTGTGGTATTCTAGCAACTGATACCCTATAGGGGCAATGGTTTTATTCTAGTCATGTCGCATTTGGCGTGGGTGACTATTTGGTTTAGGGGTCGGTGTCATGAGCTTAAATACAATGTTTGTTTATTATTATTATTACTGCCTTGAATATAGATTGTGTGTACGCCAATTCTATAAATGATTATGATTGATTTTCTTCTTGTGTTCAAATGTGATTTGATAAACCTATAGTCTCGCTCAACATTATTGTTGACTCGTTTTATGAATGTATTTCAGGTAATAGGAAGTGATGGAGCATGGAGCTTTGCTGTGGAGGTTGTGGCTTGGATTTTGGAAGAATGTTGGTCTAAACTGTTTCTACCTTTTAATGTTTGAACAATTTACTTTATGTTGTGTACTGTACTAAACTTGTTGGTTGTTGGTCGAGATCCATGGGTACTAAACGCTTTACTCTGGTATCGTGTCAGTACACTTATGGGTTGAAATATATGTTTTAGACCATTTATGAAAATGTTTTTTGTATTTATGTGTAAACGTCTCTATTTTGAGTCGTTCAATATACCTTGTGTGATGATGCTTGTGTCTAGCACCCAATTGTGTATTTCCGCTGCGCAATGTAAATTGGGGGTGTTAGAGATTGGTAATCAGAGCTGCAAGTTATAGAGAACTGGGTCGATTTTGAAAATTGTCCTAAACTATAACTTTGGTGTCGAAAGTATTTATTCTTCAAATGCACACAACTCCTCTGCAACGCTCCGGTAAGATCACTTTTAGTTTTGTTTTGCATTGTAGATGTATCCCTCATAACTGAAATGATTTCTCGAGTAATTATTAAGTAAATACTACGATATTGTATTAGAATTATTGAAAGTACGCTGAGTGCTTGTCAGTATCATATTTATTTTCTTTGCGAGCATTGCATAAAAATCATTTTCATTGTGTTGCATAGTATAGATAATGTATGACATTTGCATGAGCATTGCATACTAATTATTATTTTATTAACGATGACCTTAAGTTTCCTTGAACCCTTATAATTGTAGAGAATGGCTGGTTTACCTCATGAGGATGGATGGATTGATTTGACTAATGTAGTGGATGGTGAGGAAGTAGATAACTTTGGTGCTAGTGACGATGAGGAGCCTTTTGAGTTTTTAGATGATGGGATTCCACTTACTGCAGTTTGTCAGACAGAGTCTGAGTTGATACAAGGTAGTTATGTTCTAAGGGTTAATGTTGTGCCACAGACTGTTCCAGATTGTCAGCGACCTGTTGATTCGTTCTTCGACTCCTTCTTGTGATGCTTATATTAGTAGTTTGCCTGGGATTGCATTTGTTAGGGGTGATGTTCCTGTTGAGTCGAGTAGGGCTGCTAGTGCTCGATCTATTCATGATGGTATTCCTAAGGTTTATTGTCCAGGTCCTAGGTCTTATGATGATATTTTCTGGTTTCTCAAGAAGTTTGATAGGTCTTTGTTTGAGAGGTATTTGGTTGAGACTCGTGTGATTAGGAGGTTTGAGCAGGATGAGAAAAAGTTTGACTGGTTTGTTGGTAGTGTGAAGAGATTAGAGTTTGTTAGGGAAAGGGAAATGGATGAGGTTGTTAGATTGAGATCTATGGTGCTGAATTTGAGTGGGCAAGTTGAAAGGTTGCGTAGGGAGCAAGAAAGGAATGCTAGGTTGAGTGCATGGGGTTTGTCGGTGAGATCTTTTCCTAGTCGAGGTGTTGTGATTCGTGATGTGTCGAATCAGGTTGAAGCTCAAGTGTCAGTGAAGCCATGTGAAGGAAGTCATAAGGGAAAGGAAAAAGTGGAGGAAGATTCTGAGGATGATGATAGCAGCAGTGATGACGAGCCGATGTACAAGAAGCTGCGGGGATCTGATGTTTAGTTCTTTCAGTTGTTTTTATTTGGTCTTGTTGTAATAGAACTTATGTAGACTCGTACTCTAGTTTGAGATGAAACTTAATGACTTTAATTTGTTGTGATGAAGGATTGAAGTGACATTACTTGTCACAATTTTGTGGAAATTTTCCAAAGCAATCCAAAATTACCTTCATGACTTATGATTTGTCTTATTAGTTCTTTTATGTGAATTGGTTAATGATTCATTGTGAATTGTGTTATTGGTGCATGTAGTATCCATGTTACATCTTGATAGAGAAATCCTTCTTCTTATCTTGATATGAATACTTACTTGTTCTTTTCTGTTATGGTTACAGGAAGGAGTTGGGGGTCATTTTTCTGACTTTACTAAATTATTGTTTGGTTAGTTTTCCTATAAACATGCCGCCTAAATTGACGACTGCTACTGTTAATACCATGACTGAGCAAGCTATCGCTAGAGCTTTGGAAGCTGAACGTGCTGCGAGGAACCAAGAGGCTGAGAATAGGAATGTTGCTGGTCAGGTTCGAGGGAATGTTGGAAATCAGGTTGGAGGTAATGCTGATGAGCAAGCAGAAGGAAATGCTGCGGGACAAGTTGGAGGTAATGCTGCTGTTCAGCAGGTTCAAAAGGAATGTTCTTATGCTAGTTCCATGAAATGTGGACCTACCCAATTTCGTGGTACTGGTGGTGCATTGGAATTAAGGAGGTGGATTGAGAAGATTGAAAGTACTTTTGAAATCAGTGGATGTTCAGAAGCCATTAAGGTGAAATTTGCTGCAGCTACTTTTCAGGATGATGCATTGAGTTGGTGGAATAGTCAAGTAGCTACTATAGGATTGGTTGAAGCTAATGCTAGAACATGTAGTGTGACCAAGGGACTGTTGACTACAAAGTTTTGTCTTGAGGAAGAGTTAGGTCAGTAGGAAGATGAATTGAGGCAATTGGTGCTGAGGAACAATGATATTGTAGCTTATACAAGGAGGTTTTCTGATTTATGTTTGTTGTGTCCTGATACGTTTGCTGATGACCGTAAGAAGATGAAGGAGTATATTAGAGGTTTATATAGAAATATCAAGGGAGAAACTACTTCGTAGAAACCCAAGTCATTTGATGAAGCTGTTCAAATGGCTCATGATTTAATGGATGTAAAGCTGCAGGATCGAAAGGATAGTATTGCTGAAGGGAATAAGAGAAAGTGGGAAGCTGCACACTCAAGCCAAGGGCAGAATCGAGGTGGTTATCGTAATAACAATATCCAAGGACCGAATAGGAATCAACAATATAATTGAGGAGGAATGATGGTGTTTGTGCTGCTACAGGAAATCAAGGTAACAAGGTGAATCCGAAGTGTGGTCGGTGTAATCTGTATCATGTTGGAAATCGTCCACCTGCTTGCAACAAGTGTGGGAAGGCCGGACATAAGATGACAGATTGTAGAAACAAGGGTGTAGCCACTAGGGCCAATGCTGTTAAAGTAGTTTACTGTTCTGGATGTGGAGGCCGTGGACATAAGCAAGGGAACTGTCCGAGGGTTGGCATACGACAGGGAGGAAATGCTGCTGCTGTTGCTGTTGGGATTGCTGCTCCAGCCTATGTCCAGGGAGATGCTGACAAACCTCAAGGGTCGAACGTGGTGACTGGTACGTTCTTACTTGATGCTTGTTATGCTAGTGTGTTATTTGATTCTAGATCCGATAGAAGTTTCGTAGATGTTAGATTCAGTCAGCTATTGGATAGAGAACCAGTGAGATTGACAACTAGTTATAAGGTGGAGTTAGCTGATGGCAAGGTTGTAAGCACTAGTTCTATACTAAAAGGTTGTTCCTTGAAGTTAGGTAATTATGTGTTTAGTATTGATTTGATGCCCATAGAATTAGGATCGTTTGATGTGATTGTTGGAATGGATTGGTTAGTTGGTAATGGTGCAGTAATTATTTGTGGAGAAAGATTAGTTCAGATACTGCTAATGAATAGGGTATTGACTGTGAAAGGTGATGAATGTACGTCTTGTTTGAGAGTTGTTTCTTGTTTAACGATGATGAGGTATATAGAAGCAGGTTGTGATGTGTTTCTTGCACAGATAAGTAATGATGGTGTGAATGAAAGGAAATTGGAGGATGTGCCTGTGATTAGAGAGTATCCTGAGGTTTTCCTTGAGGAATTGCCATGATTACCGCCGCATCGTGAAGTGAAGTTTCGTATTGATTTAGTGTCGGGTGCTGCTCCTGTTGCTCGTGCACCGTATCGTTTAGCTCCATCTGAGATGAAGGAATTATCTGATCAATTGAAGGAATTGATGGATAAGGGATTTATTAGACCAAGTTCGTCGCCATGGGGTGCGCCTGTTTTGTTTGTTCGAAAGAAAGATGGTTCTTTTAGAATGTGTATTGATTATAGAGAGCTTAACAAATTGACTGTCAAGAATCGATATCCACTACCGAGGATTGATGATGTGTTCGATCAGTTGCAAGGATCAAGTGTATACTCGAAGATCGATTTGAGGTCTGGGTATCATCAACTGAGACTTAGGGAAGAAGATATTCCTATAACAGCTTTCCGTACTCGATATGGACATTTCGAATTTCAAGTGATGCCTTTTGGGTGAACAAATGCGCCTGCTGTATTTATGGATTTGATGAATCGTGTATGTAAGTCGTATTTGGATGAGTTTGTTATCATATTCATTGATGATATTCTCGTTTACTCCAAGAGTGAAGAGGAACATAAGAAGCATTTGAGAACAATTTTGGAATTGTTGAAGAAGGAGAAGCTGTATGCGAAATTCTCTAAGTGTGAATTTTTGTTGAAATCAGTGCAATTTTTGGGGCACGTGATTGATAGTGAAGGTGTTCGTGTCGATCCTACTAAGATTGAGGCAATTAAGGATTGGTCAGTGCCGAAGACGCCAACTGAAGTTCGCCAATTTTTTGGTTTGGCTGGGTATTATAGAAGGTTTATTGAGAAGTTTTTGTTGATTGCTAAGCCTTTGACTAAGCTTACGGAAAAGAATCAAGTGTTTGAATGGGGACTAGAAGAGGAATCTGCATTTAGTATGTTGAAGGATAAGTTGTGTTCTGCGCCAATATTGTCTTTTCCAGAAGGATCTGAGGATTTTGTATTGTACTATGACACGTCTCATAAAGGATTTGGAGTTGTGTTGATGTAAAGGGAGAAAGTAATAGCGTATGCATCGAGACAATTAAGGAGGCATGAAGAGAATTACACTACGCATGATTTAGAACTTGGGGCTGTTTTTTTGCTTTGAAGATGTGGAGACACTACTTGTATGGAACCAAGTGTGTGGTTTTCACTGATCATAAGAGGTTGCTATATATTCTCGATCAAAAGGAATTGAATATGAGGCAAAGGAGATGGGTTGAGTTGCTAATTGATTATGACTGCGAGATTTGTTACCATCCTGGTAAAGCGAATGTGGTAGCTGATGCACTTAGTAGAAAGGAAAAAGATAAGTCTATAAGAGTTAGAGTTTTGACGATGTTAGAAAGTGTTGATTTGACAGAAGCGATATTGAAAGACCAAGCTAATGGTTTGAAGGAAGAGAACGTTGAGGTAGAAAATTTGGGTAGAATGTTGAAACCATTGTTTGAAGTAAGGTCGAATGGATTGAGGTATTTTAAGAATAGGATTTGGTTACCGTTGTGTTCGTCTGAGGAAGATTCGTTAGGGGTGCGAGATTTGGTGATGAATGAATCTCATAAGTCGAAGTATTCAATACATCCTGGATCGGACAAGATGTATCAAGATCTTAAGAAAGTTTATTGGTGGCCGAATATGAAGGCAAATATAGCACAGTATGTTAATAAGTGTTTAACTTGTGCGAAGGTGAAGGCTGAACATAAGAAACCGTTTGGATTATTAGTGCAACCTAAGATTCCTGAATGGAAATGGGAGAAGATTACAATGGATTTTGTGACAGGTTTTCCAAGGACTGCAAATGGTAGTGATATGATATGGGTGATTGTAGATAGATTGACGAAGTCTGCTCACTTTTTGCCAATGAAGAAGACAGATAGTATGGAGAGGTTAACAACAGTGTATGTGAAGGAGATTGTTTGTCGACATGGTGTGCCTTTGTCGATAATTTCTAATCGTGATAGTAGGTTTACTTCAGAATTTTGGAAGTCTTTGCAGTAAGCGATGGGAATGGAGTTATGTTTGAGTACAACATATCATCCGGAAACTGATGGACAAAGTGAAAGAACAATTCAAATGTTAGAGGATATCCTTCGTGCATGTGTGATTGATTTTGGAAATGGTTGGGATAAGCATTTTCCATTGGTTGAATTTTCATACAATAATAGTTATCATGCAAGTATTAAAGCCGCTCCATTTGAAGCTTTGTATGGACGTAAGTGTAGATCTCCAGTGTGTTGGTGTGAGGTAGGAGAAAGTCAATTGACTGCCTGAAATGATATTTGAGACGACTGAAAAGATAGTGCAAATTAAGAAGCATTTGTTATCTGCCAGAAGTAGACAAAAGAGTTATGCTGATAACAGAAGGAAACTGTTGGAGTTTGAAGTAGGAGACATGGTTATGTTGAAAGTATCTCCATGGAAAGGAGTAATACATTTTGGAAAGAGAGGAAAGTTGAGCCCGAGATATATTGGACCATTTAAGATTATCCAAAGGATTGGATTGGTGGCTTATAAGTTAGAATTGCCTGATGAGCTTAAGGCGATTCATAATACTTTTCATGTGTCTATTTTGAAGAATTGTTTAGCTGAAAGGGATGTGGTGATTCCATTGGAGGAAATTCAACTTGATGATAAGTTGCATTTTATAGAGGAACCTGTAGAGATAATGGATAGGGAAGTTAAGAAGTTGAAGCATAGTAGAATTCCGATTGTGAAGGTGAGATGGAACTCTAGACGTGGGCCAGAGTTTACGTGGGAACGTGAGGATTTATTTAAGGACAAGTATACTCATTTGTTTAGGAAGGATTAAGCGCCGTGAACGTCACTTCTTTTAAGAAGGGGGGGAGATGTGACAACCCAAAACCGAGGTCATTGCTTAATCTTATTTTACGATTATTTTTGAAATTTTTGAATGAGTTTGAACGATATCTATTTTTGGAGGTTTAAGTTTAAACCGATGTTAGAAGGTCTATATTTAATATTTATTAAGTATAAGGAGTATCAGCAAGCGTGATGTCGATGGATGCCAAATATTTTACGTTTTATTTTCGGTTGTTCGATTTTTGTCATTTTGAGGTTTTAATTTAAATGACGTGTTAAGTCGAGTCGAGAGTCGATATTATTATTTTTGAGGTACGTTTTAAACTTTTAAAAGTATCTTTATGAAACCCGAGCCCCGTAAATATTTTGAAAATTGACTAATAGTTATTTCCCGCTTTTTAGCTAACTATTTACATTTTTAGCCACAACTTTTACCAAATTGCAACTATGTTCCCTACCCCACTATATATAAACTAAAAACAAACACTCACACCACCATTTTTCATTTCAAAAATTTGTTCATCTCCTCTCTCTCTCTCTAGCTTTGCCGAAACCCACCACCATCACGAAAACACATTCAAACTTCAAATTATCTTGAGTTTGAGGTTGATTCAAGCTAAACCAAGCATAGACCCAATATTATTTTTGATCAAGGATCATATTGGTGTAAGAGATCCTTACATGCAAGCAACTTTTTTTTCTTGATGTTGGTAGGTAGGAGCTATGATCATGCATGGCATTTTAATGATGATCCATGGTGATTCTTGCTAGAAACTTTGTTAAATACTTCATTTTGATCTAAAGATTTTTATTTTTATTATGATTTTGATGTTATGGTTGATGTATGATGATATTCGGGTATAGTAATGATCATTTTCATGGTTGGTTTTTATCAAAAAGTTGATTTGTACATGATTTTTATAGTCATTTTATAACAGTAAGTAAAGAGTAAAATCCGAATTTTTATGTTTTTAAAATGGCTTAACTTATACCCTAGGGTTGTAGATAATTTTCTTAGATTCGATTTGATATAAGGTAGAGCTTCTAGCTCCAAACGAGCGCGAAGTTATGATGTTTTGAATGATCGTGTACCGGGAGACGAGTATCGACACTACAAATAGTTGTTGTCGATATTTGGATCAAATCTCGGGGACTCTAAATGGATGTTTTGAAAAATGTAACCTACTGATAATGAGGTGTTTAGTTATTAGGTTGAGTTTACTTTAAAACCCGAGTGTCGGTTTTGTAAACGGAGTCGTTTAAATAAGTTAAAACGGTTGTATGAAAAATTAACGTAAATCTGTCCGGATTTTGTAGTTTTAAAATGAGTCGGGTAAAGTACTTTAAAAGTAATTTCATTTGATAAACTTGTAAGAGGACTTTTTATATATAGTAAGTTAGTTTATCGAGTCGTTTCATAAACGGTTGACGAGTTTAAAAGGGGTAAATAAGCTAGTACATGTAGTATGTACCGGCGGACTTTGTTAAAAAGTATAAAATGGTTAAGTAAATGTGTAGTAAAGTATAATGAAGTTATTTATATTGTTTTCTCTCGAGTTTATAGTGACTTTATGAGTTTGAGTTTGATGTTTTTATGTATGATTTTTTTCTCGAGTCATTATTAATGAACGCGCCTTATTTGATAGGTAGCGGTTCTCGTGTTTGAAAGGCATCCATTATCGTCGACGATCATCTCTGTAACACCCCCAAATTTATACAACTCAGTACAGCGGAAGACTAGTTGGTGTTACGGGATAGCACATTACTCACATCATAGACAACGCTTAAAAGTCGCGTCGTTTTAATATTAAAGCATTTCCATTCATAAATATCAAAGTTACATAGGTCCCAAGTCATGACATTTCATACAAAGTTTTACAAAATATTTGAATGGAAAATATTTTTTAAGTGTGGGCCATGAATTCTTGTTGTCTTCCCGAGAATTACCTTCAAGTACCTGAGATAAAACATGTTAAAAGAAAAGGTCAGCGATAACGCCGAGTGAATTCATAGAGTTTAATAAATTCCATCAATATAACTTTGGTATAAAATTAGTACCAAAAATCAATTCGTACAAATCATTGTAATAGGCCGTAAAATAGCCAAAATCATTTTATACAAATCTTTGTAATAGGCCATAAAATAGCCAAAGTCATTTTATACAATTCCTTATCGAAAATCATAATATAGGCATTTGCCTTAAAAATCATTATACGAGCCAATTTCGCAAAAATATCATATAATACGTCTTATAACGTTGTATGAAAATAAAAACCGTTATATGAATATGGTTATGAAAACCAAAACACGAATATAATATCAATAGTATGACCCTGTATTGCTAGTCAGGCAATACATCGTAATTCGGAGCGTCTATTAGTATTTTGTAAATTTTGGATTATTATAAGCCGCATGACATTGTTACCTTACTAAACAAACAACGGGTAGCTAACCCGATACCAATTTTGCCCATCTAAAGTAGCGTGTCGTCACAAAGGTCACGCTATGGAAATCTTCTCATACATAAATTCGCTTACCAATCAATGTGGCACGACGGGGATCAACCGTCAAGGCGCGAACTGGGGTGATCGTCCCCAAATAGTACTATTAAATGCATAAGCATCTACCAAATCCCGGTAGTTCACAATTCATGCTAATGGTACTTTTAGTGACATAACCTAACTTTAATAATCCATTTAATTTCATCTATCGGGTCCTTTAATCATTTATCGGGTCATACAATCGGGTCATGCAATCGGGTCATTCAATCATTCGGGTCCAAAATCAATAAACAAACAATCGGGACAAATGGTGTCCTATTTAATAAAAACTAACATGTTATCTCCCTCGCGGGTTTATAAAACATTTATAAAAACATTTAAAAGAGTGCGAGGCTATGAACTCACGTTGATATGGGAAGGCGGGTTATCGGCAATTCGGACGTACGGTACGTGCTTCAATCACGGAAACCTAGACAAATATTACTCGTCTTAGACTCATGTCCAATGACTTTATAAAAATACCAATTATGTATACATATGATGATTATAAATATATGATGATCAAGTGGGTTTATATATTCTCATTTACTCATTTTTGTGTTATGTGTCGATAATCTTTTATACTAGTTGTCTCGTTTTACCTATTTACGTGTTTTAAGTCCAATAGGCCTATTATAAGTTCTCTAACTTGTTTTAATCCCTTTTATACCTATATTATCAGTATTTATACTTTCCATGTTGGGCCCAAATGGGTTAAGCCCAATAAGTTCTTTTTACAAGTTTTTATCTTATTTAGTCCATTTATTAGTCCAATATGCTTAATTAGCTCGTAAATGTCCGTATTTCTTATAGTTCGGGTTTTATCGGTTTCTAATTGTATTAGATACTTATATATCAGTATATGACTTTTATAAACTTTACATTAGACGGGTTTGGTCGTCTAAGTTTTATTTGGCGAAAAACGTTAATTTTACGGCGATAGCCGAAAAAGTCGTAAAAATCAAGTTTATAGTTTTTATTATTTATAAATATTATTTCACCACCATTTATATAATTTATCCATTTAATTAACCTTTTATATATTTATATAAATAAGTTTTATAAGTTTGTGGGTTTTAACTTTACATTTTATACAATATAATTTTGAGTGCTTATATAATAGTATTATACTTTTAATTTCCAAAATTTGATTTTTATCTTCATCTTCACCAAAACTGCCATATCTTGAGTTCTATATGGAGATAGAAGCTCAAATTTTTATCACATAAACTAAATGATATATTCTACATTTAACTCTCTTATAGCTACTGTTTAATCATCTTCTAAGTATTTTCTAAAAATCGTCCAAAACAGTAACCTCATATTTATACCCTAAACTTGTTTTGATCATATCTCACTCATTACAATGATTCCATTGCATGGACAACTCTCACATGTGTACAAGACCCATAGCTTACTGTAAATCCATTCTACTTCATAATTTTATCAGTTTACCATATGGTTCTTTACTGTTTTATACAGCCATCAAATTTAACCAAGATTTTAACCTTGTTTCTTATAGTCTTTCACCTTTTTAATCATGTTTATCAACAACAAATCCCCATATAACATTTTTATCATCATATAATCATCATATACATATACAATAGGAAATAAAATACATGTTTACATAATCAAAATAACAAGAAGATGAGGAGGACAATCTTTATACCACCATGATGATGTAGGTTGATCAAAACATGGATTTTGATGGAGAAACTTGTGATGCACCAAGACCATCTTCATGACCACCAATCTTCATAAACTCCTTGTGGAAAATCAGCCTCAAGACACTATGAAAACTCCTCCATGGATGTTATAATCACCACCATTCAAGAGAGCTTTAAGAGGGCTTCAACATATGTAGAAATAACATAGGATTCCATGGTTAATTTTTGATCAAAATGGTGTTTGTGGGTGAGGATGGGACGGCAAGATGGAGTAGGATGAGAGGATTTGTGAGTGGTATTGCATGGATGAATGGATGCAAATGGTTATGGTGGAGTGGTTTTGTTGTAAGATAACTTAACTTGTAAGCTTAAGTGACAAGTGTAGCTACTTAGCTTACACTTGACACCAAATATGGTGTAGTGGCTAAGTTAGGCCGGTTTTGATGGGGGTGGGGCAAGTGTCCCACTTGTCTCATCCCCATTTATTTACGGGTACTCCTCGATTCTAGTTTCCTCGATTTGCGTGCCCTCGGGTCATTTTACGAAAAACGTTTTTATAAATTATTAATCAATGTCACAAAACGAATCCAATAAAAATTGTCTCATCAAAAACGGAGTTCGAAAACGTAAATACGTAATCCTAGGGTTTCCGGTTTAGTCGTAAAGGACGTTAAAATAAAATCGTAAGTCCTAATCTCTTCTCGTAAATTTGTGAGTTTATGAACCAACACAAATTTAAAACTCCAAAATAATATTCACGGATAAGTTTATTTTCTGAAATGTCGGACTGTCACCAAAGACGGTGTATGTAAACGTAAGCACGTAACGTTGAATCCTCCGGTTTAGACGTAGTCGATGCTACTCCAAGACGTAAATCCAAATTTCTTCCCAAAGATAAGTGAGTTCATAAAATAATATTTTCAAATAAATATTGAGAATAAAATATTGACCATAAATTGACCGATTGTCACAGCATTTACCCCTAAACAGGATCTTTGTCCTCAAAGATCATCTTACCTTACTACTCGCTTCTTATAGAGTTAAAGCCATGTGGGTATTTCCTCCACATTCGGTCTTTTCTTACAAGTGTAATCCATTATAATACGCGAGTTTCATCAAACATAACTACGGGAATAAGATCAGGCTTAATGTTGACTTACTTTCTCTATCCATGATGTTCACGGGTTTTTGATGAATGCAACTTTTCTCCGATCTAAACTCTACTAAGAATAATCAGATTCTCACATGATAGATTTTCCATCAAGTTCGATATACGAAACATAATTCACGCGGTCCTTGAAGTCCTAGGGTAGATCCAGCTTATATGCCTTTCAATCCCAACTTTTACATCATCTCAATGGTCCCATACAACGGGGACTTATATCCCATGATTTGTCAGATCATGAATTCATTTTTCCAAGGTTAAAATTTTTGGCATAACTTCCCTACCCATTTGGCACTTCAAGATCTACATTTCATATTCACATAACCTCCTGCCCACTACCGGCAGTCAGTATTCAGATCCTAATTTCAATAATCATTTCAAATCTCGCGGGTCGGGTATTTTGTAAGGTTAGGTTCGCCATCATAGAAAACCTCAAACCTAAAAGACATGTCCAACTCACAATGGGTGTATGTCGGGTGTCTTATCTCAACTCCTGCTTACAGATGCTCTAATATAGATCCTAACAAGATTCGATCTCGATACTAACACGATAATTATCAATGATAATCTTTCCAAAGGAAAGCGATTATAAGGTTTATTGCCAAAGGTCGTTCATTCTAACATAAAATAGCACTTATATTACTTTGTATCGTTACTTTACCTCGTCCCTTCGATTGGGGTGGTACATAGTACTTTCATCAAGGTTCGTTCTCAACGATTTTTGAGCAAATCTCTAGAAATTCGATGCGAAGCGAGGATCTTGATATAGATGATCGATACAGGCACACTATGTTTACATAACTCTTTTGCATTTATCATTAATCGGGAATGATATCAGCAGATTTGGTCAGCCTGTCGACGATGACCCAAATCGAATCAAATTCAGATGATGACCTTTGCAATAGCTAGACGTTTACTAATGTATGAGGCGATGTCTGCCTTCATAATTTGCCATTAGTACATCTTCTTCAGACAAAGATACTTTTAGTCAAAAATGACATACATATAATACTTATACTTACATTTTCCAACATAACTATATCTCAAAATCTCCATATTTAGACAATCATAAGTGGTCTTTAAAACATTTAACGCTATCGGCTTCTCAATTTTAATGGTTCACATTATCCGCGAACCTCTTTTATAATCTATATTATCCTTTTTACAAACATCGTTTATTTTTATATTGTTTGGCAATTTATTTTGCACCTTCATTATTAGGGAACATTTCCTGATTGGTTCTTTATCTTTTATACATAACGTGTCGGTATCTATATTCACCTCTCATGATGATATAATTATCATGTCCATAATTTACTCAGATATTCTTTCTATATTATGCGTCAGTAATTTCGTTCACTTTCCTGATGAAATAAATATCATAACCGTATTTATTCAAAATTCTTTTTTCATATCTTCTATGTTTCAGTTTCGTCTCATCTATCATTTTTATCCGTTTTACTCAATCCGTCGTCTAAAGCGTCGATAATTATCATAATTAATTAAATAATTATTAGTTAATTTTTATGAAGCGTAAAAGTTTTAAATTTCTTAGTTCGACCAATTATATAAAATGTTCAAAATAATTTTGAATTTAATTAACAAGATTTTTGTTGAATTATCGAAAATAATTAAAATAATTAATAAGATCCGAAAATGTTCGAGAAATCTTTGTTTATATTTTGGTCAAAATTTTCTTAGTTGAAAAGTAAAAATTGTTGTTTCAAATTTCAAGTTATGGTTTTAATGGGTTTTCTCAATCTTCTTAAGTTGTCTAAAAGTATACACAAACATTTACCCTTAAGCAGAAGTTTAGTTAAATGTTTTGTGTATAAGGGAATAATCCCTTTAAAATCCTTTGTTAAAACATTCGTCAAAACATAATTGCACATTCTTTTTGGTAAAATCCAAAGTCTTAAAAGGACTCTTAATTTTTGAAGAGTCTGTATGCATACATCTTACCATTATTAATCCAACGGTAATTTTATGTAAAGGATTAAGTTTTTAATCCCTAAGCGTTAATGGTTCTAATCTTTGAAAAGTCAATATAGCTTCCATCATCTATTAATCACACGATTAAATCATATAAAGGATTAAGTCCTTAATCACATGTTAAATATTTAAGGTATAGGTTTTCATTGTTTAGCCAAATCAGGGCAATCTATAAATAATTATTAACTCTTTTTTTTATACTTATAAATAAACAAATGGTCCTTAATGATCACGAGCATGAATTTATCAACTTACAGCCTACACACGTGATTCACCAAATTTATGAATACTACATGTGTATTAGTCAATCCAAACGACATAACGTGAAACACATAATGTTCATTACAAGTACCAGATGTAGTGATTGAAATAGATAATCCTTTTCGCAGATGCGAAGTTGATGATAACCATGCCGTGGATCAATCTTTAAAACATACGCCAAAACCTTGTAAATGATCGAACAAATCTTCCATTTCGATTTATGGATATCGTTTTCGATTGTCAATTTACTCAATTCACAGTAATCTATAAATATAAGGAATGATAACACCATAGCTCTTCAGGATGACAAGCTTGGTAAAATAGAATCTTTATCCGACAACTCTCTCAGTTGTACGGTAATTCCTTAAATTCATATGGTGCTGACGTACAGTGCACACGCCACAGATGCAGCACCGGAAATATAATCAATATCAATTTCAACTTGCCTTAGTGGCGAAATTCTAGGTAATTCATCAACAAATACTTCCTAAAGTTTCAGATAACCGAAACATCTTTTAATAAATTCATATTAGGTTCTTTCTAGATTATAATATCTATGACTAATTCACAACCATTCACGGTATAATTTCAAGTCTTAATACAGGATATCGTCATCCACCAAGAATTATTTATATCACTTTTGATAATCAACATCTTATCTTTTAGGGGATTTCTACTCGAGTTCCCATCAATTAAGACAATGTTGTCATGTCATAATCAATCAATCCATTCTACGGGCACTATCAACTTTCCAGTTGCATTGCCGTCGATAAGATGTGAACTTCTCAAAAGACTAACAATAACTCATAATCCTTCACAAGTTCAAGGATATCAGGAGACATAACTAACCTTAAAAGAGTAAGGTAAAAGCATAATCTCTGCGAGAGAATTTCAAATCAGATACGGACGAAAACATTTAACGAATATGAATATATCCCATGTTTTCATGAATTGAGTACGCATTTGAAAGCTCCTCGGATCGTTACCCAGGTCATTCAAATGAAATCAAATCAAAAGAAATGATAAGAACGTCAATACATCCAGTCGGGTATCAACACTTGGTAATCAGATACTTTTCCTATGAATCTCACTACGGGAGAATTGGACAAGAAAGAATTGTCAATTTTCAAATAAGACAATTTCCACAGATGAGTAATTCGACTCAGAAGAATAGATGCTGTAGGCACATATGTAGGTGTCCCTAACATTATGTCCCTATTTTTCACTTCTTGCAGATCTCATATAATTTAATCTTTCACAATCTTCAAAGAAAATGTAGTGTTTATTCATTAGTTTTATGGTGACTACTAATCAGCCTTGCATGGTCCATTCCAAATTGCATGTAGGCGCGCAACTATATACAATTTCAAGATTAACGATGCAATACTCAGTTCGTCAAAATTTTTATCATCATGTTTATAATAAAAACATTTTCATTCTTAATTCTTAAATAAGAATCAAAAATAAATTTACAATGATTTTCTTTGTTATGAAAACAATTAAGCTTTCCAAGGTGTTTAATAAACAACTTCATTTCGATAGTGATTATTTACAAATCACATTTTGAATAATCCTTTTGGCGATGAGAATTCAACTTTTCTCAAGGAATATTGTTTTAACTTATAAAAACAATGAGTGATCTGCAAAAGAGTGATGAAAGCTTGTTCACCAAGAACTAACTACAATATGATAGGAAATGAGCTTAGCCAATTAATCATGAGGTTCATGATCTCGATGGCACTCAAAAGAATAATCCACAACGTAACTTAATTCAAGATGAGTACTTGCTCAATGGTTGCATCACTAATGTGAGCATTAGGATGAAGCAATAAAGGATAGATAAAATCGATACATGTAGGATTTAGCAATCAAAGGTAGTCTTTTTCATTAATCACAAACAAGTCAAAATTGTACCGTAACACATTACGTGTCACTATGTCATACAATTCTCAGAACTCATCCTACCAACTGATATCTCAGTTAAGTTAGGGATTTTTAAAAGATACCACAATGAATACTAATCTACAAGAGTCATTAGGTGTTCCATATGTCCCGAAAGATCCATTGGTCCCAATTCAGAAGAAGATTTCTTCAATTTATTTATTGGACACTGGGCATTCTTGTTAGTGGACAATGGCTTAGGAACAACCCTTAACACGAATCAACAATCAATTAAAACCTTATAATCCAATCACAGAACTTAATGACTTCCTCTTAACCATCTCATATTCTATACAAGTTAAATTTTACTTTGTTCAAGTTTCAACCAATTTTATACTCAATTCGATATCCTACCTCATATTCCAATACTTTCAATCTTATTCTTCGGCCTAGTAAAGGCAATACAATCTCAATATGAATCAACACTTAATTTCAAATCCTATTATCTCTTATAACAACAATTATCAAATGAGTCACTAGTATGAGATGACTCATACATTCAATTAGACTTCTCGGAAAGGTATTAGTGGCATGAGGCTTTTGGTTAATGGTTCCAATGACAGCCTCAAGTGCAACATTCACCCTTTCGATTTCAATTTAAGAATTGGATGACAACGAATCCGATGACATCTTTCTAGGTGGAAACGTTTTGTCAAACTCCACTCTATAAGAAAAGATCGTCATGACATCGATATCAGATTTAATCTCGCCAATTCTTTTTCAATATCACCATCAACTAATATCTACATTCCTACGAGTATCAACCATTTGTTGGGATCATAAATATCCACAACTTGGTTTAGATCTAGGATAGCTTAGAATTCCTACGAGGAAAGATTCGATTAATTTACTAGGGGATTTAGGGTACATTGTGACAATCTACGTCGTATAAATACCTCGTATAAAAATCAAAATAATCATCAAACAATCATGTAAGAAAATTACATCATATATATATATAATTCAAGTTATATATATATATTAAAATAACACTTCTCAGTCTTGGCCTTGTCGGTAACTCGGGAATTCTTCGGCACCGTTATAGTCAAAAGATTTTTAGACATTTTTAGAAAAATGTTTATAGTTAAAAGATTTTGAAATGTTTTATTCAAAACCTTGGTTTTAAAAATCTTTCGTTCTCTATAACGAGAGCTCTGATGCCAAACTGTAACACCCCCAAATTTATACAACTCAGTACAGCAGAAGACTAGTTGGTGTTACGGGATAGCACATTACTCACATCATAGACAACGCTTAAAAGTCGCGTCGTTTTAATATTAAAGCATTTCCATTCATAAATATCAAAGTTACATAGGTCCCAAGTCATGACATTTCATACAAAGTTTTACAAAATATTTGAATGGAAAATATTGTTTAAGTGCGGGCTATGAATTCTTGTTGTCTTCCCGAGAATTACCTTCAAGTACCTGAGATAAAACATGTTAAAAGAAAAGGTCAGCGATAACGCCGAGTGAATTCATAGAGTTTAATAAATTCCATCAATATAACTTTGGTATAAAATTAGTACCAAAAATCAATTCGTACAAATCATTGTAATAGGCCGTAAAATAGCCAAAATCATTTTATACAAATCTTTGTAATAGGCCATAAAATAGCCAAAGTCATTTTATACAATTCCTTATCGAAAATCATAATATAGGCATTTGCCTTAAAAATCATTATACGAGCCAATGTCGCAAATATATCATACAATACGTCTTATAACGTTGTATGAAAATAAAAACCGTTATATGAATATGGTTATGAAAACCAAAACACGAATATAATATCAATAGTATGACCCTGTATTGCTAGTCAGGCAATACATCGTAATTCGGAGCGTCTATTAGTATTTTGTAAATTTTGGATTATTATAAGCCGCATGACATTGTTACCTTACTAAACAAACAACGGGTAGCTAACCCGATACCAATTTTGCCCCTCTAAAGTATCGTGTCGTCACAAAGGTCACGCTATGGAAATCTTCTCATACATAAATTCGCTTACCAATCAATGTGGCACGACGGAGATCAACCGTCAAGGCGCGAACTGGGGTGATCGTCCCCAAATAGTACTATTAAATGCATAAGCGTCTACCAAATCCCGGTAGTTCACAATTCATGCTAATGGGACTTTTAGTGACATAACCTAACTTTAATAATCCATTTAATTTCATCTATCGGGTCCTTTAATCATTTATCGGGTCATACAATCGGGTCATGCAATCAGGTCATTCAATCATTCGGGTCCAAAATCAATAAACAAACAATCGGGACAAATGGTGTCCTATTTAATAAAAACTAACATGTTATCTCCCTCGCGGGTTTATAAAACATTTATAAAAACATTTAAAAGAGTGCGAGGCATTGAACTCACGTTGATATGGGAAGGCGGGTTATCGGCAATTCGGACGTACGGTACGTGCTTCAATCACGGAAACCTAGACAAATATTACTCGTCTTAGACTCATGTCCAATGACTTTATAAAAATATCAATTATGTATACATATGATGATTATATATATATGATGATCAAGTGGGTTTATATATTCTCATTTACTCATTTTTTGTTATGTGTCGATAATCTTTTATACTAGTTGTCTCGTTTTACCTATTTACGTGTTTTAAGTCCAATAGGCCTATTATAAGTTCTCTAACTTGTTTTAATCCCTTTTATACCTATAGTATCAGTATGTATACTTTCCATGTTGGGCCCAAATGGGTTAAGCCCAATAAGTTCTTTTTACAAGTTTTTATCTTATTTAGTCCATTTATTAGTCCAATATGCTTAATTAGCTCGTAAATGTCCGTATTTCTTATAGTTCGGGTTTTATCGGTTTCTACTTGTATTAGATACTTATATATCAGTATATGATTTTTATAAACTTTACATTAGACGGGTTTGGTCGTCTAAGTTTTATTTGGCGAAAAACGTTAATTTTACGGCGATAGCCGAAAAAGTCGTAAAAATCAAGTTTATAGTTTTTATTATTTATAAATATTATTTCACCACCATTTATATAATTTATCCATTTAATTAACCTTTTATATATTTATATAAATAAGTTTTATAAGTTAGTGGGTTTTAACTTTACATTTTATACAATATAATTTTGAGTGCTTATATAATAGTATTATACTTTTAATTTTCAAAATCTGATTTTTATCTTCATCTTCACCAAAACTGCCATATCTTGAGTTCTATATGGAGATAGAAGCTCAAATTTTTATCACATAAACTAAATGATATATGCTACATTTAACTCTCTTATAGCTACTGTTTAATCATCTTCTAAGTATTTTATAAAAATCGTCCAAAACAGTAACCTCAGATTTATACCCTAAACTTGTTTTGATCATATCTCACTCATTACAATGATTCCATTGCATGGCCAACTCTCACATGTGTACAAGACCCATAGCTTACTGTAAATCCATTCTACTTCATCATTTTATCAGTTTACCATATGGTTCTTTACTGTTTTATACAGCCATCAAATTTAACCAAGATTTTAACCTTGTTTCTTATAGTCTTTCACCTTTTTAATCATGTTTATCAACAACAAATCCCTACATAACATTTTTATCATCATATAATCATCATATACATATAAAATAGGAAATAAAATACATGTTTACATAATCAAAATAACAAGAAGATGAGGAGGACAATCTTTATACCACCATGATGATGTAGGTTGATCAAAATATGGATTTTGATGGAGAAACTTGTGATGCACCAAGACCATCTTCATGACCACCAATCTTCATAAACTCCTTTTGGAAAATCAGCCTCAAAACACTATGAAAACTCCTCCATAGATGTTATAATCACCACCATTCAAGAGAGCTTTAAGAGGGCTTCAACATATGTAGAAATAACATAGGATTCCATGGTTAATTTTTGATCAAAATGGTGTTTGTGGGTGAGGATGGGACGGCAAGATGGAGTAGGATGAGAGGATTTGTGAGTGGTATTGCATGGATGAATGGATGCAAATGGTTATGGTGGAGTGGTTTTGTTGTAAGATAGCTTAACTTGTAAGCTTAAGTGACAAGTGTAGCTACTTAGCTTACACTTGACACCAAATATGGTGTAGTGGCTAAGTTAGGCCGGTTTTGATGGGGGTGGGGCAAGTGTCCCACTTGTCTCATCCCCATTTATTTACGGGTACTCCTCGATTCTAGTTTCCTCGATTTACGTGCCCTCGGGTCGTTTTACGAAAAACGTTTTTATAAATTATGAATCAATGTCATAAAACGAATCCAATAAAAATTGTCTCATCAAAAACGGAGTTCGAAAACGTAAATACGTAATCCTAGGGTTTCCGGTTTAGTCGTAAAGGACGTTAAAATAAAATCGTAAGTCCTAATCTCTTCTCGTAAATTTGTGAGTTTATGAACCAACACAAATTTAAAACTCCAAAATAATATTCACGGATAAATTTATTTTCTGAAATATTGGACTGTCACCAAAGACGGTGTATGTAAACGTAAGCACGTAACGTTGAATCCTCCGGTTTAGACGTAGTCGATGCTACTCCAAGACGTAAATCCAAATTTCTTCCCAAAGATAAGTGAGTTCATAAAATAATATTTTCAAATAAATATTGAGAATAAAATATTGACCATAAATTGACGGATTGTCACAATCTCGCTAGATCTCTTATACTAAGGTGAGTCTATAGCCTCGCTTTCTACTCGTATTAATGATTTTAATACCCACGAGGGGGATACATGCTATTTGAAAATAAATGAACACAAGTCATGAGTAATTGTTGGACCCGAATGTTGCCTAAAGTTGATTTCATTGTATTGAGTAACTTGTTGCTAAAGACCCTAAATTCATGAGACGTTAACTATCTTCTGACTTGATGTTGTGAGTCGGGAATAGCCGCTTATTCTAATGATAGTACTATTGGGTTGACCACCCTATCTCAGACCAGGGCATTACGTTGAGTAACCCGCTGGGAAGGATAATTTTACGTGAATAAGATTGTGGTATTCTAGCAACTGATACCCTAGAGGGGCAATGGTTTTATTCTATTCATGTCGGCATTTGGCGTGGGTGACTATTTGGTTAAGGGGTCGATGTCATGAGCTTAAATACAATGTTTGTTTATTATTACTATTACTGCCTTGAATATAGCTTGTGTGTACGAAAATTCTATAAATGATTATGATTGATTTTCTTCTTGTGTTCAAATGTGATTTGATAAACCTATAGTCTCGCTCAACATTATTGTTGACTCGTTTTATGCATGTCTTTCAGGTAATAGGAAGTGATGTAGCATGGAGCTTTGCTGTGGAGGTTGTGGCTTGGCTTTTGGAAGAATGTTGGTCTAAACTGTTTCTACCTTTTAATGTTTGAACAATTTACTTTATGTTGTGTACTGTACTAAACTTGTTGGTTGTTGGTCAAGATCCATGGGGACTAAACGCTTTACTCTGGTATCGTGTCAGTACACTTATGGGTTGAAATCTATGTTTTAGACCATTTATGAAAATGTTGTTTATATTTATGTGTAAACGTCTCTATTTTGAGTCGTTCAATATACCTTGTGTGATGATGCTTGTGTCTAGCACCCAATTGTGTATTTCCGCTGCGCAATGTAAATTGGGGGTGTTAGACTTGTATACCCTACCGTTACCAATGATAATTGTCCTAGATATGTTCCACAGTTTGCACTTAAATGTCTAAAGAAAAAATGTTTACATGCGTTAATGACAAATAAATTAAACAAGTAATTATATGAAAAATGATGAAATACTTACATCTGGTAGTGATGGTGGAGACTGATTTAATTTTGATTTAGAAGGTGTACGCTTCTTTCGTAATGATGCAATAGGTACGTCTTGTTGTGGCGAGGGAGACAGATTTTGTTGTGATTCAGAAGCTGGATAAATATCTTCTTGAGATTGGGAATTTTGAAGTGGAGACTTCTTTTCCGACGATGTTGTCTTATTTTTTGCTAACCTAGTTCTAGTAGGTACCTGCATATATACATAACACAGTAAATAAGTCATGTATAGTACAATTTAGAAACCAAACATGGTTTTTTTATAACTTACCTTCTTCACATTTGTAGTTGCAGCTGCAGTTACATTGTCCAAATCCTTGTTCGAAGTTGCAGTTGTCTTAGACATTGGAAATAACACACCCTTCTTAAGTCCACCACCACTGATCGAAGTCGTTTGCTCTTCACTAGGTATTTTGCTTAATGCATTATGTTCTAGTTGTAATACCTGCAATGTATAAGTATGTTAATTGTTAATGGTATTACAGACTGAAAATCATCAATCAAAATTAGAAAACTAGTCTTACATTTGACTGACTTGACATTAACTCGGCTATATTAACCCCTTGTGAAGACATAACTTTCAACATTTTTTCAATAGTTTCCTGTGTTTGTGACATCTTCGTGGTTAATTCAGCGTCTGTATCCTCTTTTTCTTTACGCGCCTGTTTCTCTTTCTCAAGTTCATTTTCAAGCAACGCAATCCTTACATCAGTTCCTTGTTTCCTTCTAGGTAGATCAAAGAACTTCTTGCACGTAACTCTGCCTCCCACTCCTCGTGCATACCCTCCCTTTTCCTTTCCTAATACATGTGATAATGAATTTGAGCCACTATCAACCGTCAAGGTTCCATCTCTAATATGTTCCTCTGCTTCCAACTGCACACTAAAAATGGTAAATAAATTATTATACGAATATAAACATTAAATAAAAAAATTTGCAATAACACTTACAATCTTAGTGCCAACTTTTATTGTTCCATCATCTGTCTCTTTTCCTTCTTGTCTAACCCTTCCCTTAAACCATAATACACCACGAGGGGGGGAGGGGTTCTTGATCTGGTATAATTTCTTTTTTGATGATCTTCCAAACATCAAATACATACAGATGAAAAGTTAAACCACCATGGACATCAGTGTTAGGATATTACACCAATATAACCTTACCATTTGCTCTTTTATATATACATAACCACCACGTCCCATTGTATGCTGATAAAGAGACCTAGAACGCGCCAAATTTTTAGCAGCTGATTTCGCCTAACAAAAAAGATTACTGGATGAGAAGTTGCTAGTACGTAACAGACTGTGTTTGTCATACGGAGTTTCCAAACAATTCATACATACGGTGTTTATAAATGTAAAACGAAATAGAAATTAACTACCTTAAATTCTTCTGTCGCCGTGTGGTTTACAAAGGCAACCCAGTGTTCGGCTTTGAAGATTGCTTTGTAGTTCTTTGGAACTACATTTAGTTTTTCAGGATTATCTAGGTTTGGAACTATGTGCTTTGCTGTCAATTTGCTTCTGAAATTTCTTAGCAGTTCACCTAGCTTATTCATAACAAACCTTTTGTAGGACACATCAAATTCAAAGTATTGCTGCTCATATTAACATAATGTTAAAGTAAATGTAGGAATACGACTAATAGTTGGGTAAAAAATTTGTATTTGTACCGTGGTTTCAGTCCAAAGTTTTTCTCTTGCTTCCTCCTTCACATCTTTCCACGATAGAATCTTCAATCCTATCTGCTCCCGAACCGTGTCTCCTAAAAAACTTATAAACAATGATCTGTTTGGCCCTGATATTCTATTCAATGCATCAAAGTTCACATTTATCTTCATGACATCTGGTTTTCCATATTTTATCCAAAACTTGGCTAACCTAGTTATACCCCTCTTATTAACAACCTTCTGTTTACTGATGTCTTCATCCGCATCCGATTGATCACCATAATCCTCTGATTCATAACCTCCTTCATTTTCCTGATTTACATCATCATTATTAACCAAATAATCATCATCATTAAGAATATAATCTTGATCATTGTTTTCAGCGTTCATGATTATTGACATGTGTACAAGAACAATAAGTAGAAATGGTATGAAACTAGGGATGGCAGTAATTGAGATGGAGATGAAGTTAGAAAATTATGGTATATTTTGTGATTTTGGAGAAAAATCAGGATTTGAGATGGAGATGGAATTAGAATATTATGGTAACTGCATATGCAATAACTTAGCATGTACATTCAAAATTTTCGTGAAAAATTTGGCTCCAAATACAAAAATTAAACAACCAAATATTTTGAACTCCAATTTGCCTCCAAATTAAACATTCAAATTATGTAAACTTTCCCTTTGAGTTTCCTGGTAAAAATAAATTTTGAACAGAATTTTATACCATTTTACACATTCAACCAAAAACCTTTGATAGATAACTGATAATTGCTTGAGTAAAGATATTGAATTGTACATGAACTTAAATTACTTATGTTAACTAGTTAACAAACCATATTGTTGATTATAGATAATTGATAAATGTTTCATAATGCTAGTAATGCATACAAATCTATTAAATTGTTACAACCTGTAGTTTGATAATACAACAGGTGCCTAGCAATACTAGACCAACAAAACTCAAAAAAATTGTTCTTATTAAACAGGGAGAACTGACATCATCCAACCTTCCTTTTGCCTTTGTTGTTGCTCCCCTCTGCAGCATTCCTTGACCGACCCTTCTCAGCAATTTCTTTCCAAGTTTTTTTACTGGCTAGGCCAACAACGACATTTGGTCTTGGAGCTTTAGCTTGAGAAGATGGAGCTTTGTGAGTGTGCTTTGATCTGGGAGTGTGCTTTTGTCTTGGAGCATCAGCTTGAGCAACTAATTCTTCATCACTAGAGTCAAAGAAAGGGCTCTTCCTAATCCAATCTATGTTTTCCCATTCCTCCTGATATTTGACCACATCATGTGTTTAAAACAATTAATCGATGGTATAAACGTATACAGGTTTATGCATAAACACATAACAACTTAACTATACCTTGTTTGAAATTTTCTTATATCCTTTCGAGTAAGCAGTCGGCTTTGACTTTGAACCTGACATAGCATTAACTTGAATATATTAAAACTTCACAATGTTCTACATTAAACCATAAACTTTTAGTTTAAACAGATTTACCTTTAGAATTTCTATTCTTCTTGAGTTCTAACTCATAATCCTCATCACTCGTGTCTTTCTCCTCATCACATGTATCTTCCTCCTCATCACTAGAATCTACCTCGGCATCATTAGTATCTTCATCCTCATCAAATGAATCTGATTCATGCTCTATAGTAGGTTTGAATATAATAGGAGTTTCCAACCAGGGAGGACGAATAGAGGGAGGACGAACTTTTTTTTGAAGATGTTGTGGCATTAGGTACACCTAAAATTTGAGTTTGAAGCAAGGCAGGACGAACAGAGGGAGGACGAACTCGAGCGGACGAACTTGTGGCATTAGGAGTTTGAAACAAAGAAGGACAAACAGATGAAGAACTTGTGACATTATGTATGCCTACAATAGGAGTTTGAAACAGTGGAGGACGAAAACAGGGAGTACTGGAAGAACTTCTTGGCAAACAACGAATAGGACTTGTATTGCTAGGGGGTGGGCGAAATTTAGCACTTTCAGAAGTAGATGATGAAGTGTCGGATTCTATATGAATTACTTCTGCAAACATGTACATATTAATGTTAGTTATATGTCGATGAAGGGAGTGTTTGGCAGAATGTGTATCATGTTTGTTGATGCCCTAATAACATTTGGCTTTGGTTATTCATATGTTTGTACAGGGGACCATATCCTTAAAGTATAACATACCATGGGACCATATCCAGACACATTAGCAAAACCCATATCCTAGATTGAAACATATACCATATAAACACATTAAGAAGGGTTAATCCTATAAATTGAATCACATTAATTAAATATGACATAGGTCCACATACATGCATTAAAAGTAAGTGTAAACTCTAATATCAGTAACAAACTTACACTATTCGTATGAACCCTAATATTAAATTAAACAATACTGATTTTTGCATTACCTCTTTCCTGATGTTTCATGTTGTTAATGATTCTGTAGATTGGCGACTATTGTTTATGAGGTTTGATTTTTTTTGATCGGTTATTGGGTGGTTAATTTAGGGTTCATTCTTCTTGTGTGATTGTGAAAATGGTCAAAAATGGTGGTGGTTACAAGATGGTTACCGGATATTATGTGTGTTTAATGAAAATGTAAATATTAAATTTACTTAATAATAAAAGTATAATTAACATTTAATTTTTAAACGTTAATAACAAATAAATAATTAAATAACTTAAATATATTAATAGTTAAATAACTTAAATATATTTTAAAGTTAATAATAAATTTAATTTTTAAAAGTTAATAAGTAAATAAAAAAGCATATACGTTTTATTTTTATTAAAAACAAAAAATTAAAATATTACTTTAATTTTAAGCATAATTAAAATTATAGTTAAATAACTTAAATATATTAGGTTATAATTGTAACACCCCACTTGGATAATCGCATCCTTAATTCGAGGACGAATTATTTTTTTTAGAGGGGAAGAGTTGTAAAACTCAAAAATCTAATTTGTATTTTATGTTATCATCTTGAAAATAACTTAGAGTTTAAATAACAAACATTTGATATTAATGGTACGTTCACCCCTTTTTCCTGTTATTGAAAAATATGTGTTTCGATTTAAATTTGAAAGATGAATTATTTCTTTAAGGATGGTAGAATTATACCCCTAAATTAATATAGCTATAAAAAAAATTTATTACTTGGATAAGTGGACCGTTACATGTATTTATGGCGTGTCATCAAAGCATAAGGTAAATGTCCTAAACATTAAATGACCAAAACGGAAATACCGGAATCAAACATCGGTAGCCCAACCTAAGCTCAAAACATGAAAAATAAAATACTGAAGGAAAGGACTAAACAATGTCCAAATAAGCAGAATAATGTAAGTACATAAAGTAAGAAGTCTGGATAGCTTCCATCCAAATGCACATGCTCTCATAATCCTAAGAGCGTCCTGGGGTACCTGCCCAGTGAAAGGGAACTACGGCTGAGCATAACGCTCAGTGAACGAATATAAAGCATGATAAGGAACTACTGAAATGAAATAGATGGTAAAATACTGGAGCTGTAAGACTGATAAGTAAAGTTGCAGCGGAAATCTGTGCATAATCTGTAAAGTCTGATTCGTAAATAATAAAGCTGAACTAATATCTGATAAATCTGAAAACATGCATTTACTGTATTTTAATTTGCCAGAGCTTATATAGGTCACGTGCTGTAACAACCGTGCATGAATAACTGGAGGGGTGACCTCGTCATGCTGTAGAGGGGTGACCTCTAAATAACTGTGTTGGGTGGAGGGATCAGCTCCAATGTGAAGGATGTAGAGCACACACCACATTCACCCTGATAACTTGTAACACTTATAAGCCTAGGATGCATCCATACGCCCCACTAATAATACTGATAAAATGGCCAAGCTGAGCTGAGTGGGACGATGCAGGATATCACTCTCCTGCATGTGAGTCACGACACCGGTGCCTCTAGTGCCATGGTTACGGTACCTCCGTAACTAGTACATAAACTGGTTGTGCTTGTATATAATGCTCAGGCAATTTACTTAGTTATTAATATGATTACTGATAAACTTAAACATATATTGGGGAAAACATTTGGCTGAAGACGGGGAATCCTAATCATGCATAGAAAGGAAGTCCTTACTGAAAGGACGGAAATTCCGTACCTCGAGTCCAGTAACTGGCTGAATGAAAGACTGAACGAATACTACTCGGGCTTTCATGGAAGCTACAATAATAATAGACGTGAATAATTTACCTGATTATTATTTAATTTACTGTTCTTATTTTTCTCATTTACTTATTATAGTATTTTAATTAACGTCAGAATACGTTTGTATCGTATTAATAGTAGGTCGTTAATATATTAGAATGAATTATAATTAAAGAGCATATTTATCAGTAAAATACGTGCAGAACTTCAATTGTGACACCCCAGGCAAATCCCACATCGGCTGTGGCCAGGAGAGATCCATGGTTCATAAGATAACAATCGCCTTCTCATGACACAACGCGTTTTGTGGTCTACTGCAAGTGGGGTTCTTAGGAACTGGCAGTTAAGCGTGCTCATGGAAGAGTAGTACTGGCTTGGGTGACCTGCCGGGAAGTCTTCACAAGAGGGCCACAAAGCAAAGCCGTGAGCCTGCCGGCAAAGCGGACAATATTGTGGTCTGAGTAGGCGGGATGTTACAAGTGGTATCAGAGCCACTCCTGAGCCGTTCGGAATGGTGGGGCAAACCTCATCGAGGACGATGAGTCCTGAAGGGGGGGTGATTGTGACACCCCAGGCAAATCCCACATCAGCTGTGGCCAGGAGAGATCCATGGTTCATAAGATAACAATCGCCTTCTCATGACACAACGCGTTTTGTGGTCTACTGCAAGTGGGGTTCTTAGGAACTGGCAGTTAAGCGTGCTCATGGAAGAGTAGTACTGGCTTGGGTGACCTGCCGGGAAGTCTTCACAAGAGGGCCACAAAGCAAAGCCGTGAGCCTGCCGGCAAAGCGGACAATATTGTGGTCTGAGTAGGCGGGATGTTACAAGTGATTGTGACACCCTAGGCAAATCCTACATCGGCTGTGGCCAGGAGAGATCCATGGTTCATAAGATAATAGTCGCCTTCTCATGACACAACGCGTTTTGTGGTCTACTGCAAGTGGGGTTCTTAGGAACTGGCAGTTAAGCGTGCTCATGGGAGAGTAGTACTGGCTTGGGTGACCTGCCGGGAAATCTTCACAAGAGGGCCACAAAGCAAAGCCGTGAGCTTGCGGGCAAAGCGGACAATATTGTGGTCTGAGTAGGCGGGATGTTACAAGTGTTATCAGAGCCACTCCTGAGCCGTTCGGGATAGTGGGGCAAACCTCATCGAGGACGATGAGTCCCGAAGGGGGGGTGATTGTGACACCCTAGGCAAATCCTACATCGGCTGTGGCCAGGAGAGATCCATGGTTCATAAGATAACAGTCGCCTTCTCATGACACAACGCGTTTTGTGGTCTACTACAAGTGGGGTTCTTAGGAACTGGCAGTTAAGCGTGCTCATGGGAGAGTAGTACTGGCTTGGGTGACCTGCCGGGAAATCTTCACAAGAGGGCCACAAAGCAAAGCCGTGAGCTTGCGGGCAAAGCGGACAGTATTGTGGTCTGAGTAGGCGGGATGTTACATAATCCATCATCTCAGGAGTGATCTTTAAATCAATATCCAACTGGTCACTTAGGTTTGATTTATCAGGGTTTGAAGATTTGTTACTGCTTGTGTCTGGGTGGGTGGGTGGTTGATTCTTTATTTGACCTCCGGATATTGAATGTGTGTGTGTGTGAGTGAGTTGTTAGTGGACGGGATACCGGTGCAATATATCAAGTTGCATGCAAATTAAATGATTCACTTTTTAGACACGTTAGTATAAGTCTAGTTTAGTAGTATAACATTATTAATTTTTCATGATTTTAATAATTGAACTTTACCTTACATGATAATTGGATAATTAAATTAAAGCATGTTATTAATTTAATTAAACCTTGGTTAAAAATTAATATAACATAATTAAGCTATGTTTCTTAATTAATTAAATGTAACATGAATAATTATATTAATAATTATTTTAACCTAAAGTTTATTTAAATAAAATGGCCATGTTTAATTATCATGATAATTATATTAATAATTATAACATAAATCTTATTTATTAATTATATAATATAAGTCGGGTGATTAAACGGTTTTATGACTTATTTCAACAAGCTCATGTATGAGTAACATAAACAATGATTAATTTGTTATCTGATAGATTTTAAAACATTAATGTTTTTAAAAAATATGAAATGTCAAACCTATCTATCTCGAATGATGGTAACCCTAAATCATAAACCTTAACCAATTAAACCATAAACACAAAGTAAACCAAAAACCAATAATAAAACCTAAATCGCAAACTTTAAACCATTTAACCGTAAACCATAAACCATTAAACCATAAACCTTAATTAAACCATAAATCATAATCATGCATACCATAAACCATAAACCATAAACCCTAAACCATAAACCCTAAACCCTAAACCGCAAACCCTATGCCCTAAACTATAACCCCAAAAAATCCTAAACACTAAATCATAAACCTTAAACCATTTAACCTTAAATTATAAACATTATTCCATTAATTAACCCTTAAACCATAAACCATAAACCTTAAACCCTAAACCCTAAACCCTGAACCCTAAACCAATGAACCCTAAACACTAGATCATAAATATTAAACCATTTATTAACCTTATATTATAAACATTAAACCATTAAACCACAAACCCTATCTAAGTAAACCATTAATCCTAAACCTTAAACCCTAAACCCTAAACCGCAAACCCTAAGCCATAAACCTTAACCCCGAGAAATCCTAAACACTAAATAATAAACCTTAAACCATTTAACCTTAAACTATAAACATTAAACCATTAATTAACCCTTAAACCACAAACCATAAACCTTAAACCCTAAACCCTAAACCCTAAAACCAATGAACCCTAAACACTAGATCATAAATATTAAACCATTTAACCTTATACTATAAACATTAAACCATTAAACCACAAACCCTATCTAAGTAAACCATTAATCCTAAACCTTAAACCCTAAACCCTAAACCGCAAACCCTAAGCTCTAAACCTTAACCCCAAAAATCCTAAACACTAAATCATAAACCTTAAACCATTTAACCTTAAATTATAAACATTATAGCATTAATTAACCTTTAAACTACAAACCATAAACCTTAAACCCTAAACCCTGAACGCTACACCAATGAACCCTAAACACTAGATCATAAATATTAAACCATTTAACCTTATACTATAAACATTAAACCATTAAACCACAAACCCTAGCTAAGTAAACCATTATCCTAAACCTTAAACCCTAAACCCAAAACCACAAACCCTAAGCCCTAAACCTTAACCCCCAAAAAACCTAAATACAAAATCATAAACCTTAAACCATTTAACCTTAAACTATAAACATTAAACCATTAATTAACCCTTAAACCACAAACCATAAACCTTAAACCCTAAACCCTAATCCCTAAACTAGTGAACCAGATACACTAATCATAAACTCAACCATAAACCATAAACCATAAACCATAAACCGTAACCTAATACCAAAGTAGAATGTCCTCACCCTAACCTTATTAAACCGTCCATTAAAAATCGACCTTATTCATAATAAATTGCTTGAGATATTATTCAAGGTGATTGATATAAACCTCAACTAAATCTCACATACTGTTAAAAAAACAAAAGATATCTATCTCGCGATTGTCAAGCATTATTATTGTGACACCCTAGGCAAATCCCACATCGGCTGTGGCCAGGAGAGATCCATGGTTCATAAGATAACAGTCGCCTTCTCATGACACAACGCGTTTTGTGGTCTACTGCAAGTGGGGTTCTTAGGAACTGGCAGTTAAGCGTGCTCATGTAAGAGTAGTACTGGCTTGGGTGACCTGCCGGGAAGTCTTCACAAGAGGGCCACAAAGCAAAGCCGTGAGCCTGCGGGCAAAGCGGGCAATATTGTGGTCTGAGTAGGCGGGATGTTACAAGTGGTATCAGAGCCACTCCTGAGCCGTTCGGGATGGTGGGGCAAACCTCATCGAGGACGATGAGTCCCGAAGGGGGGGTGATTGTGACACCCTAGGCAAATCCCACATCGGCTGTGGCCAGGAGAGATCCATGGTTCATAAGATAACAGTCGCCTTCTCATGACACAACGCGTTTTGTGGTCTACTGCAAGTGGGGTTCTTAGCAACTGGCAGTTAAGCGTGCTCATGGAAGAGTAGTACTGGCTTGGGTGACCTGCCGGGAAGTCTTCACAAGAGGGCCACAAAGCAAAGCCATGAGCCTGCGGGCAAAGCGGACAATATTATGGTCTGAGTAGGCGGGATGTTACAGATTATGTGATAGAAAAGTATGGAACCAACTAGAGATATCCTGATCCGATTACTAACACTATTGTTGAAGACTTGATGCAGTTAGATTTAAAAAAACGGACTAAAGGAAAATCAAAACAAGGTTAGGGTTTTTACTTCACAACAATATTATTGAAGTTTTGATGATTTGTCTTTGTTTTGATGATGTTGCATGTTACAAAAATACCAATAATTGATTCTGTTTTAATATTTGTTATATAGATGACAAGGCAGATGAGGCTACGAAGGTTGATGAAGGTATGAAGGTTGATGAAGCTATAAAGGTTGATGAAGCTACGAATGCACATATTAAAGGCCAATTTTGTGAAATTTTATGTTTATATGTTTGTCAGAAAGGCTGTAGATGGATCATTAGTTAGTGTTTACTATGTAATGTTTTAGGAGTAGTGAAAATGATAAATGGTTCAAGTATTCTGTTTGTTATATGATGATGTAGATACAGTAGATAAGGGGGTGTTTGGTTTAGCTTATATAATGGGCTTATAAGCTCAAACCAAGTGTTTGTCTAAGCTTATATTAGTGGGCTTAAAAACTTATATATGGGTGTTATGATAAGCCATAAAAATGTGGCTTTTTAGGAAGGTTTGGGCTTATATAACATATTTACCTTACCCTCATGTTAACTTAAGTTTATATAAGCCATGGGTTTATAAGATTATTAAACTTTGGCTTATATAAGCAAAAAATGGCTTATATAAGCCCATTATATAAGCTAAGAAAAACACACCATAATTTTTTAAAAAAGGGGTTGGTCATACTAGAAACCTTAAGTTCTCAAGTTTTTTTTAAAGTGATGGAAGAGTATGGAAAGGGAAATTTAAAAAATGTTGTTCTTAAGTTTTTTTGAAGAAGAAAGGTAGGGAACGGGAAGGAGGAAGGAAGGAAAGGTGCAGGCATGGTTATGTATATCTGTTCCGCCAATTTTGGGGGGATTGGGAAGAAAAATGGGTTAGGCTTGTATAAAATTACATCTATATCCTTATTATTCATCCATATTTTATATATTTCTACTAGGGTTTCTACCTTTTACAGAAGTTATTCGTAACTGGCATCTCCTTTATATATGTCCATTACATGCTAACTTTTTGATCATGCTAATGTACATTCTGATCAAGTTATTAGGTATAGTAAAAAAGGAGTCAGATCATGTATTTGCATCTTTCTGATTTAGATTATGAGTTTCGTTTGTCCTGGTCAAAAAGGAATAACATCATGTATTCGCATCTTCCTTGTTGTGATGTTAGCTAATGGTTGGTTTTACGAAAATATCCTCCCCTACTTTCCCCTTCCCATTCCACCCCCTTTCATTACTTTAAAATAAGACTCGAGAACATAGCATAAACATTTGAGTTGAGATTAGGTTTGATTATCTTGATGTGAAAACGTATAGACTTCCTGGCCAACTTTTTTGAATCTAAGATGGCATCGATAGAACAACCTAAATCTTTTCGTTTACCCTTTTTTATGTAAGTACCTCTTACTATGGCCGTGTCATTACCCATTTTCATGGTCCTTGTTAACATCAACTACGGTCTTTAATAAACAACCCTTTCCTTTTCTGTTGATTGGTCGAATGTTTTCATTCCCAGTTCCCAATTTTGGGGCTTCATGGGGCATCAAGTTATCCGAGTCACCACTATGAATAATCTCTTTTCAGTTTCAGTTTCAGTATATGAACACTCTTTCCAGTTGAGTATCTAGATACAGACTTGTGTGGTTTATATCATGCATTTAGTATTTGGATTGACCCATCTGTGGATTATATTTTGATACTAAAACTCAAAGTGGGAGTGAGCGTGTTCAGAGTGACGACTCGGATAATTTGATGCTGAAATAAGCGCCAAAATTTATAAATGGGAAGGAAATCCTTCCACCAATCAACAAAAAGGAAACAGATCGCTCAGTAAAGACCTTAGTTGATGGTAGTGATGCCCATGAAAAAGATAATGCGACGCCATAGCAAGAGGGGCTTACATAAAAAAGGGTAAACAAAAATATGTAGGTTCTTCTGTCGATGCCATCTTAGATTCAAAAATGTTGGCCAGGAAGTCTATACGTTTTCACAGCTGCATTGGTTCATTTACTATGTTGTTTATATGTTGGTTATATGCTGATGCAGATACAAGAGCTAACTTAAAGAAAAAAGAAAAAGGCAAGGGATGAACAGAAGTTGATAAAGCATTTTTTAATCTAGATAATAGAGTGGAAAAGCTTGAAAGGGAATTAAAACTTCTAAAACAGACACAGTTGAAGGGAGGTAAGTAAACTAAGATTTAACCTTTAGAGAAATATAGTTATTCACTAGCTTCGGTATCACATGTATGCTTTTAAGTATTACAACTCCACATAGACGACATCTCAAGCCCGTTTGGTAAATATCACCATGATTCCTCTTTCTCGTGAAAATCATCATCTTCGTGCCCGATATGTGAATTCAATATGCATTAACATCTTTTTGTTTAGCCTTTTTAGTAAAGGACCTCTTACTTTGGCACTCATATTCTCTTTTTCATGGGTATTTATGATATTGATATCAATCAAAGACCGAATGCGAATGTCAAATTTTTAGATACTTACATAAAAGAAGGATAAACGAAAAATAAGTAGGTCCATAATGGATTCATATATTGGGCACGAAGATGAACATGTTCACGAGATAGAGGAATCGTGGAGATATCTACCTCGAATAGCAAACGGGCTTAAGATGTCGTTTATGTGTAGCTGTTAAACTTTATAGTAGACATGTGATTATGTATTTGTAGTTAACTTATGCGGTATTATGGTATGTAGATACAGGAGGTGACTTGAAAAACAAAGAAAAAGGAAACGGTTCAATGGAAACTGATACCACAGCTGCTCTTTCTAACCTACATAATAGGGTGGAAAAGCTTGAAAGGGAATTCCAACACTTCAAACAGAGACTGTTGCAGGGAGGTTAGTATATTTACTTTTAACCTATAATAAGTTTGTATATGAATGTTTTATTGTTTTGAGTATCTGGGTGGCTGTTAGTATTTGAATTTATTAAAATTTGTCTTGTAATTTACAGATGTTATCATCATTGATTCCTCTGAAAGCTCTAAAGAAGATACGCTATCATCAGATGAAAGTTTTGAAAGCTCTGAGGAAGATCTGTTGTCATTAGATGAAAGCTTTGAACATGTAAACACTAAAGACGTCCAGCACCCATTTCATGATGACCAGGATGAACCTTCCAAGTATTCGAACACCTCTGCAGATGATTGTAGTTCGGAAGATACTTGGGGAGAGACTAATTCACCGTCCAAGAAGAAAGGCAAAGCTATTGGCTCATCCAGTCAGATTGCAGGCAAGGCGAGTGGATCATCCAAACAGATACTCATTCTAAGGGTTAGCAGGGGATGTACACCAAAAGTAGAGTCATCTTCTCGGTCTCTATTTTCTACAACAGAAAGGCCCCCACCTATCAGAAATGTAGTATGTTTTTTGCCTTGTCCAAAAAAAATGAAAGAATTTGAAACAAAGCTAGGACAAAGGAAGAGGAGGTAGGCTATGGAGGAACCTGTAGGGGGTAGGTTATGGAAGAACCTGTTATCTCTGTTTTATAGATGTTTCTGATGAATCTTCTTTAGACTATTTCGGTTAAGTGTAGGTATAGTTTATGTAAACAAATTTTAAACACTAATCTGCATGGATGGGTGTATCCATTATTTTTTGGAATGCAAATATGTTGTCATTCACATTTTGTATGAACCTGCAATATTATCATCAATATTATGAAATTAGACTTGTATTTCATGGATTTAAACATGGTTCATCTTGTATTTTATTTATTCATGTTGTGAGTTGTATAATCCTAGATGCATAACACATATAACCAAGATTTTTGTGTCAAAGTTACCTGTTACACGTCCGGTTAAGGCTTTCCACTTCAGTGGATCTTATAACCCATTTTTTTCCCTAATTCTCCCGCCAAAACTAATTAAGCTTTTAGCAGTTTATGTTTTTGACTTAGCTTAACTCTAAGGTGCTTTTAAGTTTTTGCTATTACATCTGCAATTATTTTCCAATTGGATATAAAGTTGTTAGGCTCTTGCCTTATTCTTCTGAAGTTCTGAGCATATGTTTGTAACAATACTGCTAGGCCATTCTTCACTCAGAACTAAGCTAATATTGAGTATTTCCTTGAAAAGCTGCTTGTTTCAGCTTATTTTGTTTCTAATCATTATCTAGTCAAGCACAAGTTAAGATTTTTTTATCTTTTTAATATATTTTCACTAGTCCTCCCAAGTATTTATTCCAATTCGTGTCTAATTTCACATAAACAACTAATTTGTTCAAACAATGTGCTTAATTATTAACTAAACTGAAAATGAAAAGTTTGAAATGACTGAAGTAAAATAAAAATAACACAAGGTGAAAACTGATCAAACATAAATTCAATTCAATAATACCAAAGGATTACAGGTTTTTAAAAAACAAACATTTTGTTTCTCTAACTAATCAAACTTTGGATATTTCTTAGGATCAAAATCCAAATGAAGTTCATCGTAATCTAAAGCCTCTTTGAACTCGTCTTCGTCTTCTTCAATTTCATGCTCAAAAGAATAAAAATCATCATCAATGATTTGACCTTCTTCCTCCAATTGCCTCCTATACGTTTTCTCCCTCTGTCGCTGTTCCTCTTGCCTCCTTCTAAAGGAAGCAGCTTCCTCCCTCTCGCGTTGTTCTTGCTCCTGTTGCCTCCTTCTTAAGGAAGCAGCTTTCTCCCTCTGGCATTGTTGTTCAAGTCGGGCATTCTCTCCGTCTTCCAGCTTCCATTTTCTTTGTTCGTAAGCTTCCTCAACATAGCAATCGTACTCATCATATTTATCATCGTAAGGACAATCAACAGGTTACTCTTCATCTGCATTTGCTTTTACTTTGGGCACCACACAAGGTTTCCTGAATAGAACATAAAAGATTATTAGTACTAAATGATAACAAAGATACAACGTTAATAAAATAAATAATGATACATACTTGTTAGGAACTGAACTGGTATCTTCAAAAGCAACAGAAAATGTTCTTTTTGATGAAGAAGCCATTTTTTTATTCTTAAAATGCTGATAATTAAGTGTTTGTTGTGTTTTTGTTATGATTAATTTCATTACTTAATCCTTGTTTATATAGCCAAGGATGGAATACAAAGGGTCAGCAACCTACATAAACATCTAATGCATATTCATGCATGTAATTAATTTTTGTGAAGTTCCAAGAATGAGCATTCTCATTGTCAGGCGTGTAAAAAGTGTGTGTTTTCTGTGTTTTTACGGTTTATTGTGTTTTAAAAAAATAGCAAAAAACAAGGTCTAGGACTCAAACCTAGACCTTCCATTCAAACACTAACACACTTAACCAGTTTGCCACATGAACATATTTGGTTCTAAATATGTGACTAATATTAACATTAGTGAAAATAGAGATTACATTTGGTTATAAACATTTGTCACATGATTATTTTACTGTGTGACGTTTTTAATGTGTTGGTCATAGTTAATCCCATTATAATGTGACCATAAGTATAATTTAGATACACATTTCTCAAATGTTGTGACTATTGGCAATCATATAGTCACATAATTGTTTAAGAATATAATATGATGATGTATTATATTTGATCATAGTCTTCAAGTAATTGTAAAATATTTGTCACATTAAAATTAATATAGTGACAAATGTTTCAATACCTACTTTCAATATGCCACACACATAAATTTCATGTGTGGTTAACATTTAACAAAATATACTAGTCACATTAAAATAATGTGTGTGACAATCTTGTTTATCAATTTGTCACTTGTAAAATAAGTCTATGTGACCATATATGATTTTTGGTCACATTCAATGGGTGTATGATAAATATTTGCCACACATGTATACGTATAATGTGACTACTACTTGAAACAGACTTTGATTCGGTAACACTCTCAAATTATTAAGTGACTAACGACTCATCAAAAAAGCATTTGTTAGCCCTAGTCACCTAAATATTCATATGCGTGAGAAACAAAATACGAAATGGTCATGCAAACTGACTTCAAGTGTGACTGTTTATTTATGACTGGCGAATTCAGTCACACAAAAAAATTATTTGTGACTACACGAATTTCGGTATGTGTGACCGAACCCCATTTTTGTACTAGTGCAATGATGAACTTGTAAAGAAACTCATGGAAGATACGGTTCATCAAGTCCATGAAAACAGTTGGAGCATTGGTAAAGCCAAATGGCATGACTACAAATTCGTAGTGTCCATAACGTGTACGAAAAGCAGTCTTGGCGATGTCCTGCTCTTTCATCCGTAACTGATGATAGCCAGACCTCAGATCAATCTTGGAGAAATGTTTAGCCCCTTGGAGTTGGTCAAACAGATCATCAATGTGTGGCAAAGGATATCGATTCCTAATGGTGATCTTAAGAAGCTCACGATAATCAATGCAGAGACGCATACTACCGTCCTTCTTCTTTACGAATAAAACTGGTACACCCCATGGAGATGCATTAGGCCAAATGAAACCTCGTTCCAAAAGTTCCTACAGTTGTTCCTTTAACTCCTTAATCTCTATTGGAGCCATGCGATAAGGAGCCTTGGAAATTGGCTCAGCTCCTACGATGGGCTCAATATTAAACTCTACCTCACGAGCAGGTGGTATGCCCGGAAGTTCATCTGGAAATACATCGAGAAATTCTGACACGGTTGGCTAATTCTGGATAGTTGGGGATTCAGCCTTCATATCATGTACAGTAGTTAAGTAGCCCTCACAACTATGTGACAGTAATGCGCGTGCTTGTAAGGTTGAAATTATTTGGACAGACCTTTGGGTATAAAACCATTGTGAATGTACTCTGGTGCATTTACATCACCGAAGATGACCCAATATGAATGGCAGTCAATGTTGGCGTGATGTTTGGATAGCTAGTCCATGCCTAATATCATGTCGAATTCGCACATATCCAACGGAAGTGCGTCAACTGGACTAATTTTATCGTCAAACTCGAGGGGAAGACCCTTGTACCCATGTGTGATGTGTACAGAGTCTCTTAAGGGCGTGGAAATATATAAGACATTTTCTAATGGCATAGGGAATATCCTAACACTCTTGGCATAAAAAGTTGATTTGACCGAATGAGTAGCACCCGTGTCAAATAATACGCATGCAGCTTGACCATACATATACAAGATTCCAGTAATGGTACCTATTAACTTGGACTCACCATATCTAGAAGTGCCCTCTATCTCAACCTTACGGTAGTCCTTCATACGATGGCCTGGCTGGCCACACTTGAAGCAAGCATCGCTATCACAGCGACACGGCCCTGGGTGCCTGCGGTTGCACGTAGTGCAGAGAGGGTGAGTATACCCTCCAACAGGTGCCCTTGCTGACTGGGAGCCTGTTCAGAAAAGTATACTTGAGACATGGTTAATGGGTACAAACAGGACAACGCAAAAAAAATCGTAAAACGTAATACCAGATGTAGCCGCACGGTTGGGCTTTGAACCTCTGCGGTCCTTCTCCCTTGCGGTGCCATTATTCCTAGTAGATGCTGAAGTGTCAGAATTATGAATCATAAAGCATGTAACATAAGAAATGAATAAGTTAGGGACCTGCTGCTGTCAGAGTTGTTTGTGTTGTTACGGTAAATGCCATTACCGCCACGCCTATCAGAAGCAGAACGGTCTTGGGTCTGACCGTTACGCTTGTGCTGACTCTGCTGCTGAGTGGCCGGTTGTGACCGGTCCCCAGTCTTCTGCTTAAAAGATGAAATTGTATAGAGAAAGATAAATATTTTGATATTACTGAATGAAATGAAATAATCACCACTGAATGACAAAATATACCTCTTGTCGGGTCTTTCTGCCTCTCCAAACTCATCCCTCTCTTGCAGCATCTCCAACTTACTTGTTGCATCTACTACTTGTGCCACAGTATTGAATGTAGCACACACCAAGTTATTGGCGACAGATGTGCGAAGAACCCAACAAAAGTGATACGCTTGCTCCTCTGCAGTCCCAGCTGTTGTGCCAAGGAATCTAGCCAAACAAAGAAACCTCTACATGAACTCATTGTTGTTTTACCCATCTCTACCTAACCCATGATACTCCCTCTTAAGCTTATCCAGCTCAGCCATTGGGAAGAATTGTCCTATAACCAACTCCCTTAACTCTGCCCAAGTCAAGCCGGTCACCCAATCGTTGACTACCTTCGATAGTTTCACTGCCTTCCACAATGCAAGCACGTTCCCTTCAAACTTGTAACAAGCTAACCTTGCCTTAAAGATACGGTCGCATCCCATCACGTCAAAGATCTTCTCAATGTGAGCTAACCAACTCTCAGCTTCATCGGGGCTGTCAGTCTTCTCGAAGGATCGCGGACGCTGCTTGTTGAATCGCTCCAGCTTTGTGATAAGTGTAGCTGGAGGTGGTGGAGGAGGATTCTGATGCTGGTGCTGGTGTTGATTTTTGGCAGCTTGCACCTCAGTCCGAATTTGATTCCTCAGTAGAGGAAGCATGGCCTACATAGCAACTTGAACTGCTGCATTCAGTTGCTCTTATTCACGTGTGAGAACCATCTGACAGTATAAAACAAAATGCACGATTCAACTGATTAAAACATAATATATATATACATGAAATTTTTTTATGCATATTAATAAGTGTGAAAACACTTATATTATAATAAAAATGAGACCAAAACGTGTATTTTATGTCGTAAAAGTCAGAATTATGCGTGGTTTGTGTTTTTATTGTGTTTTAGGACTAAAAGATGAAAAAGTAAGAAAACACGGGCTTTCACGGGCTTTTATCGAAGAAAAAGTCAAAGGCCTATTCTGAAGATTTATCAAAGAAAAAGTATAAAGACGGAAGTTTAACGAAGTTGAAGAACCAAGTCTAATTAAAGAAGAAAATTATAAGACAAGTTCATTTTATCATTCGACAAATCCCGAGACAAAGTCGAGAAAGACAAAGAAATTGTCGATAAGACAAAGTGAAAGAAGGAAGCAACAACAACCTCACCTCCTCCTATATATATAGTCTTTAATCCTTCATTTTGTATCATTAGTTAGTTAATTTTTAGATATATTAGTGTAGGAGTAGGAGTAGGATAATTACTTTCTCTCTCTAAACTTTCTTTTACATTTTCAAGCTTTTCAATTTCAATCTTGTAATTTTGGATCTTTAATCTTCATCTTAATTTCAAGCTTTTTATAATCATGCTCATTCTTCGTTTCTTGTTTTTAATCTTATGGTTGATTTGGTTAATCATGTAGTTTGTTTGATCCTGTTGATTGTTTGATTGATTTGCTTATTATTATTTTGCATGTGTTTGATTGTTTTAGCATATTGTGCTTATTGCTTATTGTGTGTATAGTTTATTTTTAATTAAGTTGTTTCGGTAGATTTAATATTTTTAAAAGTTTATTTTAAATATTTTGCGTATTTGGTGTTTTTATACTTTTTATTAGTGTTAAGTTTGGCTTATTTTAGAAATTAATTTAGCTTATTTCTTAGATTAATTTTGCTTATTTTGGCATATTTTTATTCTCTCTTTTTTTAGATCTTGCAAAGTCAGATTTAATCCAACTTTTGTAAGAGGGTTTAGGCATTTCTCCGAAAGTTCAGTTTAAGTACTTTTCTACGAAAGTTATTTTGAAAAATTCTTCGGAAAGTCATAAGAAAAATATGTTACGAAAGTTGGTAAAAAAATATGTTACGAAAGTTTCATATAAAAAATCTTACGAAAGTTTAAAAAAAATACTCCGAAAGTTTTAGAACAAAAAAAACTTCCGAAAATTGGTTGCACAACAGGAAGTTACGAAAGTGTTATCTTCCCATTTATAGTTTTCCCTCCAATTTATTGTTCCCCATGGGGAACATGTTCCATTATTTCCAGCATTTGTTCCGTAGTCAATTTTTTTATCTGAAAGTCGTTTTTATTTTTATTCTGAAACTCAGATATTTTTAGTTTTATTTTTCGTCAAATTTTAGTTTTAGTATTTTATCCAAAAGCTTTAGTTTTAATTTTTATTAAGTGCCCGTTTTAGTATTTGTCTCGTTTCTTTTTAATGGATCTTTATAATCTAATTTCTTTCATTTTTATTAAATAAGTTTTATTTTTAATTCAAAAGTTTATTTTTATTTTTAGTTTTATTTTGTTAATTGTTTCTTTTTAATATTTGTTTTAATATTCGTTTAAATATTGTTTTAATTTTTAGTTTATTTCTAATACTTTTCACATTTACTTTTTAAGTAGTTATAGATAACCAATCTTTAATTTAGTTACCAAAAACGACTATGTCACACTTTAACCGGAGATCAGCTCGATTAGAATCGAGAGAACAAATTTTTCTTACTAAAAATTTAGTTATTAAAATGACGCCGCTGCCGGCTCTTTTCGTGAAAATTAACGGTTTTTTGTGAGAGACGCGTTGGATTTTGGGATCCGTTCACTTTTGAACGTTATTTTTCGTGTTAAATTTTTCAAAAATCCAAAAGAAAATAAAAAGAATCCAAAAACAATTGAAAACTCATAAAAAGCATTTCTTTTTCAAAAGTTTTGCACCAAAAATATTCATCTTACTTCTCTATTGTGTTTAATGGAATCGTTTGTTGATTGTGTAGGGTGTGGAAGACCATCTTCTGGTAGTCAATTCTGTCAATGATGTTCATGCGAACGGTGTGGAATGGATATCCCTAATTACGAATTTGGACATTGTTCATTTTGCAATTCGATAAATTCATACTTCATCTCTACTGACACTATCTCACCCTCTTCAACCAATGGCGATCCTTAACCACAATATGCACCAGGTTTTTCTCAATACCCGTGTTGCAACAATTGTAGGGGCCCTAACGATACTTTTTATTTTTTAACCGATGAATTATTATGAACCAAATCCGTGCTATAATTCCGGTTTTCATAATTTTGAGCCCCCACAACACACCCTCGATCATCAGCCTTCTTTGAATCCGAATGACGTAACACAAGCACTTCTTTTGAGAGTTCATGACGGTGTGATTCGACTAAAAGAAATATGGGAGGAGGATGAGCGACAACGAAAAGAGAAAGTATCTAATCTTAGTGATTATACTCCTCCTCCTGTGCGTTCCTTTTATTATGATGATGACGAGGATAGTACTATTTCTTTGCAAGATCTTATTGCTCAACATCCAAAGTCTAGTGCAATCCTACTTCATTCTCTTGTCTCGCCGGCTAGGGAGCCTGAGAATTCACCTATCCTAGGAACTGAGGATATCATCACAACTCCTGCAAAGGAATCTGACGAAGTCATAAAGTCTAGTGCCAATAACCTTGTCCCGTTCCCAAGTGAATCTGAGGTGACATCCGTCAATGACGATGAGTGTGATGTGCTTTCTTGTGATGATGTTGTCTCTTCCACCGACACTTTGGGAGATAATTCTTTGGCTTTCTCTAATCCTCTTTTTGATCTTGATGATGATTTTACTTCTAGTGATGACCAGTCACAATCCGATGAAGACGTTACGAAGGAAACTGTCAAGATTTATTCGAACCCTTTATTTGATTTTCATGACGCCTACATCTCTAGTGAGGTGAATCCTCTCTTTGAAGAAGGGGTTGAGGACATTGATAGCCCTGCCTCTCTTTCTATTGATGAGCATCCTTTGTTAGCCATGCCATCTTCTATCGCGGAGTTGGAGAGATTTGAATCTACTGGAAAGGTGACGCGGGTGGAAGGTAATTGTTCTTATACTTCTCATACTATGTTGCCACCTCATCCTACAGCATGCACGCCCAATCAGGTGATGTATCGGTTTTACTCTCCCCATTTCACACCGGGAAATGAGGATGAGTGCATTGACCCGGGAGGTGAAATTGAGCATTCTATGATTGACACCTTTACGGCTTTACCGCTTAGTGAGCATCAACTGTCTTGGGGGGATAAGAATTTGCTTCCTTTACCTACCCCACCTCCCGTAGATCACGATTTCACATACTTTTTGTATATTGAGAGGACTTTTCTACCCTTCAAGACTTATCCTCCTGCCTCTCATTTTATATGTTCCTCCGATACCGAGGACAAGATTTTGATCCCGGTATTACATTAGAGGCTTCCTGAGAACTCGGTTTTGGCCAGGTAAGAAGATTCGTTTAAGTATGTCTCTTCGAATTGATCTTGGTTAACTATGTGTGACTGTATTGTTTTTGGCGAAACAAATATTTTTGGTTGATTTTAAATAAAAATTTGCAAAGACTTAAAAGTAAATGTCGTTGAAGTAAAATGGCGAGAAATTAAATCTAAGTCTAATTAAAATAAAGGGTGCAATATTTAAAAACTTTGAAAAGTAAAATAATTAGAAATTAAAGCGTGACGGAAATTAAACTTGACAAATGTTAAAATGTAACCTAAAAATTAAACAAAGCAAAATTAAAATCCAAAACCCATAACCATCGGAATCCACTATCGGAATGCTGTCACCATACCATCGGAATCCAGATCGGAATGTTCTATCGGAATAAAAGGTCAACCTATCAGAATGTAGCCTATCGGAATATGGTCCAGATCGCAATGATGTTCAGATCGCAATGCAGTCCAGATCGCAATGTTGCTTAGGAAAATTGGGCAGCACTTCGACTAAGTAAACCTCAAGAGCCGTCGGAATGTGCGATCGCAATCCCAGATCGGAATGAGGGGGATGTTACTCCTATCGCAATCCCGGATCGGAATGCAGTCCTTTGTCCCAACACTGTCAGTATCGGAATGTGGTAAAGCAAGCCGTCGCAATATGTAGTAAACCCTTACTTTCCGATGGATCACAATTTCGCAATAAGCTCAAATCCAAATAAGCTAACTCTAATAAGCAGTAACCAATAATTTGAATGAAATGGAAACAAAATGAGACAATAAGCTAAAAAGTTAAAACCTTTCAAAATTTAAAGGACGAAACCTAAAAGAAATTAAAACTTAAAAAGTAAGACTTTGAGAAAACTTTGAAATCAATTAAGTTAAATACCAAATAAGCACATAAGATTGTCAAACTTATGGCTATTTCGTATGAAGACTTAAGAGGAAAAAGAAAACAAAATACTTTTAATCAAATAAGCAAATGGATTAAGCAAAAACTTGCTTAATCCAAAATTGTAACCGAATCAAAAAAAAAGAAAGAAAAGTAGAATGAGATTGATAAAAAGAACTTGATCAAATGATAAAGAAAGATTAAAGACACGAATTTAAAGAACACAAATTAAAAACTTACTTGGAATTAAAAGAATAATTAGAGTGCAAAACATGTATTTAAATTGACATGAAAGGTAAATGACAAGATATGAAAATGTTGGAAGACTAATTGTCACCTTAGCCAACAAAATGAAAAGTGATTAAGACTAATCTATATATAGGGGAGGATTAGGAAGCTTCCTCCCCTCTTTCCTTTCTTCTTAATTGCGTCATTAGGTCCTTAAGCCTTTAATCTTCATTAATTGCACCATTAGTCCTTTATTCTTCTAATCTTCTTTAAACTTGGACTCTAATGACTTGTGGCTCGGGATTTCTTTGAACTCGTCTTTTAATTCTTCAATAAAGTAGACTTGAGTTCTTCGGCTTTAAGTAAACTTCCGTCTTTTGACTTTTTCTTCGATAAATCTTCAGAATTGGTCTTGGACTTCCGCTCTTTTTGCACTCTTGACTTCTTGACTTCGTCTTTTCATCTATTTCTTCAATAAAAGCCCGTGAATGCCCGTGTTTTCTCCACTTTTCATCTTTTCGTCCTAAATCACAACAAAAACACAAACCACGCATAATTCTGACATAAAAGACATAAAATACACGTTTTGGCTCGGTTATTATTGTAATTAAGTGGTAAAAAGGATGGGTGTTTACACACCTATCAAATCCCCTACACTTGACCATTGCAATGTCCTCATGCAATGCATTAGTTACAAAGCACGTTTACATTTTTCATCATATTCAATCCACGTTGGCCTTTATTAACGAGATATAAAATTATAAACATACAAAGTAAAGAAATCAAAATCATACCTTGGGTTTTGGAAATGTTATGAATAATCATCATCCTCAAGTTTTCACTATCTCCAAACCAAGATTAAAAACGAGATCATTGTTATTATAAGTTAGTAGACTAACACGAACTCATGTGGGCCAATTATTCACTTAGACTCCCTTATTCCTAGGTGTATCTCTTATATTTTATTATTGTCTTGAATGATCACGAGGATGCATTGTTTGACTTATTTCGATAGTTATTTAGTCCGAAAATAAAATGAACGATTTAATCAATAGTTAGCTAAAGGACAAAATCTTTTAAAACTGCTTATCGGGACCTCATAAAGTTCATATCTTGGCATAACTCGCTTCGCGATTTGAGACCTTTCTCGGACCGATATTTGGCAGCGACTTCATACTTCAAACCTTGAGAGACGTTCATGAAATAATGGTCTTCTCTTCATATAGTAATTTCTTCACTTGAAGTTTTGAGAGATTCATACTTGGACCACGACTTCTTCAGTTTTCTCCAATCTTTATTTTGGACTTTGATATACAACGATCCGCCTCCTTTTATGACTTGGATCTATTTATCCTCATACCTTGTTAGGGTCTTTTCGGATACACTTCTCCATGACTTTTGGGGAGTTTTTGCTTTTCGTCGTGTGTCTCGATCCTTCATATTGATTTTCGATAAATGATTCTTCACATCACTTTGGATCTTTAGCAACAAAATATAGCCCTCATGCCTTGTTAGGGCCTTTTCGGACTCGCAAATCTTCGCATCCAGCTTCAATAAGTTATGCCTTGGCTATGAACTCTAATCCATACCGAGCAACTTTTAAACGATCTTGGGCTAGAAGCTAAGTAACTTTTCAAATCGTACAACTTTATTTATTAACAGGCGATGGGAGAATAGGCTTATAATTAACTCACATAAATTCACGAAAGAATACCAAACTTATAATTGGCTCTATCATCTCTCGTTCTCCACAGTTTAAAATCTCAAGGAATGAGACTCGTGGATACTTAGCCTATTAAATCAAAGTTTTGGGTTTTCGAGTCGCCTATAGGATCTTGCAAATTCTTAGACTTTTTCAAGTTTAGAAATCGCGTTTTAAAGTTCCCTTGATAAACGACTCTCTAGGATCAATTATAGGAACTTGCGAAAAGTTCTTGTTCTTAACCCGTGAGAGTTAAGACTTTCGCGTTTTATAGCTCCCTATATAAAAGCCTAGCAAAACTTGACTTAAACACGTTAAGGATACTATCTAGAGTAACTTAGATAAGTAAACTCGGGTTGAGTCAAAAGATTCACAACGTTTGAAAATTAAAGCTACTTTATTAACATTTATTCTAGCAAAGAAAGAAAAATAACTATACAAAGGAAAAACTAATAGGCCAAAATAGATCAAAAATTTTGAAAAATGTCGAAAAATTGATTTTCTGGTTAAAATGAGGAAAAATACAAGGAAAAGGCCACTTAACTTCGATGGAAGTCCCCCCTACACTTAACATAAACATTGTCCTCAATGTTTAAGCATGTGGGAGTAAACTCCCCTACACTTAGGACATTGTGCACTTTGTTTAAATCTCGCTAAGGAAGAGACAACTAAAGAGATTCCTATTTTAATATTGAGAAAACATAAAATAGTGAATCGAAAAGAGTTTAGGATAGAACCGGGAAGATGGAACACGGAATCACGGGTGGTCAAGAATCATCAAGAGTGGATCATTGAAGCTGGAATCCCTGATTAAGAGAGGAGAGGAAATAGCAAACCAACGGGTCTCCCCTACACTTAGGATAAAGAAAGCGAAAAGATAGATGCATGGGTTGCCTCCCAAGAAGCGCTTGATTTTTGTTAACCGAGTCGTGAGCCTGACTCGACCTTGATTATCAACGGAAGAAGCATGAAACATATCCACCAGGATCGAAGACATAGTTTTCGTCCATCAATAAGCACAAGCTTAAGGCGAACAAGGCAAGCTAAAGAAGAATAGGCAAGGTTCCCTTAAGAAGCGATGGAGCACGGTGGAAGCAAGTATGGTGAGGTGCAAGCATGTCTTCAAAATGTCCAAAGATTTTTCCTTTTATTTCATCAGGTGGATATTGAGATGGCTTAAGAATAGCAATACCGGGGTCGAACACCTTTTCCTTTAGGGGAAAATAGCACTCAGGCTCAGCAGAATGGGAAGAAGATCCACGAAGAAGCACAACCTCGTCCTCAGAAGTGGGACAAAGAGGTGTCAAATCATACGTGCTGCGGATATTGGTGTCGATTGGTTTCTTCTCCTTTGAAAGAATGTGCTTCAAATCCAAAGTAGGATCAAGACGATAATCTTAAAAATCTAAAGGAGGTGCATCACTCTCATGAGGGAAGTAAGTATTAAGAAATGCAGAGAAGTCTTCCTCAAATGAGTAATCGTCCAAAGTAGGATCGAGTGATGGCAGAGGATCTTCATCATGTGAAGAATCGCTCGAAAGAGTATCAGCCTCATCAAAATCATCATATGTGGGCAGCTCGGGATACTCAGAAGTAAGGTCATCATAATCATCTGAATCTGAGCTAGAATCATCATCATCATAAGCATCAAAGATCGGTGGAGAATCATAAATGGGAGAAGGTTTCAAAGTGGAGCGAGAATCATCCACATCATCATGAAAAAGTGGATTATCGATGCAAGAATCGAATAGAGGATTGTTGTAGACAACAAAGTCATCATGCACATTAATCATATTCACTGATTCTCGACCTCCAAAGGATTTGCCTGTAAGCTTCCCCATTTTAAAGACTTGCGCATCATCCCCGACTCTTAAGATTAACTCACCTTCGGCCACATCCACTAAAGCTCGTCCGGTTCTCAAGAATGTCCGACCAAGTATTAAAGGAATACGAGGGTCCATTTCATAATCAACAACGACGAAATCGACCGGGAAAGTAAATGTGCCAACTTTGATGAACACGTCTTCGGCTATACCAATGGGGTAAGCGAGAGTGCGATTTGCAAGTTCAAGAGTCATCTTTGTTGGAGTGAGGTCGGGTAATGATAGTGTTTTCCAAACACTCAGTGGCATCAAATTAATACTGGCCCCGAGATCAGCAAGGGCAGTAGATTATTCAGTTTTGTTGAACACGCAAGGTAACACAAAACGACCGGGATCTCCAAGCTTTTCTGGAAGTTCTTTAAGAATAACTGCAGAGTAGCTTTCATTTAAGCGTGTGTTGGCGAGTTCAATCAGCTTCTCTTTCTTGTTAAGCAATTCCTTAAATGCTTTGACAAATTTGGGCATGTGGACAAGTGCCTTAAGAAAGCTAATGTTGAAGTTCATTTGAGATATCATCTTCACATAGCGTGACACTTCAGCGTCATCCTTGGTTAGCATTTTGGTCTTTCCTAAACGAGAGGGATAAGGGATATTGGGTTTGGGTGGTGAAGGTGTAGGTGTAGTAGGTAAAGGTTGAGATGTTGAAGGTTGCGATGTTGAAGGTGCCTTCCTATGGACATCGTCATGACGAGGCGGAGACGGTAATTGTACACTAATACTAGGTGTAGGAAGAGTAGGGATACATGGTGGTGGAGGAGGTGTAGATGATGGGGGTGGGATTGGTGGATCGACAATGGTAATTCCACTACGAGTAGTAATAGCACTCACATTAGCTCGCGGATTGGTGACGGTGTTTGAAGGTAGAGAACTCGAAGTAGGTGGTTGAGCGACGGCCAAGAAACTAGCAAGCATATTCTTCAAATCATTGGTTTGATTACTGAAGGAGGATTGGATATTATCTCGAAGCTCGGATCTAATCTCATTTCCTTGCTTTGTGATATCTCCTTTCAGATTGATAATTTGGCTCTGTAGATTCTTGATTTGCTCACCATGGGTTCTCATAATGGCTTCAACATCGTGGTTAATGGGTGGGGTTTGTTGGGTGGGTGGTTGATAAGGATTAGAAGCTCTTGGTGGGATTTGGTTGCTTCTATTTTAGTTGTTGGTGGGGTTTTGGTTTTGAGGAGAAAAACCGGGTGAAAGGTAATTGTTGGATCGGTAGCTCAGCAAATTTCTATCCCCTTGAGGTCGAGCTTGGTAATTTTCCGGTGAATAATTACCATAAGCTACATACACATTTTCCAGATTTCCTTGTGTAGAAGGACAATCGGTGTATGAGTGAGGACTGCCGCATGTTTCACAAGGATTGGCAACCGCTTTAACTTGTTGTTGTTGTTGGTTTGAAGCGAGAAGCGTGATACTTTTGCTCATTTCAGTCATCATGCTGGTGAGTTCGGTCATCTCAGGGTTTGCTGAAGTGGAAGAAACATTTACTCTCGGGTTGTTCCTTGAAGAAGCAGAGGAATCCCAGTTTTTGTGGTGAGTAGTCATGTTCTCAATAAGCTCTCTACACTCCTCGGGTCTCCTTTTCATGAATGTGCCACCGACGACTGCATTAATCGTATCACTATCTCGAAAAGTCAAACCGTTGTAGAAAGTATCGATTAATGTCACAGGGATCATGTTGTGGTTTGGAAAACGATCAATCAAGACATTATATCGCTCCCAAGCATCAAAAAGAGATTCATCGGGATCTTGCATGAAACCGTTGATTTGATTGCGAAGGCTCGTGACCATGGATGGTGGAAAGTAGCGCGACAAAAAACGTTGAGTCATGTCATCCCATGTATGAATAGAATTCTTCGGGAGACGATCAAACCATTTCTCGGCATGATGTGATAAAGTATGTGGAAAAATTTGTAGGCGTAGAACATCCATTGTGGCACCGGGCAACTTCATGCTTTGGGTGATTGTAATGAACTTGTCGAGGTGTTTGTTGGCATCATCATCAGGCAATCCACGGAATGGGTTTGTTTGCACTTGCTGAATCATGTGGTGCTTCAACGAAAATTCAGGAGCGTTGATTTGCATCGGCGCAATCGGTCCTTCTCGTCCAAACATGGTAGGTTGACAAAGCTCCTCCATTGTCCGAAGATCAGGCTGTGGAAGAACATTGTTGTTATTATTGAGGTGCGGTGGGATATTGTTGTTGACACCTGACATACTTAAATCTTCTTGAGTCTCGGGCTCTTGATAATTAGAAGATCTAGTACGCATACACCTGAAAATGCAAAAGAAAAAGAAACCAAATACAAAGACAATATATATACACAATAAAGAGAAAATCTTTTTGTATTTTTGAAAATTTTAATTTTTATGGATTTTTATCAATTTTTAATTTTTATGATTTTTTGAATTTTTTATGCAAGAAAAATAACGCTCACAAGTGAACGGATCCCAAAAAGCAACGCGTCTCTCACAGAAAACCGTTAATCTTTACGAAAAGAGCCGACAGCGGCGCCATTTGATAACTCGGTTTTGGCCAGGTAAAAAGATTCGTTTAAGTATGTCTCTTCGAATTGATCTTGGTTAACTATGTGTGACTCTATTATTTTTGGCGAAACAAATATTTTTGGTTGATTTTAAATAAAAATGTGCAAAGATTTAAAAGTAAATGTCGTTGAAGTAAAATGGCGAGAAATTAAATCTAAGTCTAATTAAAATAAAGGGTGCAATATTTAAAAACTTTGAAAAGTAAAATAATTAGAAATTAAAGCGTGATGGAAATTAAACTTGACAAATATTAAAATGTAACCTAAAAATTAAACAAAGAAAAATTAAAATCCAAAACCCATAACCATCGGAATCCACTATCGGAATGCTGTCACCATACCATCGGAATCCAGATCGGAATGTTCTATCGGAATAAAAGGTGCAACCTATCGGAATGTAGCTTATCGGAATATGGTCCAGATCGCAATGATGTTCAGATCGCAATGCAGTCCAGATCGCAATGTTGCTTAGGAAAATTGGGCAGCACTTCGACTAAGTAAACCTCAAGAGCCGTCGGAATGTGCGATCGCAATGTGCGATCGCAATCCCAGATCGGAATGAGGGGGATGTTACTCCTATCGCAATCCCGGATCGGAATGTAGTCCTTTGTCCCAACACTGTCACTATCGGAATGTGGTAAAGCAAGCCGTCGCAATATGTAGTAAACCCTTACTTTCCGATGGATCACAATTTTGCAATAAGCTCAAATCCAAATAAGCTAACTCTAATAAGCAGTAACCAATAATTTGAATGAAATGGAAACAAAATGAGACAATAAGCTAAAAAGTTAAAACCTTTCAAAATTTAAAGGACGAATCCGTCAATTTACGATTGATATTTTATTCTCAAATATTATTTGAAAATATTATTTTAATGTTACAATATGAACTCACTTATTTTTGGGAAGAAATTTGGAATTACGTCTTGGAGTAGCATCGACTACGTCTAAACCGGAGGATTCTACGTTACGTGCTTACGTTTACATACACCGTCTTTGGTGACAGTCCGACATTTCAGAAAATAAATTTATTTGTGAATATTATTTTGGAGTTTTAAATTTGTGTTGGTTCATAAACTCACAAATTTACGAGAAGAGATTAGGACTTACGATTTTATTTTAACGTCCTTTACGACTAAACCGGAAACCCTAGGATTACGTATTTACGTTTTCGAACTTCGTTTTTGATGAGACGATTTTTATTGGATTCGTTTTGTGACAGTGATTCATAATTTATAAAAACGTTTTTCGTAAAACGACTCGAGGGCACGCAAATCGAGGAAACTAGAATCGAGGAGTACCCGTAATTAAATGGGGATGAGACAAGTGGGACACTGTCCCACCCCCATCAAAACCGTCCCTAACTAGCTAGCTAACACACTTGATGTGTCAAGTGTAAGCTAACTTCACCACTTGTCACACAAGCTTAATGTTTAAGCTTTCCACCCACCAAAACCACTAGCTAGTTCACTTCTACCATTTGCAACATGCAAACCACACATATTTCCTCTCTACTCTCTCAATGTGCCGTCCCATTTCTCCCTAAAAACACCCAATTTGATCTTGATTCCACCACAAAATCATGTGTTATTTACACATATGTTGAAGCCCTCTTGAAGCTCTCTTGAATGGTGGTGATTATAACATCCAAGTAGTATATGAAGAATGGTAGCCTTGAAGGTGGTCATGGTTATTCACAAGCTTCTCCATCAAAAACCATGTCCAAATCATAACCTACATCAACATGGTGGTATAAAGATTGTCCTCCTCATCTTCTTGTTATTTTGATTATGTAAACATGTATTTTATTTCCTATTGTATATGTATATGATGGTTATATGATGATAAAAATGTTATGTGGGGATTTGGTGTTGATAAACATGATTAAAAAGGTGAAAAACTATAAAGAACAAGGTTAAAATCTTGGTTAAAAATGTTGGCTGTATAAAACAGTAAAGAAACAGGTCATGAACTAATAAAATGATGAAGTAGAATACATTTACAGTAATCTATATGTCTTGTACACATGTGAGAGTTGGTCATGCAATGGAATCATTGTAATGAGTGAGATATGATCAAAACAAGTTTAGAGTATAAATCTGAGGTTACTGTTTTGGACGATTTTTAGAAAATACTTAGAAGATGATTCAACAGTAGCTATAGGAGAGTTAAATGTAGCACATATCATGTAGTTTATGTGATAAAAATTTTAGTTTCTATCTCCATATAGAACTCAAGATATGGCAGTTTTGGTGAAAGTGAAGATAAAAATCAGATTTTTGGAAATAATGTTTATTAATATTATATAAGCACTCACATTATAATGTATAAAATGTAAAAATATAAACCCACTAACTTATAAAACTTATTTATATAAATATATAAAAGGTTAATTAAATGGGTAAATTATATAAATGGTGGTGAAATAATATTTATATGTAATAAAAACTATAAACTTGATTTTTACGACTTTTTCGGCTATCGCCGTAAAATTTACGTTTTTCGCCAAATAAAACTTAGACGACCAAACCCGTCTAATGTAAAGTTTATAAAAGTCATATACTGATGTATAGGTAACTAATACAAGTAAAAACCGATAAAACCCGAACTATAAGAAATACGGACATTTACGAGCTAACTAAGCATATTGGACTAACAATTGGACTAAATAAGATAAAAACTTGTAAAAAGAACTTATTGGGCTTAACCCATTTGGGCCCAACATGGAAAATATATATAATGATAATATAATTATAAAATGGATTAAAACAAGTTAGGGAACTTATAATAAGTTTATTGAACTTAAAATACGTAAATAGGTAAAACGAGAAAACTAGTATAAAAGTTATCGACACATAACACAAAAATGAGTAAATGAGGATATGTAAACCCACTTGATCATCATATATATAAAATCATCATATGTATACATAATTGTTATTTTTATAAATTCATTGGACAAACGTCTAAGACCGATTATTAATTTGTCTAGGTTTCTGTGATTGAAGCACGTACAGTACGTCCGAATTGCCGATAACCCGCCTTCCCACATCAACGTGAGTTCATAGCCTCGCACTCTTTTAAATGTTTTTATGAAATGTTTTATAAACCCGCGAGGGAGATAACATGTTAGTTTTATAAAATAGGACACCATTTGTCCCGATTGTTTGTTTATTGATTTTGGACCCGAATGATTGAATGACCCGATTGTATGACCCGATAAATGATTAATGGACCCGATAGATGAAATTAAATGGATTATTAAAGTTAGGTTATGTCACTAAAAGTCCCATTAGCATGAATTGTGAACTACCGGGAGTTGGTAGACGCTTATGCATTTAATAGTAGTATTTGGGGACGATCACCCCAGTTCGCGCCTTGACGGTTGATCCCCGTCGTGCCACATTGATTGGTAAGCGAATTTATGTATGAGAAGATTTCCATAGCGTGACCTTTGTGACGACACGCTACTTTAGATGGGCAAAACTGGTATCGGGTTAGCTACCCGTTGTTGGTTTAGTAAGGTAACAATGTCATGCGGCTTATAATAATCCAAACTAACGAAATACTACTAGACGCTTCGAATTACGATGTATTGCCTGACTAGCAATACAGGGTCATACTAATGATATTATGTTTGTGTTTTGGTTTTCATAACCATATTCATATAATGGTTTTTATTTGATTTTATACAACGTTATAAGACGTATTGTATGATGTTTTTACGACATTGGCTCGTATAATAATTTTTAAGGCAAATGCCTATATTATGATTTTCGATAAGGATTTGTATAAAATGACTTTGGCTATTTTATGGCCTATTACAAAGATTTGTATAAAATAATTTTGGCTATTTTACGGCCTATTACAATGATTTGTACGAATTGATTTTTGGTACTAATTTTATACCAAAGTTATATTGATGGAATTTATTAAACTCTATGAATTCACTCGGCGTTATCGCTGACCTTTTATTTTAACATGTTTTATCTCAGGTACTTGAAGGTAATTCTCGGGAAGACGACAAGAATTCATGGCCCGCACTTAAACAATATTTTTCATTCAAATACTTTGTAAAACTTGTATGAAATGTAATGACTTGGGACCTATGTAACTTTGATATTTATGAATGGAAATGATTTATTATTAAACGACGCGATTTTAATGTGTTGTCTATGATTTGAGTAATGTGCTATCCCGTAACACCAACGAGTCTTCCGCTATATTGAGTTGTATAAATTTGGGGGTGTTACAGTTTTGGTACCAGAGCTCTCGTTATAGAGAACGAAAGATTTTTAAAAACCAAAGCTTTTGAATAAAACATTTCAAAATCTTTTAACTATAAACATTTTTCTAAAAATGTCTAAAAATCTTTTGACTATAACGGTGCCGAAGAATTCCCGAGTTACCGACAAGGCCAAGACTGAGAAGTGTTATTTTAATATATATATAACTTGGATTATATATATAAATATGATGTAATTTTATTACATGATTGTTTGATGATTATTTTGATTTTTATACGAGTTATTTATACGACGTAGATTGTCACAAGTAACCCTAACTCCCCTAGTAAATTAATCGAAGCTATTCTCGTAGGAATTCTAGCTATCCTAGATCTAAACCAAGTTGCGGATATTTATGATCCCAACAAATGGTTGATATTCGTAGAAATATAGATATTAGTTGATGGTGATATTGAAGAAGAATTGGCAAGATTAAATCTGATATCGATGTGATGACGATCTTTCCTTATAGAGTGGAGTTTGACAAAACATTACCACCTAGAAAGATGTCCTCTGATTCGTTGTCATCCAATTCTTAAATTTGAAATCGAAAGGGTGAATGTTGCACTTGAGGCTGTCATTGGAACCATTACCCAAAAGCCTCATGCCACTAATACCTTTCCGAGAAGTCTAATTGAATGTATGAGTCATTTCATACTAGTGACTCATTTGATGACTATTGTGGTAAGAGATATAGGATTGGAAATTAAGTGTTGATTTATATTGAGATTGTATTGCCTTTATAAGGCCGAAGAATAAGGTTGTAAGTATTGGAGAATAAGGTAGGATGTCAAATTGAGTATAAAATTGGCTAAAAACTTGAATAAAGTAAAATTTAACCTGTATGGAATATGAGATTGTTAATAGAATTCGTTAAGTTCTTTGATTGAATTATGAGGTTTTAAATGATTGTAAGTTCGTGTTAAAGGGTTGTTCCTAGGCCATTGTCCACTAACGAGGATGCCCAGTGTCCAAGAAATAAATTGAAGAAATCTTCTTCTTAATTGGGACCGATGGATCTTCCGGGACATGTGGAACATCTAATGACTCTTGTATATTAGTATTCATTGTGGTATCTTTTAAAAATAATCCCTAACTTAACTGAGATATCAGTTGGTAGGATGAGTTCTGAGAATTGTATGACATAGTGACACATAATGTGTTGCGGTACAATTTTGACTTGTTTGTGATTAATGAAAAGACTACCTTTGATCGCTAAATTCTACACGTATCGATGTTATCTATCCTTTATTGCTTCATCCTAATGCTCGCATTAGTGATGCAACCATTGAACAAATACTCATCTCGAATTGAGTTACGTTGTGGATTATTCTCTTTGTATTCCTGAGTGCCATCGAAGTCATGAACCTCATGATTATTTGGCTAAGCTCATTTCCTATCATATTGTATTTAGTTCTTGGTGAACAAGCTTTCATCACTCTTTTGCAGATCATACATTGTTTTTATAAAGTTAAAACGGTATCCTTTGAGAAAATTTAATTTTCAACACAATGAGGATTATTCAAAGTGAGATTTATAAGTGATTGATATCAAAATGAAGTTGTTTATGAGACGCTTTGAAAAACTTAATTGTTTTCATAACAAGGAAAATCTTTGTAAATTTATTTTTGATTCTTATTTAAGAATTAAGCATGAAAATGTTTTTACAAATATGATGATAAAATTTCGACGAACTGAGTATTGCATCGTTAATCTTGAAATTATATATAGTTGCGCGCCTACATACAATTTGGAATGGACCATGCAAGACTGATTAGTAGTCACCATAAAAACTAATGAATAAACACTACATTTTCTTTGAAGATTGTGAAAGGTTAAATTTTATGGGATCTGCAAGAAGTGAAAAATAAGGACATAGTGTTAGGGACACCTACATATGTGCCTGTAGCATCTATTCTTCTGAGTCGAATTTACTCATCTGTGTAAATTGTCTTATTTGACAATTGACAATTCTTTCTTGTCCAATTCTCCCGTAGTGAGATTCTTAGGAAAAGTATCTGATTACCGAGTGTTGATACCCGACTGGATGTATCGACGTTCCTATCATTTCTTATGATTTGATATCATTTGAATGACCTGGATAACGATCCGAGGAGCTTTCGAATGCGTACTCAAATTATGAAAACATGGGATATATTCATATTCGTTAAATGTTTTCGTCTGTATATGATTTGAAATTCTCTTGCATAGATTATGCGTTGACCTTACTCTTTTAATAGTAGTTGTGTCTCCAGATATCCTTGAATTTGTGAAGGATTATGAATTATTATTAGTCTTTTGAGAAGTTCACATCTTATCAACGGTAATGAAACTGGAAAGTTGATAGTGCCAGTAGAATGGATTGATTGATTATGACATGACGACATTGTCTTAATTGATGGGGACTCGAGTAGAATGCCCCTAAATGATGAGATGTTGATTATCAAAAGTGATCTAAATAATTCTTGATGGATGACCATATCCTGCATTTAGACTTGAAATTATACCGTGAATGGTTGTGAATTAGTCATAGATATTATAACCTAGAAGAGCCTAATATGAATTTATTAAAAGATGTTTATCTTATCTGAAACTTTAGGAAGTATTTGTTGGTGAATTACCTGGACTTTTGCCATTAAGGCAAGATTGAATTTGGTATTTATTATATTCCCGGTGTTGCACCTGTGGCTTGTGCACTGTACGTCAGCACTATCTAAATTAAAGGAATTACCGTACAACTGAGAAAGTTGTCGGAGAAATATTTTATTCTACCAAGCCTGTCATCATGAAGAGCTATGGTGTTATCATTCCTTATATTTATAAATTACTGTGAACTGAGTAAATTGACAATCGAAAACGATATCCATAACTCGAAATGGAAGAATTGTTCGATCATTTACAAGGTTCTAGCAATTTGATCCTCAGCATGGTTATCATCAACTTCGCATCTACGAAAAAGATTATGTATTCCAATCACTACATCCGGTACTTGTAATGAACATTATGATTTTCATGTGATGTCGTTTGGATTGATCAATGCACATGTAGCATTCATAAATTTGGTGAATCACGCGTGTAGGCTGTAAATTGATAAACTCATGCTTGTGATCATTAAGGACCATTTGTTTATTTATAAGAATAAGAATGAGTTAATAATAATTATTTATAGATTGCCCTGAATAGGCCGAACAATGAAAACATGTACCTTAAATATTTAACATAAGACTTAAGACTTAATTCTTTACATGATTTAACCGTGTGATTAATAGATAATGGAAGCTATATTGACTTTTCAAAGATTAGAACCATTAACGCTTAGGGATTAAAAACTTAATCCTTTACATAAAATGACCGTTTAATAATGGTAAGATGTATGCATATAGACTCTTCAAAAATTAAGAGCCCTTTTAAGACTTTGGATTATTACTAAAAAGAAAGTGCAAATATGTTTTGACAAAGGTTTTAACAAAGGGTTTTTAAAGGGGTTATTCCCTTATACACAAACAATTTAACTAAGCTTCTGTTTAGGGGTAAATGTTTGTGTATACTTTTAGACAACTTAAGAAGATTGAGAAAACCCATTAAAACCATAACTTGAAATTTGAAACGACAATTTTTGCTTTTCAAATAAGAAAACTTTGACCAAAGTATAAACAAAGGTTTCTCGAACATTTACGAAATCTTATTAATTAATTTCGATAAATCAACAAAAATCGTGTTAATTAAATTCAAATTTATTTTTGAAAATTGTATATAATTGGTCGAACTAAGAAATTTAAAACTTTTACGTCTACATTTCATCAAAATTAAATATTTAATATTTAATTTTATAATAATTATCGACACTTTAGACGTCAGAGTGAGTAAAACGGATAAAAATGATAGTAAAGACGAAACTAAAACATAGAAGATATGAAGAGAGAATTTTGAATAAATACGGTTGTGATATTTATTTCATCAGGAAGGTGGACGTAAATACTGACGCATAATATAGAAAGAATATCTGAGTGAATTGTGGACATGATAATTATATCATCATAAGAAGTGAATATAGATACCGACGCATTATGTAGAAAAGATAAAGAACCAGTTAGGACATGTTCCTTAATAGTGAAGGTGCAAAATAAATTGCCGAACAATTTAAAATAAACGATGTGTGTAAAAAGGATAAAATAGATAATAAAAAGGGATTCGCAGCTAATGTGAACCCACAGATTTGAGAAGCCAATGGCGTTAAATGTATAAAAGACCACTTGTCATTGTCTAAATATGAAGATTGTGAGATATAGTTATGTTGGAATTTGTAAGTATAAGTATTCTATTTATGTCATTTATGACTAAATGTATCATTATCAGAAGAAGTTGTACTGATGGCAAATTATGAAGGCAGAGATCGCCTCATACATTAGTAAACGTCTAGCTATTGCAAAGGTCATCATCTGAATTTGATTCGATTTGGGTCATCGTCGACAGACTGACCAAATCTGCTAATATCATTCCCGTTAATGATAAATGAAAAAGAGTTATGTAAACATAGTGTGCCTGTATCGATCATCTATATATCAAGATCCTCGTTTCGCATCGAATTTCTAGAGATTTGCTCAGAAATCATTGAGAACGAACCTTGATGAGAGTACTATGTACCATCCCAAATCGAAGGGACGAGGTAAAGTAACGATACAGAGTAATATAAGTGTTGTTTAATGTATGAATGAATTACCTTTGGTAATAGACCATATAATCGTTTTCCTTTGGAGAGATTATCATTGATAATCATCGTATTAGGATTGAGATCGAATCTTGTTAGAATCTAAATATTAGAGTATCTGTAAGCAGGAGTTGAGATGAAGACACCCGACATAAACCCACTGTAAGTTGGACATGTCTTTTAGATTTAAGGTTTTCTATGATGGCGAACCTATCCTTGCAAAATACCCGACCCGCGAAATCTGAAATGATTGTTGAAATTAGGATTTGATTATTAACTGCCGATAGTGGGCAGGAGGTTATGTGAATGTGAAATGTAGATCTTGAAGTGCCAAATGGGTAGCGAAGTTATGCCAAAAATTTTAACCTTGGAAAAATGAATTCATGATCTGACAAATCATGGGATATAAGTCCCTGTTGTATGGGACCATTGAGATGATGTAAAAGTTGGGATTGAAAGGCATACAAGCTGGATCTACCCAAGGACTTCAAAGACTGCGTGAATTATGTTTCGTAAATCGAACTTGATGGAATATCTATCAAGTGAAAATCTGATTGTTCTTAGTAAAGCTTAGATCGGCGAAAAGTTGCATTCATCAAAAACCCGTGAACATCATGGATAGAGAAAGTAAGTCAATATTTAGCCTGATCTTATTCCCGTAATTATGTTTGATAAAACTCGCGTATTATAATGGATTACACTTGTGAGAAAAGACCGAATGTGGAGGAAATGCCCACATGGCTTTAACTCTATAAGAAGCGAGTAGTAAGGTAAGATGATCTTTGAGGACAAAGATCCTGTTTAGGGGTAAATGCTGTGACAATCCGTCAATTTACGATTGATATTTTATTCTCAAATATTATTTGAAAATATTATTTTAATGTTACAATATGAACTCACTTATTTTTGGGAAGAAATTTGGAATTACGTCTTGGAGTAGCATCGACTACGTCTAAACCGGAGGATTCTACGTTACGTGCTTACGTTTACATACACCGTCTTTGGTGACAGTCCTACATTTCAGAAAATAAATTTATTTGTGAATATTATTTAGGAGTTTTAAATTTGTGTTGGTTCATAAACTCACAAATTTACGAGAAGAGATTAGGACTTACGATTTTATTTTAACGTCCTTTACGACTAAAACGGAAACCCTAGGATTACGTATTTACGTTTTCGAACTTCGTTTTTGATGAGACAATTTTTATTGGATTCGTTTTGTGACGGTGATTCATAATTTATAAAAAAGTTTTTCGTAAAACGACCCGAGGGCACGCAAATCGAGGAAACTAGAATCGAGGAGTACCCATAATTAAATAGGTATGAGACAAGTGGGACACTTGTCCCACCCCCATCAAAACCGGCCCTAACTAGCTAGCTAACACACTTGATGTGTCAAGTGTAAGCTAACTTCACCACTTGTCACACAAGCTTAAAGTTTAAGCTTTCCACCCACCAAAACCACTAGCTAGTTTCACTTCCACCATTTGCAACATGCAAACTACACATATTTCCTCTCTACTCTCTCAATGTGCCGTCCCATTTCTCCCTAAAAACACCCAATTTGATCTTGATTCCACCACAAAATCATGTGTTATTTACACATATGTTGCAGCCCTCTTGAAGCTCTCTTGAATGGTGGTGATAATAACATCCAAGGAGTATATGAAGAATGGTGGCCTTGAAGGTGGTCATGGTTATTCACAAGCTTCTCCATCAAAAACCATGTCCAAATCATAACCTACATCAACATGGTGGTATAAAGATTGTCCTCCTCATCTTCTTGTTATTTTGATTATATAAACATGTATTTTATTTCCTATTGTATATTTATATGATGATATAAATGTTATGTGGGGATTTGGTGTTGATAAACATGATTAAAAAGGTAAAAAACTATAAAGAACAAGGTTAAAATCTTGGTTAAAAATGTTGGCTGTATAAAACAGTAAAGAAACAGGTCATGAACTGATAAAATGATGAAGTAGAATCCATTTAAAGTAAGCTATATGTCTTGTACACATGTGAGAGTTGGCCATGCAATGGAATCATTGTAATGAGTGAGATATGATCAAAACAAGTTTAGAGTATAAATCTGAGGTTACTGTTTTGGACGATTTTTAGAAAATACTTAGAAGATGATTCAACAGTATCTATAAAAGAGTTAAATGTAGCACATATCATTTAGTTTATGTGATAAAAATTTGAGCTTCTATCTCCATATAGAACTCAAGATATGGCAGTTTTGGTGAAAGTGAAGATAAAAATCAGATTTTTGGAAATAATGTTTATTAATATTATATAAGCACTCACATTATAATGTATAAAATGTAAAAATATAAACCCACTAACTTATAAAACTTATTTATATAAATATATAAAAGGTTAATTAAATGGGTAAATTATATAAATGGTGGTGAAATAATATTTATAAGTAATAAAAACTATAAACTTGATTTTTACGACTTTTTCGGCTATCGCCGTAAAATTTACGTTTTTCGCCAAATAAAACTTAGACGACCAAACCCGTCTAATGTAAAGTTTATAAAAGTCATATACTGATGTATAGGTAGCTAATACAAGTAAAAACCGATAAAACCCGAACTATAAGAAATACGGACATTTACGAGCTAACTAAGCATATTGGACTAACAATTGGACTAAATAAGATAAAAACTTGTAAAAAGAACTTATTGGGCTTAACCCATTTGGGCCCAACATGGAAAATATATATACTGATAATATAAGTATAAAATGGATTAAAACAAGTTAAGGAACTTATAATAAGTTTATTGAACTTAAAATACGTAAATAGGTAAAACGAGAAAACTAGTATAAAAGTTATCGACACATAACACAAAAATGAGTAAATGAGGATATGTAAACCCACTTGATCATCATATATATAAAATCATCATATGTATACATAATTGTTATTTTTATAAAGTCATTGGACAAACGTCTAAGACCGATTATTAATTTGTCTAGGTTTCCGTGATTGAAGCACGTACCGTACGTCCGAATTGTCGATAACCCGCCTTCCCACATCAACGTGAGTTCATAGCCTCGCACTCTTTTAAATGTTTTTATGAAATGTTTTATAAACCCGCGAGGGAGATAACATGTTAGTTTTATAAAATAGGACACCATTTGTCCCGATTTTTTGTTTATTGATTTTGGACCCGAATGATTGAATGACCCGATTGTATGACTCGATAAATGATTAATGGACCCGATAGATGAAATTAAATGGATTATTAAAGTTAGGTTATGTCACTAAAAGTCCCATTAGAATGAATTGTGAACTACCGGGAGTTGGTAGACGCTTATGAATTTAATAGTACTATTTGGGGACGATCACCCCAGTTCGAGCCTTGACGGTTGATCCCCGTCGTGCCACATTGATTGGTAAGCGAATTTATGTATGAGAAGATTTCCATAGCGTGACCTTTGTGACGACACGCTACTTTAGATAGGAAAAATTGGTATCGGGTTAGCTACCCGTTGTTGGTTTAGTAAGGTAACAATGTCATGCGGCTTATAATAATCCAAACTAACGAAATACTACTAGACGCTTCGAATTACGATGTATTGCCTGACTAGCAATACAGGGTCATACTAATGATATTATGTTTGTGTTTTGGTTTTCATAACCATATTCATATAATGGTTTTTATTTGATTTTATACAACGTTATAAGACGTATTGTATGATGTTTTTACGACATTGGCTCGTTTAATAATTTTTAAGGCAAATGCCTATATTATGATTTTCGATAAGGATTTGTATAAAATGACTTTGGCTATTTTATGGCCTATTACAAAGATTTGTATAAAATGATTTTGGCTATTTTACGGCCTATTACAATGATTTGTACGAATTGATTTTTGGTACTAATTTTATACCAAGTTATATTGATGGAACTTATTAAACTCTATGGATTCACTCGGCGTTATCGCTGACCTTTTATTTTAACATGTTTTATCTCAGGTACTTGAAGGTAATTCTCGGGAAGACGACAAGAATTCATGGCCCGCACTTAAACAATATTTTCCATTCAAATACTTTGTAAAACTTGTATGAAATGTAATGACTTGGGACCTATGTAACTTTGATATTTATGAATGGAAATGATTTATTATTAAACGACGCGATTTTAATGCGTTGTCTATGATGTGAGTAATGTGCTATCCCGTAACACCAACGAGTCTTCCGCTGTATTGAGTTGTATAAATTTGGGGGTGTTACAGAAACCTAAAAGAAATTAAAACTTAGAAAGTAATACTTTAAGAAAACTTTGAAATCAATTAAGCTAAATACCAAATAAGCACATAAGATTGTCAAACTTATGGCTATTTCGTATGAAGACTTAAGAGGAAAAAGAAAAGACAAGACTTTTAATCAAATAAGCAAATGGATTAAGCAAAAACTTGCTTAATCCGAAATTGTAACCGAATAAAAAAAAATAAAGAAAAGTAGAATGAGATTGATAAAAAAGAACTTGATCAAATGATAAAGAAAGATTAAAGACACGAATTTAAAGAACACAAATTAAAAACTTACTTGGAATTAAAAGAATAATTAGAGAGCAAAACATGTATTTAAATTGACATGAAAGGTAAATGACAAGATATGAAAATGGTGGAAGACTAATTGTTACCTTAGCCAACAAAATGAAAAGTGATTAAGACTAATCTATATATAGGGGAGGATTAGGAAGCTTCCTCCCGTCTTTCCTTTCTTCTTAATTGCGTCATTAGGTCCTTAAGCCTTTAATCGCACCATTAGTCCTTTATTCTTCTAATCTTCTTTAAACTTGGACTCTAATGACTTGTGGCTCGGGATTTCTTTGAACTCGTCTTTTAATTCTTCAATAAAGTAGACTTGAGTTCTTCGGCTTTATGTAAACTTCCGTCTTTTGACTTTTTCTTCGATAAATCTTCAGAATTGGTCTTGGACTTCCGTTCTTTTTGCACTCTTGACTTCTTGACTTTATCTTTTCATCTATTTCTTCAATAAAAGCCCGTGAATGCCCATGTTTTCTCCACTTTTCACCTTTTCGTCCTAAATCACAACAAAAACACAAACCACGCATAATTCCGACATAAAAGACATAAAATACACGTTTTGGCTCGGTTATTATTGTAATTAAGTGGTAAAAAGGATGGGTGTTTACACACCTATCACTTCCCCATGGACCATTTAATTTGGGGTCGAGTCAGGCTCGTGACTCGCTCAACAAAAACAAGAGTTTCTCGGGAGGTAACCCGCTAATCTATCCTTTTTATCTGTTTTTCATCCTAAGTGTAGGGGGAGCCCCGTAGGTGTTTGTTGTTTTCTTTCTTATGATGTGCAGGGATTGGCGCTTTCAAAGATCCACTTTTGATGACTTTTGATGACCCGTGATTCTGTGTACCCATCTTCCCGGTTTTATCCTAAACTCTTTTGATTCACTATTTTATATTCTTCAATATTCAAATAGGAATCACTTTAGTTGTCTCTTCCTTAGCAAGATTTAAACAAAGTGCACAATGTCCTAAGTGTAAGGGAGTTTACACCCACATGATTAAACATTGAGGACAATGTTTATATTAAGTGTAGGGGGACTTCTATCGAAGTTAAGTGGGCTTTTCCATATATTTGTCCCCATTTTAACCGGAAAATTGATTTTTCGACATTTTTTAGACTTTATGATCTATTTTGGCCTAGTAGTATTTTTCTTTTGTTATCGTTATTTTCTTTCATCATAAATTATTTAATAAAAGGGTTTTAAAAGTTTAGATATCATTGATATGTTAGGCCCGTCATGAATCTTTTAACTCAACCCGAGTTTACTTATTTTAGTTAACTCTAGGTAGTATCCTTAACATGTTTAAATCAAGTTTTGCTAGACTTTTATATGGGGAACTTTAAAACGCGAAAGTCTTAACTCATACCGGTTAAGAACAAGAATTTTTCGCAAGTTCCTATAATTGATCCTAGAAAGTCGTTTATCAAGGGAACTTTAAAATGCAAATTCTAAACTTGAAAAAAGTATAAGAAGTTGCAAGATCATATAGATGACTTGAAAATCCAAAACTTTGAGTTAATAGACTAAGCATCCATGAGTCTCATTCCTTGAGATTTTAAATTGTGGATAATGAGAGATGATAGAGTCAATTATAAGTTTGGTATTCTTTCATGAATTTATGTGAGTTAATTATGAGCTTTTTCTCCCATCGTTTGTGAATAAATAATTGCAATAAGTAAGGTCGTACGATTTGAAAAGTTACTTAGCTTCTCGCACAAGATCGTTTAAAAGTTGCTCGGTATTAATTAGAGTTCATAGCTAAGGCATAACTTATTGAAGCGGGATGCGAAGATTAGCGAGTCCGAAAAGGTCCAAACAAGGCATTTGGGATACATTTTGTTGCTAAAGATCCAAAGTGATGTGAAGAATCATTTATCAAAAATCAATATGAAGGATCAAGACACACGACGAAAAGCAAATGCTCCCCTAAAGATCATAGAGAAGTCTATCCGAAAAGACCCTAGCAAGGTATGAGGATAAATAGATCCAAGTTCTAAAAGGAGGCGGATCGTTGTATATCAAAATCCGAAATAAAGATTGGAGAAAAATAAAGAAGTCGTGGTCCAAGTTTGAAGAAGCTCTCAAAAACTTCAAGTGAAGAAATTCCTATTATGAAGAGAAGAACATTATTTCAAGAACGTCTCTCAAGATTCGAAGTATGAAGTCAATGCCAAATATCGATCCGAGAAAGGTGTCAAATCGTGAAACGAGTTATGCCAAGATATGAACATTATGAGGTTTCGAGAAGCAGTTTTAAAAGATTTTGTCCTTTAACTAACTATTGATTAAATTGTCCTACTTTATTTTCGGCCTAAATAAACTATCGAAATAAGTCAAAAATGCATCCTCGTGATCATACAAGACAACAATAAAATATTAGAGATACACCTACGTATAAGAGAGTCTAAGTGAATAATTGAGCAACATGAGTGAGTGTTGGCTTTACTAACTTATAATAACAATGATCTTGTTTTTAAGCTTGGTATGGGGAACGTGAAACATGAGGGTGATAAACATTCATGATACCAAAGCCCAAATGTAAGTCTTAGATTTCTTTACTTGTTCTTCTTTCAAGCATTTTTTAATTTTCTATCTTTTTAAGTTTCCTTAGTGTCTAGTGTTTAATAAAGGCCAAGGTGGGTTAATTATGATGGAGAATATAAATCGTGTTTTGAAATTAATGCATTGCATGAGGGCATTACAATGGTCAAGTGTAGGGGATTTAATAAGTGTGAAAACACTTACCCTTTTACCACTTAATTATAATAAAAACGAGACCAAAACGTGTATTTTATGTCGTAAAAGTCAGAATTATGCGTGGTTTGTGTTTTTATTTTGTTTTTAGACCAAAAGATGAAAAAAGAAGAAAACACGGGCTTTCACCGGCTTTTATCGAAGAAAAAGACAAAAGACGAAGTCAAAAGATCAAAAGTGCAAAAAGAACGGAAGTCAAAGGCCTATTCTGAAGATTTATCGAAGAAAACGTCTAAAGACGGAAGTTTAACGAAGTCGAAGAACCAAGTATAATTAAAGAAGAAAATTATAAGACAAGTTCATTTATCATTCGACAAATCCCGAGACAAAGTCGAGAAAGACGAAGAAATTAAAAGACGAGAAGATAAAGTGAAAGAAGGAAGCAACAACAACCTCACCTCCTCCTATATATATACTCTTTAATCCTTCATTTTGTATCATTAGTTAGTTAATTTTTAGATAGATTAGTGTAGGAGTAGGAGTAGGATAATTACTTTCTCTCTCTAAACTTTCTTTTATATTTTCAAGCTTTTCAATTTCAATCTTGTAATTTTGGATCTTTAATCTTCATCTTAATTTCAAGATTTTTATAAACATTCTCATTCTTCCTTTCTTGTTTTTAATCTTATGGTTGATTTGGTTAATCATGTAGTTTGTTTGATCTTGTTGATTGTTTGATTGATTTGCTTATTTGATTGTTCTTATTGTTTTTCATGTGTTTGATTGCTTTAGCTTTTTGTGCTTATTGCTTATTGTGTGTTTAGTTTATGTTCAATTAAATTGATTTGGTAGATTTAATATTTTTAAAAGTTGATTTTATATATTTTGCTTATTTGGTGTTTTTATAGTTTTTATTATTGTTAAGTTTGGCTTATTTTAGAAATTAATTTAGCTTATTTCTTAGATTAATTTTGCTTATTTTGGCTTATTGTTATTTCTTTTTTTTAGATCTTGCGAAGTCAGGTTTAATCCAACTTTCATAAGAGGGCTTAGGCATTTCTCCGAAATTTCAATTTAAGTATTTTTCTACGAAAGTTATTTTTCGTTTATTCTCTAAAAGTTTATATTGTAAAAACCTACGAAAGTTTTTTTTTTTTTTAAAAAGTTACGAAAGTTATTTTGAAAAATTCTTCCAAAAGTCATAAAAAAATATGCTACAAAAGTTGGTAAACAAATATGTTACGAAAGTTTCATATAAAAAATCTTACGAAAGTTTAAAAAAAATACTACGAAAGTTTTAGAACAAAAAAAACTTCTGAAAGTTGGTTGCACAACAAAAAGTTACGAAAGTGTTATCTTCCCATTTATAGTTTTCCCACCAATTTATTGTTCCCCCATGGGAACCATGTTCCATTATTTCCAGCATTTGTTCCGTAGTCAATTTAGTTTTATCCGAAAGTCGTTTTTATTTTTATTCTGAAAGTCAGATTTTTTAGTTTTATTTTTCGTCAAATTTTAGTTTTAGTATTTTATCCAAAACTTTTAGTTATAATTTTTATTAAGTGCCCGTTTTAATATTTGTCTCTTTTCTTTTTAATGTAGCTTTATAATCAAATTTCTTTCATTTTTATTAAGTAAGTTTTATTTTTAACTCGAAAGATTATTTTTATTTTCACTTTTATTTTATTTCAAAATTGATTTTGATTTTATTTTTCTTCTTTATTAAGTTTTATTTTTCTTTATTTTCTTTATTAATTTTCATTTTTCTTTAGTTTATGTTTAAAATTGTTCACTTTTTACTTTTTAAATTAGCTATAGATAACATTTATCTTTTTATTCACCAAGAACGACTGAGTAACACTTAAAACCCGATTTCAATTCGAATAGAATCGAGAGAAAAAGAAACTTAATAAAAATTGTATATTACATATAAATATGAAAAAAAATAATTATGCATGAAACCAACGTATGAATGCATGATAATGAAAAGACATGGGTTTGGGTTAGCACCAATGGATCGGTTCACCTAAACAAAATGACATGACGAGGATGAACGTTTATGGGTCAGTTCATCAAAACAAAATGATTCAATTAAAAGCACATGCATCTAAATATGACCAGTCATGTACCAACCATTACTTAGTCAAAAATCCTGTAACAATGATACATGAATAAGTGCATGAAAAAAACTGTCAGTTCTAGGAAGACCATGGTGATTATCCACTAATCACAGGTCATGTTTTAAGAACCTACGGTCAAAGCCTTGGCTCTAATACCATAATTGTAACACCCTATTTTGGTAAATGGAATATCACAAGTAATATGGCGTGTCATCAAATCATGCAAGGTAAATGTCCAAAAAAACATTTAATGACCATGAATAGAAACATCGGAAACAAACATTGGTATTCCAAGTATAAGCTCAACACACATGAATATAAGTACTGAAATGAAAAAGGACTAAACAATGTCCAAAGAAATAAAGTAGCGTAATGTATGGAAATGCATAAAGTAATTAAGGCTAGATAACTGCCAATCCGTATGCACCTACTCTTAAAGTCTACGAGCGCCCTTGAGTACCTACTTGTGCGATGAGCGTGCCCAGCCCAGGAGGCCCGGTAAGACACTGTCGCACATGAGGCTGATTACTTAGCCAGGTCCTTGTCGCAGCGCGACATGATCAGACAGAATATAACCTATATTATAGTTATATTCTCCCAAGGAAAAGGGATATACACTTACCTTAGTAAGATAATGAAGATCAAGCTATTTTGATTGATTATCTCTTTCTTAGACAGCAAGAACAGGGAGCCCAGCCCGGACTCTCTCGAGTATAAAAGGAAACCCACGGTTCCACAAAGGCACGATACACACAATACCCTAAACATTTACATACTCAAACCGATTACTTAATCTCAAGCCGGAGTCTAATCGTGGGTCACAAACACACGGTAAGCCTAACGGTGTCTGTTTAATGCACATGGTCCTTAAACAAGTTTTACTTGGTGCAAGAGCCGGAGTCCACAAGACCCCAAATTAAGCCTAATTCAGGTCAAGCTCGGTTCATCCAACTTTTGTATCAAAAAGTTGGCGCCATCCGTGGGACCCATACTAAGCTCTAATTAATGACAAAAAGCGGTAAGAATGAAGGTCGTCAAGGATCCTCGACGGTAGATGCCCGTATCACATCAATAAATGTTACCCCTGGATCTCCCAGTGAGGAAAACACTCGGGATGTGAACAATCCCCCAATTATAAGAATAGGAGGACTGTTCTCAACTCCCCTACTCGTCGCGGGGGGAAAAGGCATCGAACGAGAGTCAACTCAGCCTTTTCCCAATAAGCAAAAAATAAAGACGCCCCAAGAGGAGGGAGGGGAAGTCGTTCCTACAAAGGCACGCATGATGGAGGAGTACGTAGCTAATAACCTACAAGCACTCATCCCTTTGGTTGCTAAACATGAAAAGATGGTAGAGAAAGAAAGCGCGCGAAGCATGCCTCATCCTCAAAAGGCAATCTGTGAGGGTCAAGTGATAATCCGCCTGAAAAACATATACACGCAAGTTATTCCTCGGATGACCAAATCTTCTCACAACCTTGGAGAAGACCCAGGAAAAACACTTTTACTAGGCACATACAGCATTATGGAGATACCAGAAAGCGCCGCATGCCATTAAACGTAATAACATATGATGGCACGACGGTTCCAGAAGACCGCTTGAATGTTTTTGAATCCCAGGCAGGTATTGAAAAATGGTCAGAACCCGTATGGTGTAATATGTTTAACTCTACACTCGTAAGGAACGCGCGGACGTGGTTCGATAGGCTTCTACCACGAACAATCAACAGGTATGAAGTGTTGCGAAAAGCGTTCAAAAGAAATTATGTGCAACAAAAAAGACATGATAGGAGTGCTGTATCGGTCGCCAGGGTAAAGCAGAACCAGGGCGAATACCTGGAAGACTTTTTGGAGCCTTTCAAGAGCGAGTGTCTTCAAATAAAAGACTGCCTAGAAATTTTGAAAGTATCCTGCTTCATGGCGGGTATACGAAACAACGATCTAATAAAAAAGCTTAATGAAAGAACGCCCGAAACCTTCGATGGATTGCTAAGGCGGGTAAGGTTTTTCATACAAGGAGAATCGGCTGCTTCAGAAATAGCACGAAGCACTTATGATCACATATTTATCTGCATACCCAGTGAAGGGCCCAACAAGCAAGGCAGATCTCTAGGCCTTGATTACGTAGGAAGGAGAAGAGAGGGGCGAATTTATAACTCTAGGTTTACCCCCTTAAGTTAACCTCAAGAGAAATCCTCGTATCAGAAGGTGTGAGTTTCCCAAGGCCAACGCCAATGACCACCCCGGTCAAAAAACGCGCCAGTAATAGATACTGTGAATACCACGATGAGAGGGGGCATGCTATGAACGAATATATTTAGCTGCAAAAATATATCGAGAATAGGGTAAAGCAAGGCGAGCTAAAACACCTTGTCAAGGAAACCACGAAGAATGATAGAAAAAAGGTCGCTAGAGCGAATATTTACATGGTGGAATCGTGGCAACGAAGGACAAGACAGAAGGTGAGCCAAAAATTCTCCAAGGGAAAAGAAATTTCCTTCCCTCCCACTCAAAGCAAGGAACATCGTAGACGGCCCGCTAGTTATAGAAATAAGCATTGGTCAGCACAGCATACATCGCATGTATGTGGATGGAGGTTCATCAGCAGAAATAATGTACGAGCACTGCTTTATAAAGCTTAGCGCAGAAACAAAGAGCCAAATGATGCCTGCGACGTCCCCGCTCATTGGATTCAGTGGAGAAGAGGTATGGCCCTTGAGCCAACTGAAGTTAGCAGTAAGAGTGGGAAATGATGAGCACTCGACGAAAGTCCCAATGAATTTCTTGATCATACAGTCGCAATCACAATATAAAGGGATCATAGGGCGACCAACTATACTAGCAATGCGAGAGGTACCTTATACGGCTCACAGTATGATGAAATTCCCAGTGGATGGAGGGGTCGTAACGATCTCCAATACGGCAATAACACCACCAGAATGCAACGCGATCACAGAACCGCCTAGGATCACGATGGAACCAAAGGTGAACTCACCACCAAACTTAAAGGTAGCAGTGCATCTGCAGTATCCAGATCAGGAGATAACGATCGGAAGGACATTATCTGACAAAGGAAAGACATACATGTGTCTCCTTTTGAAGGATAACCTAGACGTCTTCGCATGGGAACCCAAAGATATGACAGGGGTGCCAAGGTCGATAGCCGAACACAAGCTTCAAATCCGCAAAGGATACCCTTCGGTTACGCAAAAGAAAAGAGGACAAGCCCCCAGAGCGCAACAAAGTAATACTGTACGAGGTAAAAAAGCTGGAAGACGCAGGAATCATGAGGGGAGTTTACTATCACGACTGGATCGCTAACCAGGTAATGGTAAAGAAACATGATGGCAGCTGGCGCATGTGCGTTGATTTCACAGACCTCAATAAAGCTTGTCCCCAAGATTGCTACCTACTCCGAAAAATAGATTAGAAGGTGGAATCGTTGTGCAGATACCCCTTCAAATGTTTCCGGGACGCATACAAGGGATACCATCAGATACAAATGGCAGAAGAAGATAATGAAAAGACAACATTCTATACTAGCTAGGGCTTGTACTGTTACACAAAAATGTCGTTTGGACTAAAGAGCACAGGGGCCACGTGTCAACGACTGGTTGATAAGGCATTTGAAGGCCAAATAGTGCAAAATTGTGAAGTGTATGTCGATGGTTTGGTAATAAAAGTCATACGGAGAGCGAGCTTATTCGGGATATAGAGTGTGACAATCCGTCAATTTATGGTTGATATTTTATTCTCAAGTATTAATTAAAGACATTATTTTAATGTTATATTATGAACTCACTCAATTATGGGAAGAATTTTGGGTTTACGTCTTGAAGTAGCATCGAATACGTCTAAACCGGAGGATTCTACGTTACGTGCTTACTTTTACATACACGGTTTTTGGTGACAGTCCGACATTTTAGGAAAATAAATTTATTCGTGAATATCATTTTGGAATTTAAATATGTGTTGGTTCTTAAACTCACAAATTTACGAGAAGAGATTTTGACTTACGTTCATAATTTAACGTCCTTTACGACTAAACCGGAAACCTTAGGATTACGTATTTATGTTTTTGAACTCCGTTTTTGATGAGATAATTTTTATTAGATTTGTTTTGTGCCGTTGATTCATAATTATAAAAACGTTTTTCGTAAAACGACCCGAGGGCACACAAATCGAGGAAACTAGAATTAAGGAGTACCCGTAAATTAATGGGATGATACAAGTTTACACTTGCCTCACCCCACTCATGGGATGGCTAAATAAGCTCCACCAACACCCATGAGGTGTCAACTTGTAGTTACAAGTTGCTACACTTGTCTTGTAAGCTTTGATAAACAAGCTACCAACACAAAACCACTTCACCTAAACCATCTAACTCATTTTTATATGCAACAACACATAAAACTCTCTCTCTCTACACCATTTTCGTCCATCATGCTCCCAAAACACCCCATTTGATCAAAATTTAACCATAATATCTTGTGTTATTCACACATATGATGGAAACCTTTTGAAGACTTGTTGATTGGAGGTGATTTTAACAACTAGCAAGGAGTTTCTATAGATATCAAGGACTGATTTCTGGAGAAGTCTACAAATATTTGGTGATCCTAGAAGTGGTGTTGATATCTCATAAGATTGGTTACCCAAAACCAAGCCTTGTTCATCATCAATCCCATCTTTTCATCACCTTGGTGGTATAGAGATTGTTCTTCCTATCCTTTTTGTTATTTTGAATATGTAATCTTGTATTTTCTTTATTTATGTATATGTATATGATGATGAATGATGATAAAAATATTGTGTGGGGATCATGTGTTGATAAACATGGTTAAAAAGATGGAAAACCATATGTAAAAAGGTTATAATCTTGCTTAATAAGTTGGCTGTATAAAAACAGTAACTAACCAAATGAGAAACTGATAAAATGGCAAAGTGGAATCAATATAAAGTAAGTATTAGGTCTTGTACACATGTGAGAGTTGGCCATGCAATGGTATCATTATAATGAGTGAGATATGATCAAAACAAAATTAGTGTATCAATCTGAATAGTATGTTTTGTGAGGATTGTTAAGGATACTTAGAGTTGTATTTAGCAGTAGCTAAAACTAATTTAATTGTATCACATATCATGTAGTTTATGGTGTCCAAAAATGAGCTTCTATCTCTTTGTAGAACTCAAGATATGATAAAAATGGTGAAAGTGAAACTAAAAACCAGATTTGTGAAATTAAAGTATATAGTATTATAATAGCACTCAAGTAAAAATATAGTATAAAATGTAATTAAAAACCCACTAACTTATATATTAAATAATAATAAGTATGTACAATGATAAATAAATTAGACATTTTATAAAAATGGTAATTTGATAAGTTTTATAAGTCATAAAACTATAAACATGATGTTTACGTCTTTTCGGCTAAAACCGTAAAATTAACGTTTTCGTCAATTAAAACTTAGACGGTCGGACCCGTCTAATGTAAACTTTTTATAACTCATATACTGATATATAAGTACATATTACAAGTAAAAACCAATAAACCCGAGCTTTATAACATACGGACATTAACGGGCCAAGTTAGCCTTATTGGACTATTAATCCAACTAATTTGGCTAAACACTTATAAATATACTTATTGGGCTTAACCCATTTGGGCCTGACTTGTAAATAGAATATTGATATTAAAAGTATAAAATGTATCAATATAAGATAATGGACTTATAATGGGCCTAATGGGCCTTGACAAGTAAAGAAGATGAACTAATGAAACAAGTATAAAAGTTGTCAACACATAACACTATAATGAGTAAATGAAGATATAAAATCCCACTTGATCATCATCATACTTATAATATCATCATATATATACATAGCCATTATTTTATAAAGTCATTGGACAAGAGTATAAGACGAGTATTATTTGTCTAGGTTTCCGTGATTGAAGCACGTACCGTACATCCAAATCGTCGATAAACCGTCTTTCCCAATCAATGTGAGTTCATAGCCTCGCACTCTTTTAAATGTTTTTATGAAATGTTTTATAAACCCGTGAGGGAGATAATATTTTAGTTTTGATAAAATAGGACACCATTTGTCCCGATTGTTTTTTTATTGATTTGGACCCGAATGATTGTATGACCCGATGGATGATTATATGACCTGATGTATGAAATAAAATGGATTATTAAAGTTAGGTTATGTCACTAAAAGTCCCATTAGCATGAATTGTGAACTACCGGGATTTGGTAGACGCTTGTGCATATAATAGTACTATTTGGGGACGATCACCCCAGTTCGCGCCTTGACGGTTGATCCCCGTCGTGCCACATTGATTGGTAAGCAAATTTATATAAGCGTGAATATTGTGACAACACGCTGTTTTAAATGGGTAAATGTGTTTCGGGTTAGCTACCCGTTGTTTGTTATAGTAAGGTAGCAATGTCATGCGGCTTATAATAATCCAACAACGAAAATACTGCTTTATGCATTGAATTACAATATACTGCCTGACTAGCAATACGGGGTCTTATTATTGATATGATGTTCGTGTTTTGGTTTTACATAACCATATTTATAAAACGGTTTTTATTTAACTCTATACAACGTTATAAAATGTATTGTATGATGTTTTTACGATAATGGTTCGTATAATGGTTTTGAAGGCTAAAGCCTATATTATGATTTTGACAAGGACTTGTATAGAATGTTTTTGGCCTATTTTATAGCCTACGACAAGGAATTGTATAAAATGATTTTTGGTAACGATTATATATACCGATGATAAATTAATGGTTTATTAAACTCTATGAATTCACTTGGCGTTTTCGCTGACCTTTTCTTTTAACATGTTTTGTCTCAGGTACTTGAAGGTAATTCTCGGGAAGACAACAAGAATTCATGGACCGCACTTAAATAATAATTTCCATTCAAATGCTTTGTAAAACTTGTATGAAATACTATGCCTTGGGACCTATGTAAATCTGATATTTATGAATGGAAATTCTTTATTATTAAACGACGTGATTTTTAAGCGTTGTCTATGATGTGAGTAATGTGCTATCCCATAACACCAACGAGTCTTCCGCTGTATTGAATTGTGTATATTTGGGGGTGTTATAGTTTGGTACTAGAGCTCTCGTTATAGAGAACGAAAGATTTTTAAAACCAAGATTTTGAATAAAACATTTCAAAATATTTTAACTATAAACATTTTTCTCAAAATGTCTAAAAATCTTTTGACTATAACGGTGCCGAAGAATTCCCGAGTTACCGAAGGCCAAACTGAGAAGTGTTATTTTAATATATATATATATATATATATAACTTGGATTATATATATTTGATGTAATTTTATTACATGATTGTTTGATGATTATTTTAATATTTATACGAGGTATTTATACGACGTAGATTGTCAATAAGAACCCTAACTCCCCTAGAAAATCAATCGAATCTATTCCCGTAGGAATTCTTGCTATTCTAGATCTAAACCAAGTTGTGGATATTTATGATCCCCAACAAAATAGTTGATATTCGTAGAAATGTTGATATTAGTTGATTATGATCTTGAAGAAGAATTGGCGAGATTAAATCTGATATCGATGCCATGACGATCTTTCCTTATAGAGTAGGAGTTTGACAAAATCTTACCACCTGGAAAGGTGTCATCTGATTCGGTGTCACTCAATTCTTAAAAATTTGAAATCGAGAAGGTAAATGTTGCACTTGAGGCTGTCATTGGAACCCCTACCTAAAAGCCTCATGCCACTAGTATCTTTCCGAGAAGTTTAAGTGAATGTGTGAGTCATTTCGTACTAGTGAGTCATTTGATAATTATTTTTGTAAGAGATATAGGATTGGAAATTAAGTGTTGTTCATATCGAGATTTTATTTCCCTATTAAGGCTAAGAATAAGGTTGAAAATATTGGAAAATGAGGTAGGATATTGCATTGAGTATAAGTTGGTTGAAACTTGAATAAAGTAAAATTTTAACTTGTATGGAATAAGAAGTTGTTAAGAGGAAGTCGCTAAGTTCTGTGATTGAATTATAAGGTTTTAGTTTATTGTTGATTCGTGTTAAGTGTTGTTCCTAGGCCATTGTCCAATGATGAGGATGCCTAGTGTCCAAAGAAATAAATTGAAGAAATCTTCTTCTGAATTGGGACCGATGGATCTTCCGGGACAGGTAGAACACCTAATGACTCTTGTAGATTAGTATTCATTGTGGTATCTTTTTAAAATCGCTAACTTAACTGAGACATCAGTTGGTAGGATGAGTTTTTGGAATTGTATGACATAGTGACACGTAATGTGTTACGGTACAATTTTGACTTGTTTGTGATTAATGAAAAGACTACCTCTGATTGCTAAATCCTATATGTATCGGTGTTATTTATCTTTATTGCTTCATCGTCATGTTCGCATTAGTGATGCAACCATTGAACAAGTACTCATTTCGATTTGAGTTACGTTGTGAATTATTCTTTTTGAGTGCCATCGAGGTCATGAACCTCATGATTAATTGGCTAAGCTCATTTCCTATCATATTGTAGTTAGTTCTTGGTGAACAACTTTTCATCACTCTTTTGCAGACCACTCATTATTTTTATAAGATAAACAGTATCCCTTGATAAAAATTGAATTTTCGTCATTGTACGGACTATTTAAAGTGAGATTTATAAGTAATCGTTTTCGAAATAAAGTTGTTTATGAAACATCTTGGAAAACTTAACTGTTTCCATGGCAAAGAACATATCTGTAAATTCATTTTGAATTAAGCATGAATATATATTTTAAACATGATGACAAAGTTTTGACGAACTGAGTATTGCATCGTTAATCTTGAAATTGTATATAGTTGCGCGCATACATACAATTTGGAACGGACCATGCAAGGACTGATTAGTAGTCACCATAAATTTGTTACTAAACATTACATTTTTCTTGTAATTATGAAAATTAAATTTTATGAGATATGCAAGAAGTGCAAAGTAGGGACATATTGTTAGGAACACCTACATATGTGCCCGTACTATTTATTCTTCTGAATCAAATTTAATCATCTGTGGAAATTGTCTTAATTGATAATTGATAATTGATATCCCTTCCTTGTCCAATTCTCCCGTGGTGAGATTCTTTAGAAATGTATCTGATTACCGAGTGTTGATACCCGACTGGATGTATTGACGTTCGTATCATTTCTTTTGATTAGATTTCATTTGAATGACCTGAGTAACGACCCGAGGAGCTTTTTAATGCGTACTTAAATTATGAAAACATGGGATAGATTCATATTCGTTAATGTTTTCGTTTGTATCTGATTTGAAATTCTCTTACGTAGATTAAGCGTTGACCTTACTCTTTTGATGTTAGTTATGTCTCCAGATATCCTTGAATTTGTGAAGGATTATGAGTTATTATTAGTCTTTTGAGAAGTTCACATCTTATCAACGCTAATGAAACTGGAAAGTTGATAGTACCAGTAGAATGGATTGATTGATTATGACATGACGACATTGTCTTAACTGATGGGAACTCGAGTAGAATTCCCCTAAAAGATAAGATGTTGATTATCAAAAGTGATCTAAATAATTCCCGATAGGTGACCATATCCTGCATTTAGACTTGAAATTATACCATTAATGGTTATAAACTAGTCATAGATCTTGTAATATAAGAAGAACTTAAAAGCAAATGTATTAAAAGATGTTTCAATTATCTGAAACTATAGGAGGTCTTTGCTGGTGAATTACCTAGACTTTCGCCATTAAGCAAGTTGAATTTGGTATTGATTATATTCCCGGTGTTGCACCTGTGGCATGTGCATTGTACGTCAGCACCATCTGAATTAAAAGAATTACCCTACAACTGAGAGAGTTGTAGGAGTAGACTTTTATTCTACCAAGCTCGTCATCATGAGGAACTATGGTGTTATTATTCCTTATATTTGTTGAATTACCATGAACTAGGTAAATTGATGATAAAAATCTATATCCACTACCCAAGATGATAGATTTTTTCGATCATTTACAAGGTTCTAGCGTATATTCAAAATTTGATCCACGACATGGTTATTATCAACTTTACGTCTGCAAAGAAGATTATCTTTTCCAATCACTACATCCAGAACATGTAATGAACATTATGAGTTTCATGTATGTCGTTTGGATTAACTAATACACATGTAGCATCCATAAATTTGGTGAATCACGTGTGTAGGCTATAATTTGATAAATTTATGCTCGTGATCATTAAGGACCATCTGTTTGTTTATAAGAATAGAAAGGAGTTAATAATTATTTATAAACTGCCCGGAGTTGTCCAAGCATTGAGAACCTGTATCTTGAGTATTTAACATGTGATTTAAGGCTTAATCCTTTATTTGACTGTGTGATTAATAGACAATGGAATCTTTATTGACTCTTCGAAGATTAGAGCCATTTAAGACATTGGGTTTTACCAAAAAGAAAGTGGAAATATGTTTTGACAAATAATTTATCAAAGGATTTTTAAGGGATTATTCTGTCACACCCCCAATTTATCAGAGTGTAGGGATCCACTGGGGTGCGACAATCATGACTATCATGAGACATAGATTATAAGAACGACATTAAAAGTCGTTTTAAATTCCTTGAACTTAAATAAAATTGTGCGGAAGCATTTGATACAACATTACAAAGTAAATCAAGTTTTGAATACATAACAGTAAAGTTTAGATTCCCAAAAGATAGTCACGACAATTTATTATCTCCATGGCTCAACCAAGTCACTCCTCCATCTCGATACCTGAGAAAAACATTGCTAAAGTGTCAACACAAAGGTTGGTGAGTTCATAGGTTTAGTTACAAAATAAGTGTGATGAACCATAAGATTTAATCAGGCAACCGGCATATAACCAAACATGGCTATAATCAAAACAGTATACGTTTGTATCCTACGTCTAAGCTCATGACACCGAAGCGTTAACCAACAATATAATAAGAGCCCAAAGCAGATACCTATCCTGGAGCATCTGTGAGGATTCAAATGTAAGTGTATCTAATTAGACCACACAGTCACAATTAGATAGGGAGGTCAGTCCCAATAGATCTATCCATAACATTTTCGCTTACACACAAGTAATTAACGGTTCATGATAGTGGGCTAAAGGCAACTAGGATATCGGGGACTTAGACATCAAGTAGGCAAACGTATCAAGTTTTAGCACTTATGTTCATCCGTAAAAATAAGCAATGTTCTCACCCCGAAAGCATTTAAAAACAAGTAAAGAGTGGGGCTATGAAACTCACCTCAAAATAGTAGCACGATACTAAACAATGTGTAAGCATGGAATTGGAGCACGCGATGCAAATCCAAATACTATCCGCAACCTAAGTAATAATGCAAAATTTACTAAATGCGTAAAATAATGGAAATGAATGATTTCGTCCTTGGTATGTGCTTGCTTACACTTTTAAATGTTTAAAACATCTCTATTCTTTTAGGGTTTTTATTTTTACATGACAGGTCTACTTTGAGTGATCGGCACGCCTTCTATATCGGCCTATAAATCCCGTCGCTAGGCTTTTTATAATATCGATATCAAATTTTAATTCTATAATTTGATCGCTCTTTAGTTTGGTTCCTAAGGGGCCTAAATATTATGTCGAAGATGTCATCACACACATACACTAATTGTTCGAAATTTCCATAATTCAATACTGTGTGTTTTATTCAAGTCATGACACAATCTTTACGCCTATCTTAATTGTTTGTTACTACGTTTCAAGACCAAACGAAAGATGTCCGAGCATCTCGGCTATGTCAAGATTAATTACGTCTTTTAAGTTGTACAAATGGGTGTCGTTTGATAGGATGAAAATGAACACGAAGTAGTGGTTTCGGCCTAATGTTTGAAGTATGAAACGCACTTGCTCCTTCACTTTCTTCTTTATACACACATGAAACAAAGAAAATGTGAAGTCTCATTAGTCGTTTATTATTCACATGCAACATTTACATACCTCCACATTGTATTATTACTGATTTTTATATAAGCTCACATGTATATGCATATCACACATTTAGAAAGAAAGATGGTACTTGTTCTCTGCCTTCTGCTGCTCAAACGTATAGTACAACACCCTAGGTGAAGTCTTTGTCAACTCTTGTTTTGTATATACCCTCCTCATACACTCACACGCAACACGTATACACACCCCACAACTCCTTTTTAAGTCGTTCTTTAATTCTCACATTCACACATCAATACACGCTAGTTTTTAAATGGGGTTTCCTGCCACTAGTACTACATACATAATCCTTTCCTGGTTCATTTCAATTGTACACGCACACACCTACAATTCTCATTTTCCCATTTTTTGTTATTACTCAACACAAGGACCTAGTACTTTAGCTACTCTTGGTTTTTGGCCTGTTGTACTCACGCATCAACACACACCTAGAAGAGTTTCACTTTCCTTGTTATCGTACATACTCAGTAGTTTAAAGGAATGTCCTTGTTATAATGTATCACACTCACCCCAGTTTTCCCAATGCATGCATACACACGAAACCTACTGCACCTACCATATAGACATCCCACAGCCATAATTATATTTACTTCCTGTTTATTAGTTTTAGAATGGTTTCATTCGATTTTAGGTTCTTTTAGATGTTGATAGTGGCGAGTGCTTAACCTCATACTCCAACTCTATTTTATCCAGATTTTTGTGACGTAAACCCACGACAAAGGATGGTTCATCAGTGGGTATGTCTAACAATGATATGCAGAAATTTACTATACTATTCAATTCTTTCACTAGAAGCCTATCATACAAGTTTTAAATGGTATGGAAGTCTGCAATATGAGGCCTATATATATCCAGCTCTCAACCGACGTGCACCTATATTGTTCAAGTCAAGTAGTGTCCGGCCTAACGCATTTCACCTCAGGCACCGCACCCCAGACCTAAGGACGCAGGTACACTCGTTCGTGCCAACAATGTATGTTTTAGTGTCTTAGGTTTTAAGGCCTATTAAAAGGACTTCTTTTGATTTTTAAGCAAGCACATAGCAGGGAGTGATGTTATGCCATAATAACGAGATGAGAAGAAAGAACTCACAAGGTGGAGCGTACGAAGACGGGTGTACTCACTTAACTCGTATGCCCTAATCTTTTAGCTCCCAACCTTATACACCTTATCCAAAGCCCTTTTCTTATCTCCTAAACAATCAATACCCTTTTTCTTTCCTTCCTTGTCAGCTTATTCGAACCATAGGGAGGGATGTGGATGTGTTTATTGTGTGTATTTTGCAAAGTGTGCTTGTTTGTGAAAAGGGTTACTCTATTTATAGAGAAGCCAAGTGGTTAGAGGGGTTAACAAGTCTAGTTAGGGTTTGGTTGCTTTCTAATTGTGCATCCTAACTAGAAGTACTATAGGGCTTTGTGAAGTGTTGGAAAAGAGAGAAATGGGTGTTTGTACGCAAGCTTGGGCAGTGGGAAAATGAGGGTTCTCTTTTCCAAGGTTTGACTATCATAAATGTTAGTTGTAGCACAAGTTTCAAGTCTAAAATCATGAGAAATGGAGGTGTTGCCCGGTGGTCATGGAAAGAACTAGGAGGTATCCGTCAGACATGGTTGAGGGAGAGGAGACCACAAGTACATAGTTTTAATGGTGGATTGTTTGTACAAGTTAGGGAAAAGTTGTGATATTTTAAATATAGGGAGGGTACCGGATTTTGTTTTATCTTTGTACCAAAATGTGTAGTACTTTTGGTCTTTGTATATTTGCAAATGTTGTGATATTTTATTTAAGTAAAAGAAAAGGAAAGTTTGAAATGTCACAAGTGAGATGTTAAATTTATAGTGTATGAGTACGCATAGGTTCCTTTGGTTTGAACTTAAGAAAAGATCAGATAAATTTGCGAGTAGTTAACAATCATTTCGGGTACCTAGTTAATAGCATGTCATAACGATTAGGCTAAATCACGTTCATCAACTATGAGTCGGCTTAAGCAAATGAAACTTTTAAATAATTTATCACTTAAGGTAAGTAGACAACATCCATCCAAGGAGATAATTTCATGAGTGACTTTCATAAATTTTAAATTCGTACACAAATTACGCGGAAACAATCGGGGATTTCAATAGACACCCAAGTCTAACCCGAACGCATCGCATTTATCATAAATAAAATAGTTCAAAATTCACGATTGTTACATTCGATATCCGTTAAATTGAGTTTTTGTCCTCAAAACTTGCATGTCGATGTCGTTACCAAAACGGCGGTAACCTAAATTTTATCTACTTCTCTTGTCGTTCATCGCCTTCGTCTTTCCTTAGTTTCTTGCTAGGATTAAAATTTCTATAATCTTATTAGGGTTAGAAGAATAAAATCTTCCTTTCGATTGTACATAATTCTATCGTTCCTTAATGCTTATAGTAGTAAGGATTTTTTTTTCCTTACGTCAAGTTTTCTAGACAATGTTGGTTTCGTTAAATGGGTTTTCTCATTAATAACTTTTCGCGTCATCTCGCGTATTACTCCCATTTTAAAGGGTAGCGTGTTGTCATCTTTAGCATAGATGCCTATAGTTGTGCTAATATTAAACTTGAGCGTTTAATTCGATTTCTCCTACGGATAATAGCACACGATCAAATGTCGTTCCACATTGTTTGGTTAACCCGTTCACCTTGACCGTCTACTTGGTAGTGATAAGTAGTTCATGCGGCAAGGCTTCTCGAATTGGTTCCCCCAAAGATCTAGGATGAATGGTCGTCCCAACACACGTTGGTGAAGAAATTTCTTCCTTTTATGTGACATTTTCTTTTTAGATCATTTCGTAAATCGATTAATTTAGTGTGCGTTCCTCCTCGTTTATTTCCTTTACTTGGAGGTGAAAATGGGTGAGTCTTTCAAAGTTAAATCAAATTATGATCCGTAAGGATTCATATTTCGTATGTATAATAGTTTAAATATTTCTGAGTTTTATGAGTATGTGCTCAAATTTAAGCAAAATAGATTTTTGTCCGGGTGATCTCGGTATCAATTTTCTTGTACACAAGAGCACGCTTATCTTGACCCAATTCTGCTTTAACATTGATTAACGTACGGCGAGGTCTCGATATCCGTTAAATTTGAGTTTTTCTCATTTGTGCGTCTCATCGCTTTTACAACCAAATTGTTTTATTAATCTTCAGTTATTATATAGTAGTGTTGCGATATCCGTTAAATTTGAGTCTTACTCAAACGGCGTCTCATTCTTCGCATTATTATTTAGATTTTGTCATTGTCGTAGGTTTCTTCCAACTCAAGTCTTTTTAGTTGTCTTAGGAATTTGCGTACTAAATATTTCTTGCGTCTTCCATGACGTCGAACGTCATAGTGGTGAAGAAAATAATCGTAATAAGTTTACTTGTATTGCGTCCTCGACGCTCTTACTTAAACGACGTTATAGAGATATTTGATATTCATAGTAGAAAATAAATTTTCTTTGACGAGTAAAGCGAATTTAGAAGTTTTCTAATATCAATAATATATTTCATTTCTACGATGACTACTGTGAGCATTCTCGCGTTCGACCACGATCATACGTAGTTGATCAGGCTACGTACGTCACGAGTCCAACGATTGCATCCTCCTTTTCGTCATCAATTATTACTTCAAGGTGGTAGATTATATACTGATAATTTTGTGGTTCGTTTCAGTTGTTACTATTGTTCACTTTCAATGTTAACCATTTGTTTCTTGTAATTGTTCATACTAGTTCTTATCGAATTCATCAATGGCTTTGCCTTTTCCACATAAAACTGTTCATAACTAAATTTTCCCAAAACATCATATGGTAGACTTTACCAACACGTTTCGTTGTTAGTCGGGGTTTTATTAGTAATACCCTTACTAATTTTCCCCAATTTGTGTATCACTTTTTTTTTTGTTATTCCCACTAATAAGGTTCTCGGTGACGGTTCCTTTATAGTAAAAAGAAATTTTTCGTTTCCAAAAGTATTTCATAAAACTCCTTAATTAAACATTTTTTTAAACTTTTTTTTTTTGACATATAAAAAGAAAATATTGTCGGATAAAATTTTGTCGTTCCCACCAAAAGAAAAACCTGTAGAACAAAACTCTCTCTTAAGTAAAAGCTTTGCAAGTAATAAAATATCACTTTTAAAGAGAACTGGAAACCATTAAATAAAAATTTTAAAATATGATTGCATAATTAGATTTTGTTGGTGGTAACATCGACGGGTGTCAAGTTACTTGATTTGCATAAAGCAATTTATATTTGATATTCCACGTAATTTCTAAATTCCACATATGATGGAGTTAAAAGCCCTTCGATTGATACTTATAGGTTGTTGGAGCGCTCTCCCCAAGTGATACACGGTACATGACGTTTGTGGGGTATTTCACGCTCTTCATTTATGAGCTTCCTTATTTATAAATGTATTTCCCGTTATAGATTTGATCTTGCTTTATTCGGTATTTTCCTAGGTAACACTTTTCACGTACTTCTCATGTGTTCTAACAATGTGGCAGTCTTATTCCAATTATTACTATTGTTCAAACTCATCATGGCGTCTACCGTGGTTCGAGCAAGTACCTATGTGATGATACTCACACTTATGGAAAAAAAATTGTGGTTGGAATCCTTTCCTTGGTTAGCACATAGTGCATGCCAGGGTCTAGTTGGATGGTGAGGGATAATCCTCTCTTCAACCTGCCTTTCTAAGTCCAACATTGGATTGCTTCTCGACAAGGGATTACATCTTCTCGTATAGTCCTTTTCTTTCACAACCAACGCAAGTTTGCTTGGTTTTTGAAAAGATCTTTCGAGGTCAAGAGGGTTAACTTGATTAACTCTTGTTTCCTTAGTCCTTGAGCACATGCTCAAAGTTTGAATGTTAGTACGAATACTAACATCGAATGAAATGACTGTTTTAATGGCGTTCTAATATTGATGGTGAATTATTTCCTAAAGGTTCTCGCGGTTTTATCTTTGCTTTACATGTGACATTTTAAATTCTTTGGATATACAAATCCTTAGTTAGTTCCTTCATGGTTATCAAATCAACGATTATTCCAAATCGACTGAGTTCTCCTCACAGTTATTGTAATACAATTATCGAGGGAACATATTATAAAAATGTCGTTCATTTAATACTTGAATTAGGTCCCATTCATAGTTTTCAAAGCTTAGAGTACAAAGTCCTCATTCAAACGAATGAATGACTTCTTTTAGTCTTGACAAAACGTAGAGATTTTATGACAAAACATCATATTTTTATTAGAAAGGTGCAACATCCCAGAGGCCTAGATGGTGTAGGATTTCCTGAATCTGAGCTCGATCTGCAGCCTCCATAGCTTCAGCATCATTTTCTCTCATTGCGATCGAGGTCTCCGTAACTTCAAGAGACTTTAGCGATTTTGCTATCAGTAGATACTTATGCTCATCGTTTGCGCCAAGGACATCCATGTCACGTCCTACATCCTCTAGTCGGGCTATCACAACTTCTGCATCGCGCTTAGTTGTTTTTTGAATAGTCCCACTATTTGGAAAAAGTAGTAGTGTTAGGATTCGATGGCAGTAAAAAAATATGAGCCGTTTTTTTTTTTTTTTTTTTTTTTTTTTTTTTTTGGGAGGTTTTGGGTAATTGTAAAGGTATAGGAGTTGAAAATGGTATGGTAACAACGGGTATATTATGAAGTTCTGAAGGTTTCCTCATTGTGATATTTAATGTCATAACTGGTGAATTCTTGCTCGTTATCCGTAACGGTCATTATCTACTCCCCGGATGGGGGTAATTCCTTGTCAGTTCCGGATGGTAAAATGACAAAAAGAATGAGAGACAATTTCAAAATTCACCCGTCGCAATTAAAAGAGAACAGTCATTAGGTAGGCAGAGATAATGTAAGTTGTTTCATAGGTTCCTTAAATAAGAAATATCAGTATGATGTCTTGTAAACTTTCTATTATTTAGAATAAGTTCTTGTACAATCGTTCCGTAGGCCTACTTAAATGTCCAAGTAGCCCTTACATGGAAAATAGTAAGTGAATCGTGGGATTTTAAAGTCCTCTAACATGCTCTTCCACATACTTATTATGTGTACCTTCGCTTAATAGTAATTATTCACGGACGGATAATTATAGTTATTCTTAATCAATTCTTTCATCAATTTAGGTTTTCTCTGACGCTTATTATTGTGCAAATTTCTCTTGCTAAACGTCTACTACTTGTAACTCGGATGAGTAAGTATGCTTTTGAGGTTTAGTCAGCTTATGGATAACATAGCCTGTACTAGTTCTTGTTCATCCTTATGTCTTTCCTTAAGTTGGTTTTGCTAGTTCGTACACTTTCGACAAATTTTACACCGTGAAAATTTGTTAAATTTGATTTGAGCGAATCAAGTACTAAAATTTTATCACAAAAATTTCATTACAAGAATTATTCATCTTGTTTTTATTTCAAAATTGTTCAATTTGTTTAATCCAATCAATTACTAAATTCTACCACAAGAATTTCTCTGAGTTTTGATTATGCTCCATTCTATCTCAAGTGTCTCAGTTATTTTGTTATCGTCTTACGTTGTACTCGTAACTACTAGATATTACTCACAAAATTTAACGTCGATTTAAACCTACATATAACTCATCAATTATGTTGTAACTTAACGATCAAACTTATCGCGCAACATCTAAATTCATGAGTCTTACCCATCTTCAAGAAAACTCATCAGACACCTTAAGTTGTGTAAAGATAGGTACTTAACTTAGTCTCGCAACCCAATCAAACAAGAACAGCCTTGAGACCTTGCTAAGCATCGTTATACTTCTTAACAGTTTTGATGATTTGTCTTGGTTTCGGGTTTACTCACGACTTATCGTTAAAATTTCCAAATTTAAAATCTTTAAGAGATGGCAACATTTCAAACCTGGGGTTCTCTACTTCGCGACACGCGAAATCCCCTTGATTTAGAAATAGGCACAATCTTTTTAATTAGGAATCCATCATAACTTTGTAATGTATAGTAAATTCATGATCACTTAGTCGCAATCAATGGCCTAAAAATTTTTATTTTCGTCTTAGCATAATTTATCTCAAACGAAGTTTCTCTTCGGTAACCACTCGACTTACGCGTCAGCGTATTTAGGTATAGTTCTCATATTGAGAAATATTATTCGTTTTTTTTTAATTGTAGTACTTTTTGGAGTATGACAAGTGTAATACTTGTATAAAGTGTTTTATCGTCATATGTCGTCTCAAATAGTGACGACGTCGTCGTTCCTCGGTTTGCTCAAATTTGTGAAATAATAGTTCGATACGACAATTTACGCATTCAATTCCGATTTCCAAACCGTTAATTAATGTAGGTTACTTTTCCTCAACCGAGTCTATTATAAATGTCTAGTGGAGTAACGATTTACCGGACCCAATAAATAGTTGCTCCTCTCGACTTTTATAATAGCACCGCTTGATTCAGGTATTACTACAAATTAACATACTACCAAAACACATGGTAAATAAATATATTCATATAGTTTTTTTTTTGTTCTAGGAATCGTGGCGATATTTTTAATCCGACGTATGGTGATATTAAACACACAAACGTTTCGGTAGTCGATAATAGTCCCGCAGACTATTTAAAAATATGTGAGGCATAAATATGCGTACGTTTAATCCCAAAATATACATATGGCACAAATCATATATTTATGGCACAAACAAAATAAATATGGCACAAACCAAATAAATATGGCATAAACCAAATAAAAATGGCACAAACCATTTGAATATGGCACAAACCAAATAAACATAGCACAAACCAAATGAAAATGGCACAAACCATTTGAGTAGTACAATAATCCAAACAAGGATGTTGGGAATTTTATTTTAACATGAAAATCGTTTTAGTACACATTTCTATAAGTACATCGTACATAGGGATCATTCAAACAAGAGAAAGGAATATTTAATGCTAATAACACGTAGCGATCAAGTTCAAAACTCGGCTTGGCAAAATAAATAAACTATTTCAAGTCACAACTTACTTGTATCGAAGACGTGGAGTGAAGTGGCCCATGGAGATACAGAAACGGTTATAGTCTAGCATTACTCTTTTCCTAAAATTTCATTTTTGACCAAAATATTTGTAAAAATGATTTTTATAAAAGTAACCTAGTTCTCTATAACCACAGCTCTGATACCAATCTGTCACACCCCCAATTTATCAGAGTGTAGGGATCCACTGGGGTGCGACAATCATGACTATCATAAGACATAGATTATAAAGAACGACATTAAAAGTCGTTTTAAATTCCTTGAACTTAAATAAAATTGTGCGGAAGCATTTGATACAACATTACAAAGTAAATCAAGTTTTGAATACATAACAGTAAAGTTTAGATTCCCAAAAGATAGTCACGACAATTTATTATCTCCATGGCTCAACCAAGTCACTCCTCCATCTCGATACCTGAGAAAAACATTGCTAAAGTGTCAACACAAAGGTTGGTGAGTTCATAGGTTTAGTTACAAAATAAGTGTGATGAACCATAAGATTTAATCAGGCAACCGGCATATAACCAAACATGGCTATAATCAAAATAGTATACGTTTGTATCCTACGTCTAAGCTCATGACACCGAAGCGTTAACCAACAATATAATAAGAGCCCAAAGCAGATACCTATCCTGGAGCATCTGTGAGGATTCAAATGTAAGTGTATCTAATTTGACCACACAGTCACAATTAGATAGGGAGGTCAGTCCCAATAGATCTATCCATAACATTTGCGCTTACACACAAGTAATTAACGGTTCATGATAGTGGGCTAAAGGCAACTAGGATATCGGGGACTTAGACATCAAGTAGGCAAACGTATCAAGTTTTAGCACTTATGTTCATCCGTAAAAATAAGCAATGTTCTCACCCCGAAAGCATTTAAAAACAAGTAAAGAGTGGGGCTATGAAACTCACCTCAAAATAGTAGCACGATACTAAACAATGTGTAAGCATGGAATTAGAGCACGCGATGCAAATCCAAATACTATCCGCAACCTAAGTAATAATGCAAAATTTACTAAATGCGTAAAATAATGGAAATGAATGATTTCGTCCTTGGTATGTGCTTGCTTACACTTTTAAATGTTTAAAACATCTCTATTCTTTTAGGGTTTTTATTTTTACCTGACAGGTCTACTTTGAGTGATCGGCACGCCTTCTATATCGGCCTATAAATCCCGTCGCTAGGCTTTTTATAATATCGATATCAAATTTTAATTCTATAGTTTGATCGCTCGTTAGTTTGGTTCCTAAGGGGCCTAAATATTATGTCGAAGATGTCATCACACACATACACTAATTGTTCGAAATTTCCATAATTCAATACTGTGTGTTTTATTCAAGTCATGACACAATCTTTACGCCTATCTTAATTGTTTGTTACTACGTTTCAAGACCAAACGAAAGCTGTTCGAGCATCTCGGCTATGTCAAGATTAATTACTTGTTTTAAGTTGTACAAATGGGTGTCGTTTGATAGGATGAAAATGAACACGAAGTAGTGGTTTCGGCCTAATGTTTGAAGTATGAAACGCACTTGCTCCTTCCCTTTCTTCTTTATACACACATGAAACAAAGAAAATGTGAAGTCCCATTAGTCGTTTATTATTCACATGCAACATTTACATACCTCCACATTGTATTATTACTGATTTTTATATAAGTTCACATGTATATGCATATCACACATTTAGAAAGAAAGATGGTACTTGTTCTCTGCCTTCTGCTGCTCAAACGTATAGTACAACACCCTAGGTGAAGTCTTTGTCAACTCTTGTTTTGTATATACCCTCCTCATACACTCACACGTAACACGTATACACACCCCACAACTCCTTTTTAAGTCGTTCTTTAATTCTCACATTCACACATCAATACACGCAAGTTTTTAAATGGGGTTTCCTGCCACTAGTACTACATACATAATCCTTTCCTGGTTCATTTCAATTGTACACGCACACACATACAATTCTCATTTTCCCATTTTTTGTTATTACTCAACACAAGGACCTAGTACTTTAGCTACTCTTGGTTTTTGGCCTGTTGTACTCACGCATCAACACACACCTAGAAGAGTTTCACTTTCCTTGTTATCGTACATACTCAGTAGTTTAAAGGAATGTCCTTGTTATAATGTATCACACTCACCCCAGTTTTCCCAACGCATGCATACACACGAAACCTACTGCACCTACCATATAGACATCCCACAGCCATAATTATATTTACTTCCTGTTTATTAGTTTTAGAATGGTTTCATTCGATTTTAGGTTCTTTTAGATGTTGATAGTGGCGAGTGCTTAACCTCATACTCCAACTCTATTTTATCCATATTTTTGTGACGTAAACCCACGACAAAGGATGGTTCATCAGTGGGTATGTCTAACAATGATATGCAGAAATTTACTCTACTATTCAATTCTTTCACTAGAAGCCTATCATACAAGTTTTAAATGGTATGGAAGTCTGCAATATGAGGCCTATATATATCCAGCTCTCAACTGACGTGCACCTATATTGTTCAAGTCAAGTAGTGTCCGGCCTAACGCATTTCACCTCAGGCACCGCACCCCAGACCTAAGGACGCAGGTACACTCGTTCGTGCCAACAATGTATGTTTTAGTGTCTTAGGTTTTAAGGCCTATTAAAAGGACTTCTTTTGATTTTTAAGCAAGCAAATAGCAGGGAGTGATGTTATGCCATAATAACGAGATGAGAAGAAAGAACTCACAAGGTGGAGCGTACGAAGACGGGTGTACTCACTTAACTCGTATGCCCTAATCTTTTAGCTCCCAACCTTATACACCTTATCCAAAGCCCTTTTCTTATCTCCTAAACAATCAATACCCTTTTTCGTTCCTTCCTTGTCAGCTTATTCGAACCATAGGGAGGGATGTGGATGTGTTTATTGTGTGTATTTTGCAAAGTGTGCTTGTTTGTGAAAAGGGTTACTCTATTTATAGAGAAGCCAAGTGGTTAGAGGGGTTAACTAGAAGTACTATAGGGCTTTGTGAAGTGTTGGAAAAGAGAGAAATGGGTGTTTGTACGCAAGCTTGGGCAGTGGGAAAATGAGGGTTCTCTTTTCCAAGGTTTGACTATCATAAATGTTAGTTGTAGCACAAGTTTCAAGTCTAAAATCATGAGAAATGGAGGTGTTGCCCGGTGGTCATGGAAAGAACTAGGCGGTATCCGTCAGACATGGTTGAGGGAGAGGAGACCACAAGTACATAGTTTTAATGGTGGATTGTTTGTACAAGTTAGGGAAAAGTTGTGATATTTTAAATATAGGGAGGGTACCGGATTTTGTTTTATCTTTGTACCAAAATGTGTAGTACTTTTGGTCTTTGTATATTTGCAAATGTTGTGATATTTTATTTAAGTAAAAGAAAAGGAAAGTTTGAAATGTCACAAGTGAGATGTTAAATTTATAGTGTATGAGTACGCATAGGTTCCTTTGGTTTGAACTTAAGAAAAGATCAGATAAATTTCCGAGTAGTTTACAATCATTTCGGGTACCTAGTTAATAGCATGTCATAACGATTAGGCTAAATCACGTTCATCAACTATGAGTCGGCTTAAGCAAATGAAACTTTTAAATAATTTATCACTTATGGTAAGTAGACAACATCCATCCAAGGAGATAATTTCATGAGTGACTTTCATAAATTTTAAATTCGTACACAAATTACGCGGAAACAATCGGGGATTTCAATAGACACCCAAGTCTAACCCGAACGCATCGCATTTATCATAAATAAAATAGTTCAAAATTCACGATTGTTACATATTCCCTTATACCCAAATCATTTAACTAAACTCCTGTTTAGGGGTAAATGTTTATGTATACCTCAAGACAACCTAAGAGGGATTGAGGAAACCGTTTAAACCAAGACTTAAAACGACAATGTTTGCTTTATAATTAGGGAAAATTTTGACCAAAGTATAACCAAAGATTTTTCGAACATTTACGAATCTTATTAATTATTTTCGATAAATCAACAAAAATCATGTTAATTAAATTCAAATTCATTTTGAACATTTTTATATAATTGGTCGAACTAAGAAATTTAAAATTTTTACGTTTACGTTTCATAAAAATTGAATATTTATCATTTAATTACTTGTAATATTTATCGACGCTTTAAACGTCGGATTGAGCCAAACTGGTAAAGATAATAGTTGAGACGAAACTAAAACTTATAAAATATAAAGAAAGAATTTTTGAATGAATTATGGTCATGATAATTATATCATCAGGAAAGGTGAATGTAAATACTGACACATTATGTATAAAAAAGGGATAAAGAATCAATTGGGATGTGTTTCTTAGTAATGACTGTGCAAAATAAATTGTCGATCAATTTAAAATATAGTCAATGCTTGTGAAAAGGATAATATAGATAATAAGAGGGGTTCGCGGCTAATGTGAACCATTAGAATTGAGAAGCCGATGGCGTTAAATGTTTTAAAGGCCACTTGTGGTTGCATAAATATGTAGATTTTGAGATTTAGTCATGTTGGAATCTCATAAGATTAAGTATTCTATTCATGTAATTTTTGATTTAATGTATCTTTATCCGCATAAGTTGTACTGATGGCAAATTATGAAGGCAGACATCCCCTCAAACATTAGTAAACGTCTAACTACTGCAAAGGTCATCATCTGAAATTGATTTGATTTGGGTCATCATCGACAGATTGACCAAATCTGCTAATATCATTCCTGTTAATGATAGATTCTCGATGAAGAAATTGACTCTTTTGTATTTAAAGTTGTTGTGTAATCATGGTGTGCCTGTATCGATCATCTCTACCAAGATCCTCGTTTCGCATCGAATTTCTTGAGATTTGCTCAGAAGTCATTGGGAACGAACCTTGATGAGAGTACTGTTTACCACCCAAATCGAAGGGACGAGGCAAAGTAACGATATAAAACACTAGAAGTCTTGTTTTATGTTTGAATGATAGACCTTTGGTAATAAACCGTGTAATCGTTTTCCTTTGGAGAGATTATCATTGATAATTATCGTATTAGGATCGAGATTGAATCTTCTTAGGATCTAAATATGAGAGCATCTGTAAGCAGGAGTTGAGATGAAGACACCCGACATACACTCATTGTGAATTGGACATGTCATTTAGGTATAAGGTTGCCTATAATGACAAACCTAACCTTACAAGATACCCGACCCATGAGACCTGAAATGATTGTTGAAATTAGGATTTGATTATTGACTGTCAGTAGTGGGCAGGAGGTGATGTAAATATGAAATGTAGATCTTGAAGTGCAAGATGGGTAGCGAAGTTATGCCAAAAATTTTCACCTTGGAAAAATGAATTGAAGATCTTAAAGATCATGGGAAATAAGTCCCCGTTGTATGGGACCATTGAGATGATGTAAAAAGTTAGTTTGAAAGGCATATAAGCTGGATCTACCCTAGGACTTCAAGGACTGCTTGAATTATGCTTTGTATATTGAACTTGATAAAATGTCTATCAAGTGAAAATCTGATTACTTCTTGATGAAGTTTAGATCGACAAAAAGTTGCATTCATCAAAAACCCGTGAACATCATGGATAGAGAAAGTAAGTCAACATTAAGCCTGATCGTATCCCGTAGTTATGTTTGACGAAACTCGCGTATTGTAATGAATTACACTTGTGAGAAAAGACCGAATGTGGAGGAAATACCCACATGGATTTAACTCTATAAGAAGCGAGTAGTAAGATAAATCGATCTTTGAGGACAAAGATCCTGTTTAGGGGTAGATGCTGTGACAATCCGTCAATTTATGGTTGATATTTTATTCTCAAGTATTATTTAAAAACATTATTTTAATGTTATATTATGAACTCACTCAATTATGGGAAGAATTTTGGGTTTACGTCTTGAAGTAGCATCGACTACGTCTAAACCGGAGGATTCTACGTTACGTGCTTACTTTTCAATACACCGTTTTTTGTGACAGTCCGACATTTCAGAAAAATAAATTTATTCGTGAATATTATTTTGGAATTTAAATTTTTGTTGGTTCATAAACTCACAAATTTACGAGAAGAGATTTTGACTTACGTTCATAATTTAACGTCCTTTACGACTAAACCGGAAACCTTAGGATTACGTATTTATGTTTTTGAACTCCGTTTTTGATGAGACAATTTTTATTAGATTCGTTTTGTGCCGTTGATTCATAATTATAAATACGTTTTTCGTAAAACGACCGGAGGGCACGCAAATCGAGGAAACTAGAATTGAGGAGTACCCGTAAATTAGTGGGATGAGACAAGTTTATACTTGCCTCACCTCACTCATGGGATGGCTAAATAAGCTCCACCAACACCCATGAGGTGTCAACTTGTAGTTACAAGTTGCTACACTTGTCTTGTGAGCTTTGATAAACAAGCTACCAACACAAAACCACTTCACCTAAACCATCTAACTCATTTTTACATGCAACAACACATAAAACTCTCTCTCTCTCTACACCATTTTCGTCCACCATGCTCCCAAAACCACCCCATTTGATCAAATTTTAACCATAATATCTTGTGTTATTCACACATATGATGGAAACCTTTTGAAGACTTGCTGATTGGAGGTGATTTTAACAACTAGCAAGGAGTTTCTATGGAGATCAAGGACTGATTTTTGGAGAAGTCTACAAATATTTGGTGATCCTAGAAGTGGTGTTGATATCTCATAAGATTGGTTACCCAAAACCAAGCCTTGTTAATCATCAATCCCATCTTTTCATCACTTTGGTGGTATAGAGATTGTTCTTCCTATCCTTTTTGTTATTTTGAATATGTAATCTTGTATTTTATTTATTTATGTATATGTATATGATGATGAATGATGATAAAAATATTGTGTGGGGATCATGTGTTGATAAATATGGTTAAAAAGATGGAAAACCATATGTAAAAAGGTTAAAATCTTGCTTAATTAGTTGGCTGTATAAAAACAGTAACTAACCAAATGATAAACTGATAAAATGGCAAAGTGGAATCAATATACAGTAATTATTAGGTCTTTTACACATGTGAGAATTGGTCATGTAATGGTATCATCATAATGAGTGAGATATGATCAAAACAAAATTAGTGTATCAATCTGAATAGTATGTTTTGTGAGGACTGTTAGGGATACTTAGACTTGTATTTAGCAGTAGCTAAAACTAAGTTTATTGTAGCACATATCATGTAGTTTATGGCGTCCAAAAATGAGCTTCTATCTCTTTGTAGAACTCAAGACATGATAAAAATGGTGAAAGTGAAACTAAAAATCAGATTTGTGAAATTAGAGTATATAATATTATAATAGCACTTAAGTAAATATAGTATAAAATGTAAATTTAAAGCCCACTAACTTATATATTAAATAATAATAAGTATGTACAATGATAAATTAATTAGACATTTTATAAAAATGGTAATTTGATAAGTTTTATAAGTCATAAAACTATAAACATGATGTTTACGTCTTTTCGGCTAAAATCGTAAAATTAATGTTTTCGTCAATTAAAACTTAGACGGTCGGACCCGTCTAATGTAAACTTTTTATAACTCATCTAATGATATATAAGTACATATTACAAGTAAAAACCAATGACACCCGAGCTTTATAACATATGGACATTAACGGGCCAAGTTAGCCTTATTGGACTATTAATCCAATAATTTGGCTAAACACTTATAAACTTACTTATTGGGCTTAACCCATTTGGGCCTAACTTGTAAGTATAATATTGATATTAAAAGTGTAAAATAGATCAATATAAGGTAATGGACTTATAATGGGCCTAATAGGCCTTGAAAAGTAAAGAAGATGAACTAGTGAAACAAGTATAAAAGTTGTCAACACATAACACTATAATGAGTAAATGAAGATATAAAATCCCACTTGATCATCATCATACTTATAATATCATCATATATATACATAGCCATTATTTTATAAATTCATCGGACAAGAGTATAAGACGAGTATTATTTGTCTAGGTTTCCGTGATTGAAGCACGTACCGTACATCCAAATCGTCGATAAACCGCCTTTCCCAATCAATGTGAGTTCATAGCCTCGCACTCTTTTAAATGTTTTTATGAAATGTTTTATAAACCCGCGAGGGTGACAACATTTTAGTTTTGATAAAATAGGACACCATTTGTCCCGATTGTTTTTTTATTGATTTGGACCCGAATGATTGTATGACCCGATGAATGATTATATGACCCGATGTTTGAAATAAAATGGATTATTAAAGTTAGATTATGTCACTAAAAGTCCCACTAGCATGAATTGTGAACTACCGGGATTTGGTAGACGCTTGTGTATATAATAGTACTATTTGAGGACGATCACCCCAGTTCGCGCCTTGACGGTTGATCCCCGTCGTGCCACATTGATTGGTAAGCGAATTTATGTATGAGTAGATTTATATAAGCGTGAATATTGTGACGACACGCTGTTTTAAATGGGTAAATGTGTTTCGGGTTAGCTACTCGTTGTTTGTTATAATAAGGTAGCAATGTCATGCGGCTTATAATAATCCAACAACGAAAATACGGCTTTATGCATTGAATTACAATATATTGCCTGACTAGCAATACGGGGTCTTATTATTGATATGATGTTCGTGTTTTTGTTTTACATAACCATATTTATATAACGGCTTTTATTTAACTCTATACAACGTTATAAAACGTATTGTATGATGTTTTTACGACAATGGTTCGTATAATGGTTTTGAAGGCTAAAGCCTATATAATGACTTTGACAAAGACTTGTATAAAATGTTTTTAGCCTACTTTATGTCCTACGACAAGGAATTGTATAAAATGATTTTTGGTAACGATTATATATACCGATGATATATTAATGGTTTATTAAACTCTATGAATTCACTCGGCGTTTTCGCTGACCTTTTCTTTTAACATGTTTTGTCTCAGGTACTTGAAGGTAATTCTCGGGAAGACAACAAGAATTCATGGCCCGCACTTAAATAATAATTTCCATTCAAATGCTTTGTAAAACTAGTATGAAATACTATGCCTTAAGACCTATGTAAATCTGATATTTATGAATGGAAATTCTTTATTATTAAACGACGCAATTTTTAAGCGTTGTCTATGATGTGAGTAATGTGATATCCCGTAACACCAGCGAGTCTTCCGCTGTATTGAATTGTGTATATTTGGAGGTGTTACAGTTTGGTACCAGAGCTCTCGTTATAGAGAACGAAAGATTTTTAAAACCAAGATTTTGAATAAAACATTTCAAAATATTTTAACTATAAACATTTTTCTCAAAATGTCTAAAAATCATTTGACTATAACGGTGCCGAAGAATTCACGAGTTACCGACAAGGCCAGATTGAGAAGTGTTATTTTAATATATATATATATATATAACTTGGATTATATATATTTGATGTAATTTGGTTACATGATTGTTTGATGATTATTTTAATATTTATACGAGGTATTTATACGACATAGATTGTCAATAGGAACCCTAACTCCCCTAGCAAATCAATCGAAGCTATTCCCGTAGGAATTCTAGATATTCTAGATCTAAACCAAGTTGTGGATATTTATGATCCCCAACAAAATAGTTGATATTCGTTGAAATGTTGATATTAGTTGATTATGATCTTGAAGAAGAATTGGCGAGATTAAATCTGATATCGATGCCATGACGATCTTTCCTTATAGAGTAGGAGTTTGACAAAACCTTACCACCTGGAAAGGTGTCATCTGATTCGGTGTCACTCAATTCTTAAAAATTTGAAATCGAGAAGGTAAATGTTGCACTTGAGGCTGTCATTGGAACCATTACCTAAAAGCTTCATGCCACTAGTATCTTTCCGAAAGTTTAAGTGAATGTGTGAGTCATTTCATACTAGTGAGTCGTTTGATAATTATTGTTGCAAGAGATATAGGATTGGTGTAAAACCTGCATGCTTTTACCATGAATAGTACCCTTAAGATCGTACGTACTAGATTTAAACTTTCCTAATATAGCATGATTACGATTACGTGTTAGGACTTTACGTATTACGTACGTGTTAGAACACGATAAGTATTTACTACGCACGAGCACGTAATAATTATTTGACAATAATTATTCACGAACATGCGATCATGAAATCATGAACGTAATTAAAACACGAACTATTATTAATTACGTAAATATATTTATTACGAGCGTAAATAAATATATTAGATCACGATAATTACGTAACGAGAACACATAAAACGCGAACACAAATAATCACGAACGAATAACTTAACATCAAGACACGGAAAAATGTACGGGTACCCCATGTGGGGCCCCCTACCCGCGGCTACAAGGAACAAATGGGCAATCCCATTTGTAAATTTTTACTAAAGGGGTTAAAGGATTTTTACACTAATCATTTTACATTTACAGAAGATTTTAGAAAAAATCTAAAACCCTCCTCCTTCTCTTCTTTTTGGCCGCCACCCTCAAAACACCACAAGGAGGTGTTTGTTGATCTTGGATCTTGGAATATTAGTTGGTGATCGTGTTTGTTCTTCGTCCTTTTGATCCACGAATTCGGTAAATCCTTTTTAAACCTTTTTCTTTTGATTTGATCTTTTATAAATCAAGAACATGTTATGTTTTTACAAAAACCTAATTAAAATCATGGATTTAACATGAATTGGGGTTTAATAAAATCAAAAGTATTGTTTTAAGGGGTGTTTGTTTTGGCCGCAACCTACACCGAACCAAATGGGGGTTTCGGTTTGGCCATCCGACCACCACCGAGACCATATGGTCCCGGTTGGTTGGTGTGGCTCCCACGGCAGCATCAAGAAAAGGGGTACCCCGATTTGGTTCGGGGTACGATGTCGATTTCATGTCCGGTTCATGATTTTTAGTCTAGATCCGGTTCATGGTGTATGTTTAGTTTTAATTTTTTTGATCTTATGTTAAAAATTAAATTAATAAAATGACATGATTAATTTAATAATATGACTTAGGTTATTTTAATTATTAATAATCATGAAATTAATTAACCTAAGTATTTTTATATTTTAGACTTATAATTAATTAATTATTTAAAAACCATGATTATAATTAATTAATTAACATGACTTAGGTTATATTATTAATAAATAATAATACATGTTTTAACCTAAGTATTTAACTTTATTTAATTAAAAACATGTTATACTTTAATTAAATATTTTAACCTATAGTTTAATTTAATTACATGAATTAATTATTAAACTATACATTATATCATATGACTTAGAAAATAATCATGAAAACACTTAGGCTTATATACTTAGCTTATTTAACCAGCTTATTTCTAATTATGGAAACTTTCTATTTTTAGAAACTTAATTAAATAAGGCAGCTAATCTATTTATGGAAACCTTCTATTTTTAGAAACTTATTTAATTAAGGCAGCTGATCTATTTATGGAAACTTTCTATTTTTAGAAACTTATCTATTTTAAGCAGTAATTCTAATTTTGGAAACTTTCTATTTTTGGAAACTTTCTATTTTTGGAAACTTTCTATTTTTGGAAACTTTCTATTTTAGGAAACCTGCTATTTTTGGAAAGTTACTTATTATTACACAGTAAGTATAATAATGCATGAAATACCAGAAATACTTAATCAGATTAAACAGAATAAGATAAACACAGTTTAAGGCTTTAAACAGTAAAACATGGTAAGAATACATAAAATAAGCTAAGACGTGACATAAACCAGCTACGTATTTAGTAAGCAGATACTTATTCATGTATGTATTTATGTAGCACTAGTGATACGGAAGTAGGATTCCTCTCAGTACATCTTCTTCGTTCACTGGACATAAGGTACGGATTCTCGTCCTTTAAGTATGGACATTCTTTCCTTATTAGGATTCTGCGTATGCAGCCAACTGTTTTCCCGTAGTATAAGTTACGTGTTTGATTGCTTATGTTTAATTAAGAATACCTATAGCCATATACATGCATGACCAGTTTCACCTAGTTATGTAGGTACCATAACTATAACATTAGAGGCACTGATGTTATGACTTCACCACGGCAGAGTGATTGCTCGTGGCGTCCCTTTAGCTTTTGGCCATTTATATTATATTTCATGGTGAATGTGGTGTGTGCCTTGCATCCTTCACAAGGAGCTGATCCCTCCTACCCAAAAACCAGTATTTTAAATTAGAGGCAGCCCCTCTAATTTGCATGATGAGGTCACCAAGTATTCATGCACGGTGGATTTTCATGACCTATATTGGCTAATGGGTAAATATGACAAACAGTTTTTACAAGATAAACATAAGACTTTTCAAACTATAAAACCAGTTTTATTAAGACTTAACCAGGTTACTCGGGACTTAGTTTTATTCCTGCTGTTATATGTTATATGCTTATCTTATTCATGCTTTATTGTACATCCGTGCACTGAGCGTATTTGCTCAGCCGTTTTCCTTTTCTATGTTCCCAAAACGGCAGGTACTCAGGGACGCTCGTAGACACTAAGAGTACGTGCATATGGACTGGAAGCTGTCTAGCCTTCTTTACTTTATGCATTTCCTTTCTTATGATACATTTGCTTTGGACATTGTTTAGTCCTTTCCTTTACTATACTTATGTTTGTGTGTGATGAGCTTTACTTTTGGACTACCGATGTTTGATTCTAGTATTTTCCTTTTATGGTCAAGTAATGATTAGACATTTTTCCTTGTATGCTTTGATGACACGCTATAATTACATGTGAAATTTCCATTATCAAAATGGGGTGTTACAATTATGGTATCAGAGCCAAGGCTTCGACCTGTAGACTCTCAAATATGACATGTGATTAGTGGGTAGTCACTACGGTCTTCCTAGAACTGACAGTTGTTTTCATGTATTCATCGTTTTTTAAGCATACATATACATGTCATTGTCGCAGATTTTTGACTAAGTAATGGTTGGTACAGGACTGGCCCTATTTAGTCAGTTGTGTTTTATCGAAACTTTTAGATTTGGGACCGACCCATAGGCGTCCCCTCGCTATGTCTTTTGTTTTGGGTGAACTGACCAGAGGCGTTCACTCTCGAGCATACAAAAGTTTTCATAAAACTGCATCATGCATTCATACACAAAATTTTCTTGCATAAAATTTTTCTCGTGAAATTTTGGTATAAATTTTTTTCATGTATATATATATTTTATGTTTTGATCTGTTTAATCATATGTTTTATGTTATACTGTCAGATGGTTCTCACACGCGAACAGGAGCAGCTCAATGCTGTAATTCAGGTTGCTATGCAAGCTTTGCTTCCTCAACTGAGGAATGACATCAGGGCTGAAGTTCAAGCTGCCAACAATCAGCAGCATAATCAGGCACCTCCTCCTCCTCCTCCAGTGACATTTGCAGTATGGCTGGAGAGATTCAACAAGCTCCGCCCTCGAGCTTTTGAGAAGACAGATAGCCCTAGCGATGCTGAAAGCTGGTTGGCTAACATCGAAAAGATTTTCAATGCTATGGGCTATGACCCCGCATACAAGGAGAGGTTAGCATGCTATCGATTCGAAGACGATGTGCTAAACTGGTGGTTAGCATTGATGCAGTCTGAAGGTGGTGACGAGTGGGTTGCTTGTTTGACTTGGGCTCAATTCAAGGACAGGGTGATGGAGCAGTTCTTTCCCAAGGCTGAGCAGCACAAGCTCAAGATAGAGTACCATGGGATCCGACAGAGAGCTGGCGAGAATAGCAACGAGTTTATGCAGCGCTTTCTTCGCTTAGCTGGTTTCCTTGGTGCGGTAGCAGGAACTCCTGAAGAGCAGGCACATCACTTTAGATGGGCTCTTCGCACATCGATCGCAAACAATCTGGTGTGTGCTACGTTCAACACTGTAGCACAAGTGGCCGATGCAGCACGTAAACTGGAGATGCTGCAGGAGAGAGATGAGTTCGGGGAAGTTGAAAGACCCGACAAGAGGTAAACATTCGTATTCAAGCGGTGATCAATCCGTATACCTTCCATATGTCAATTATTCATCTCTTTAAATGTATCTTCCAAGCAGAAAACTGGGGACCGGTCTCAGCCGACTACTCAGCAGCATCCTCATCAGCCCAAGGGAAACGGTCAGACTAACGACCGTTCTGCTACGGATAGGCGTGGCAATAATGATAATTATCATAACAATGCTGGGCACTCCAACAGCAGCAGGTCCTAATACTTACGCATTTCCTTATGATTTCATGTTATAACTCATATTCTGACACTTTAGCAAAATTCTACCAGGAACCATGGAAACGGTAGGGACCAGAACCAGAGAGGTTCGCAGCCTAACCGTCCAGCTATCACTGGTATTCAATCTTACGATTATCCGCTTTGTCCTTTGTACCCAATTATCATGTCTTATGTAAAATGTTTTATCAGGTTCCCAGCCAGCCAGAGCACCTGCTGGAGGATTCACTCATCCTCTTTGCTCTACTTGCCACCGTAGGCACCCAGGACCATGTCGCCGTAATACTGATGCGTGCTTCAAGTGTGGTCTTCCTGGCCATATTATGAAGGATTGCCGTAAGGGCGAGATGGAGGGTACATAGGGACATGCTGATACCCAGCCGCCTCCTACTACCGGGCGTGTCTACACGACATCTCGAGACCAGGCCAACAAGTCTACAGGTACCATCACTAGAATCTTGTATATGTATGGTCAAGCTGCATGTGTTCTTTTCGATAAGGGTGCTACTCACTCGGTTATTTCTACTGCTTATGCTAAGAACATTAGGATGCCTCCCTTGCCACTAGAAAATAGGCTTACTATTTCCACGCCTTTGAGGGACTCTGTATTAATCACCCATGTATACAAGAGTCTTACCCTAGAATTTGACGATAAGGTTCGACCTGTTGACGCACTTCCGCTGGACATGAATGACTTCGACATGATTTTGAGCATGGATTGGCTATCCAAGCATCATGCTACCATAGACTGCCATTCATATCGAGTTATCTTCGGTGATGTTAATGCAACAGAGTACATTCATAATGGGTTCATACCCGGACGGTCTGTACAAGTCATATCTACCCTGCAAGCGTGTGCACTACTGTCACATGGCTGCGAGGGTTATCTAGCTACGGTTCACGACATAGATGCTGAATCTCCATCAATTTAGGATCAACCTATAGTGTCGGAATTCCAAGATATTTTTCCAGCAGAACTTCCGGGCATACCACCTGCACGAGAAGTGGAATTTAGTATCGAGCTTATTCCAGGAGCTGAACCAATCTCCAAAGATCCTTATCGCATGGCTCCCATAGAGTTGAAGGAGCTGAAGGATCAACTACAAGAACTCCATGAACGAGGTTTCATTCGACCGAGCGCATCTCCATGGGGCGCACCGGTCTTGTTTCTTAAGAAGAAGGACGGCAGTATGCGTCTTTGCATAGAATATCGCGAGCTCAACAAGATTACCATTCGGAATAGATATCCACTGCCACGCATTGACGATCTGTTTGACCAACTCCAAGGGGCCAAACACTTCTCCAAGATTGATCTTAGGTCAGGCTATCATCAGCTATGGGTCAAGGAGCAGGACATCGCTAAGACTACCTTTCGTACCCGTTATGGCCACTACGAGTTTGTAGTTATGCCATTTGGTCTGACAAATTCTCCAGCAGTGTTCATGGATTTGATGAACAGAATCTTCCATGAATTTCTGGACAAGTTCGTCATTGTCTTCATCGATGACATCCTGATTTTCTCAAAGTCCAAGGAGGAACAAGAAGACCATCTTCGTATAGTACTACAGATTCTTCGCCAGAAGCAGCTATATGCTAAATTCTCCAAGTGTGAGTTCTGGTTAGACAAGGTGGCATTCTTAGGTCACATTGTATCAGCAGAAGGAATCAATATGGATCCAGCGAAGGTTGAGGCCATTACTAAGTGGCCAAGGCCGACATCAGCGACGGAAGTCTGCAGTTTCTTAGGCTTAGCTGGCTATTACCATAGGTTCGTGGAGAACTTTTCCCGCCTAGCACTACCATTGACCAAACTGATGCGGAAAGGGGAGAAATTCGTCTGGACTGAAGATCAAGAGAAGACTTTGAAGACCTGAAGCAGAAGCTAGTATCTGCACCTATTCTTACTCTACCATCTGGTACGGGTGGATTTCAAATCTACAGCGATGCATCGGGGAAGGGACTTGGCTGTGTTCTCATGCAACATGGGAAAGTGACCGCGTACGCTTCACGGAAGCTTAAGCCTTATGAAGAAACTTACCCCACGCATGACCTGGAACTTGTTGCAGTTGTGTTTGCATTGAAGATATGGAGGCACTACTTATATGGAGAATCATGTGACATTTTCACGGACCACAAGAGCTTGAAGTATATCTTCACTCAGCGTGAATTAAACATGAGGCAGAGGAGATGGTTAGAGTCGTTGAAGGATTATGACATTAATCTACAGTATCATCCCGGAAAGGCAAATGTAGTAGCAGATGCTCTTAGCAGGAAGTCTGGAATGATCAACGGCATTAAAATCGAAGAGGAAATCATCAGAGACTTGGAGCGACTAGATATCGAGATCATGGTACGTGGACAGCACGGTTACTGGGCTAATCTTAGAGTAGAACCCGAGTTACTCTCTAAGATCAAGGAAGCACAGAAGGATGACGGAGAAATCTGGGCGATAGTACAGAATTTGGAGAAGCAGACGGAATTCAGAGTAGATGCAGATGGTATCGTATGGCAGGGCACGAGACTTTGTGTTCCTGATGACCAAGAACTCCGGGAAGCTTTGTTAGCTGAATCTCATAGCTCTCCATTCTCTATACATCCTGGTTCGACTAAGATGTACCATGACATCAAGCCGTACTTTTGGTGGAGTGGTATGAAACAGGATGTGGCCACTTACGTCTCCAAATGTCTTACCTGCCAGCAGGTTAAGATCGAGCATCAGCGATCTGGCGGTCTCCTTCAACCGTTAGATATTCCAGAGTGGAAGTGGGACAAAATCACCATGGATTTTGTTACTGGTCTTCCGCCTACCAAGAGGAAGCATGATGCAATTTAGATTATCGTTGATCGACTTACCAAATCAGGTCATTTCTTACCGATCCGCAAGGAAGATCCAGTAAGTAAACTCGCAGATACGTACAGAAGAGAGATCATGAGACTCCACGGTGCACCATCCAGCATCTCTCAGACAGAGATCCTCGATTCACTTGACGCTTTTGGAAAAGTCTGCAGAAAGCTTGGGGTACACAACTTAAGCTTAGCACGGCTTTTCATCCTCAAACGGACGGACAGTCGGAGCGAACCATTTAGATATTGGAAGATATGTTGAGGTCATGTGCGTTGGAATGGACGGGTGATTGGGACGATTACATCTGTTTGGTGGAGTTTGCATACAACAACAGTTGGCACGCAAGTATCAAGTGTGCTCCATTTGAGATGTTGTATGGCAGAAAGTATCGCGCCCCAATCTGCTGGGATCAGGTTGGCGAGCGAACACTTGAAGGACCGGAAATCATAGAGATGACCAATGAGAAGATCGCAGTAGCTAAGCAGAAAATTCAAGAAGCACGGTCACGTCAGAAGAGTTACACCGATAAGCATCGTAGGGACATACACTTTAACGTAGGAGATCACGTCTTCCTTAAGGTTTCGCCAGCACGTGGTGTTAGACGCTTCGGGATTAAAGGGAAGCTCAGTCCTCGTTTCATCGGACCGTTTGATATCATTGACCGAGTCGGTGAAGTATCTTACCGATTGGCGTTACCTCTGCAGCTTTCGCATGTGCACAATGTGTTTTATGTGTCCTTACTCAGAGGGTACCAGTATCATACCCATCACATGGTTCAATATCCACTGGAACAGATACGTGAAGATCTCACTTTTATAGAAGAACCCGAACGGGTTCTTGACAAACAAGAACGAGTCATGAGAAAGAAGAGGATTCCATTCGTCAAAATTCTATGGAGGGATCATACCGAGAGGGAAGCCACTTGGGAAACAGAGGAGTCTATCGGGGCTTCTTACCCTCATTTCATATTTTGAATTCGGGTATGTTCTTCTTTTCCAGTTTACTTTATATATAATTCGGGGACGAATTATTCTTTTTAGGGGGGAAGAGTTGTAAAACCCGCATGCTTTTACCATGAATAGTACCCTTAAGATCGTACGTACTAGATTTAAGCTTTCCTAATATAGAATGATTACGATTACGTGCTAGGACTTTACGTATTACGAACGTGTTAGAACACGATAAGTATTTACTACGCACGAGCACGTAATAATTATTTGACAATAATTAATCACGAACATGCGATCATGAAATCATGAACGTAATCAAAACACGAAATATTATTAATTACGTATATATATTTGTTACGAGCGTAAATAAATATATTAGATCACGATAATTACGTAACGAGAACACATAAAACGCGAACACAAATAATCACGAACGAATAACTTAACATCGAGACACGGAAAAAGGTACGGGTACCCCATATGGGGCCCCCTACCCGCGGCTACAAGGAACAAATGGGCCAAGCCCATTTGTAAATTTTTACTTAAGGGGTTAAAGGATTTTTACACTACTCATTTTACATTTACAGAAGATTTTAGCAAAAACCTAAAACCCTCCTCCTTCTCTTCTTTTTGGCCGCCACCCTCAAAACACCACAAGGAGGTGTTTGTTGATCTTGGATCTTGGAATATTAGTTGGTGATCGTGTTTGTTCTTCGTCCTTTTGATCTACGAATTCGGTAAATCCTTTTTAAACCTTTTTCTTTTGATTTGATCTTTTATAAATCAAGAACATGTTATGTTTTTACAAAAACCTAATTAAAATCATGGATCTAACATGAATTGGGGTTTAATAAAAACAAAAGTATTGTTTTAAGGGGTGTTTGTTTTGGCCGCAGCCTACACCGAACCCAAGGGGGTTTTGGTTTGGCCATCCGACCACCACCGAGACCATATGGTCCCGGTTGGTTGGTGTGGGTCCCACGACAGCATCAAGACAAGGGGTACCCAGATTTGGTTCGGGGTACGGTGTCGATTTCATGTCTGGTTCATGATTTTTAGTCTAGATCCGGTTCATGGTGTATGTTTAGTTTTATTTTTTTTATGATCCTATGTTAAAAGTTAAATTATAAAATGACATTAATTTAATATCATGACTTAGGTTATTTTAATTATTAATAATCATGAAATTAATTAACCTAAGTATTTTTATATTTTAGACTTATAATTAATTAATTATTTAAAAACCATGATTATAATTAACTAATTAACATGACTTAGGTTATATTATTAATAAATAATAATACATGTTTTAACCTAAGTATTTAACTTTATTCAATTAAAAACATGTTAAACTTTAATTAAATATTTTAACCTATAGTTTAATTTAATTACATGAATTAATTATTAAACTATACATTATATCATATGACTTAGAAAATAATCATGAAAACACTTAGGCTTATATACTTAGCTTATTTAACCAGCTTATTTATAATTATGGAAACTTTCTATTTTTAGAAACTTAATTAAATAAGGCAGCTAATCTATTTATGGAAACCTTCTATTTTTAGAAACATATTTAATTAAGGCAGCTGATCTATTTATGGAAACTTTCTATTTTTAGAAACTTATCTATTTTAAGCAGTAATTCTAAATTTGGAAACTTTCTATTTTTGGAAACTTTCTATTTTTTGGAAACTTTCTATTTTAGGAAACCTGCTATTTTTGGAAAGTTACTTATTATTATATGATATGAGTGATTTTACTCATATCAATAGTAGCTTAAAACAATGAAATATTGCATTAAATGTATCAAATATGCCTTTTGTTTGTATATTTCTTGTTTCATGTGTGTAGGTACCCAAGTTTGCGAAAACCGGCAAAACCGACACGGGATTTGAAGGAATATCAAGAAGCCAAAAGACAAGTCGATTTTCGATGAAAGATTATTGGGCTTTGTGGGACCCACATTTGTATATTGGGCCTAAAAGCCCAATATTGGAAAACAAGTATTCATTTTATTTCAAAAGCCAAAATAAGTCCATTTCACAACTTAATTGAGACGGATGGAATTTAAAAGTCACATGGGCCCAAGCCCATGACATATACGACTAACAATGAAATGTGAGGAGCATTTGGGTTGCAAAGCCCATTGAGTCTTATAAACTTTGAAACGGTGTAGGATTTGTGTGGTCAAACTATACAAAATGAATGATAGAGATATAAAAGTTTATTCACTTAACCATACATTCACACGTTTTTCTTTATTATCCTTTCGTTAATTCCAAAGTTACCTCACCATCTTCCCAAACCTGTAAAAAAAACCTAAATACTGTTCCTCCCAAACCCTAAAATAAATATTGGGGCTTTTGTTCAATTCACTCGTGTGAATGCACACGAGAGAGGAATTAATTCCCCAAAGATTTCGGAAGGTTGGAGTGGAAGAGTAATGAGACGTGGCAGCTTATTACTGGCAGTGATACATCATCCCCATCAAAGAGCCAATCATTACCTGCCAAGTCATCACCAAAGAAGCACAAAGCAGTCCACCGTGGCGATCCGAGTGAACAAGGGTGTGTTTTTGCCGCATGATCAAAACAGAAAAGAAAGAGAAAGAAAAAATTAAGATCTAAGGGCTATTATTGAAGAGGTATATTCCTTTGAAGATCCGATATTCTTCTCCTCAACAGCCTGGGATGGCTATAAAAACCCACCTCATTATTGTAATATACATCCCTTTCTTTAGTATTTAGTTATAATGGTAAAATTAGTTTTAGGAATTTACTTTTTAATCTTGTAATGATTTTGTAAGAAGTTTCAATTTTAATAAATAAAGTTTGTTTCAGTTTTGCTTAAACCCTGTGTTTTAATATCTTTAAGCTTTCGAGAATATTAATTTCTGTTCCTGTGAAGTTAATTTGATCATTATAATATTGAATTGACTTATAAGCTTCATTATAGCTTAATAATTCGATTTTTGCTAAATTTGGGAATTCGGTTTATCCACTGATAAATCGGAAATTATGATATTAAGTTGCTGGATCCTTCTTGGTTCGTGATTTAGTGGTGGTTTCGAGTTATACTAGTGCGAAATGGAGGGTTTTGGTTCGTGATTATTTAGTGGTTCGAGATGTTTAATTATTATGGTCCGAGTTTTATTGGTGTTTTTGGTGTCATTTAAAGTTTATAGGGAGCTCAGCGCTCACCTACATCATCAAAGGATTCTTCAAAGATGGTTAAGCACTTTATTATTTAAGTTTTCTAGTAAATCTCGTTTTAGTTTATTTTAATCTGCTATGATGTCATTTTCTGTTATTTTGATTGTAATACTGTTCGTTATAGATACTGTTTGCAGTCACTTTGTTATCCTGCTGACTCGTTCATATCTATGTGATTAGAACTGCTTATCTGATTTAGAAATTTGTTGTTTGCCTGCTAGTTTTGAGTATTAAGCCGCATATTTTTGGATTAGATAATTGTTGTTTTGTTAGTTTTATGCCGATATTTTCCTTGATTTTACTAATTTAATTTTACGCCTGCTGAGGTTTTGCTTTCAGTTTTATATATGGCTATTAAAGTAGATTTTATGCTGCTATAGATGATATATGAGATGATCTGAGTTCTAAGTAGTCTTCGAACTGGTTTGTTAATTTGGTTACTAAAGCGTTTGAATGTAGTTTATTCTTACTCGTTGCTATCCTGTTATTCCGTCTTGCTGTCATGTTTGATCTTATTGCCTTTCAAAATTCGTCCACTGTGGTCATTGGTTTTGGACTAATGAATTGCTAATTTCAGTAGTATGTTCATAGTCTGCTACTATTGAATTGTTGTGAGATTGCTGTTAGGATAGGCTGTTAGGATATATCTGCTAGAAGAATGGGATGTTGTTGCTGTAAGGTTTTAAACTGCTTCGATTTATTTACTCTGTTTCCTTTTAGTTTGGCTGAATGTTCATGAAATATGCTCGAAATTAGCTGCCATTAAGCACTCACTATTTTAGATTTGACGTTTCTGCTTAGGTTTATCTGAATAATTGTTTCTGAGTTGCTAGATTAGATAGGGGAATGTGAGTTTCTTTATTTACTTTAACTGTTTCTATTATTATCTGTTCTATAGGATTTAATCTTGATTGATCTGAATGTTATTATTTTTTTTTACTGTATGTTATTAATTTGATCTGAGTTTTTATGTGATTTTGGATTTTGCTATATATGACTGTGAATTGAGTTATTTAACTGCTTGTTATTCTACTGTGCGAACTGGGGATGTTTGGTTTGGTAATTTTATCAAAATTTCTTTGTCAAATAAAAATATAATTCCAAAAATAATACCATAATTTTTTCCCTAGCAGGTCTCGTACCCGAGACCTGCACTTCAAAAGCTTTCATCTCTACCACTGGGCTTAGCTTACTATTTTGTTTAACTTTTCGTCTTTAGATTTATTAAGCTAAATTTTTAACTGTCATTTGTTTTTCCTTTAAACGTCTATCTCATTTTTCTAGTGTAAAAAGTATAATCACTTTTATTTAAGTTTGGAAAATTAAATTGTTTAGTAATAAAATAAATAATAAATAAATAAATAAATAAATAAATAAATAAATAAAAATGTTAAAAAATAAAAAAAATGTTTTTATTTAAGTAGCTTAATTAGTTTATTTTTGATTAATTAAATTTTTATAATATTAAATTTAAACAAAAAGTTAGTTTTAAAATAGATTAGTTTTTAAAGTAACTTTTAATAAAGTAATTTTGTTCTTAAAAGTTTAATTAGATTTTTAAAATAGTCCAAAAGTTATTTTAAATAGTTTAATTTTTCATAGATAATCAAAATAGTTTAATTTTTAAATAGTTTTAATTTTTAAATAATTGATTGTTTTTAGATTTAAATAGGCGGTGTTTACGATTCATGCACTTTAGGTTTATTTTAAATAGTTTAAAATTGGTAGATTTAATTTGTAGTTTAAAAACCGAAAATCAATTCAAATCAATTGTCCAAATCAAAACAAAACGTCTCAAATTCATAAGATCTTCATGTACAACGAACTCGACTCACTCACGTGTTTAATTGAATTCGTCATTGGTATTATTAGTCTATTACTTTTTCCTAAAGGTAATTTTCTAATTTACCCTATAACGTATCTTAATTATCACATATACACATCCACTTTCATCCTTCGTCTAGTGCTATTGTGCTTCCTATTCGTATCTTGCCGGCTATTGAGCCCGAGGATTCTCCCATCCTAGATGATGAGGAAATCTCTCATGACATCACCACTCCTATTCATGATTCTTCCATCGTGGAACTCGAAAATTCTCTAAGCAAGGGGGACGAGCATATTAGCACTATACTTGTCCAAAACCCAAGAGAGTTTGACGGTATTTCCAATGAGATGTGTGATTTGCCACATTGTGATGACTCGATTTCTTCCATTCACTTTGATATTTCTCCAATCCTAAGGATGAAAATTGTGATGGAAATGAAGAATTTGAGGATGATTCTACTTCTAGTGAATTTTCTAATGAGGAGTTCTCCGATGAACTTTCCTATAAAGATGATATTCACGATTCGGATTTTGAGGGTTTTACCGATGAATCTACTCTTCTTCACCTATTTCCACCGAGAAATGAGGATGATAGTGATCCATTTTATGAGAGGTTCACTTTTGAACTTGCTCCTTTAGACCCATTTCCACCGGGAAATGAGGTTGATTTGACTATTCCGATCCTCAAGAAGTTCACCGATGAACTTACTCATTTAGATGTGGAAGACGTGGATCTTCGTGAGAAGTTATCCAACGTCTATCTTCTCATTTCTAGGATCGAGGCTTTAAATTCTAAGCCTATTAGAAAGTCTTTCTCTCCATCTCCTATTCCCGTTGAGGATAGTGATCCGCTTATGGAGGAGATTGACACTTTTCTTGCTTCTCATGATTCGATACCACCGGGTGTTGATGATATCGACCCGGAGGGGGACGCTCTCTTTTTAGAGAATTTACTTGATGATGATTTTGTCCCAAGTCCTCCTCCCACCCACTTTGACCTTAATGTGCGGGTTTTTCATGTGTCTCATATTGAGTACCATGACCCCATTTATCACATTCCTAAGGGTGAAATGGTCGTTAAAGCAAAGAATGTTGATTCCACTATGGATGAGATTTTATCCCACCATTACCATGTGCTTTATATGATCATGGATTAGCATGGGGGACGACACCGTGTTATCCTTTCCTTTCTCCACCGAGGACGAGGTATTCGATCCCGGAATCGTTTATTTAGGGAAATCTCGGCCTTTCACCGATGTAATAATTGAAAGATTTTTCGATCATCTTGGTGCGAGTTTATCTCGGGGAGCATGCTTTATCCATTTAGTGATTTGTGACTACTATCTCTTTTTAGAGATTTGTGTTGGAGTTTTATCCATTCGTTTGTCATCCGACAACGAGGATGAGATCTTTGACCCCGACATCGCGCTTTATCATGGATTTTATTCCATTATGCCGGTTTTCACCTTTTTCCCTAAGGACCAATGAATTCGGGGATCGAGTCGAGCTCATGACTCGGTTAACAAAAACGAGGTGCCTTGTGGGGGAGTCTCATACATTCTATCTTCTTTCTATTTTCTAACACTAATAAGGCTTGATCTTTCAAGCTTGTGCTCGTGTTTTGTTGTGTTGTGATCTTAGGTACGACCCTAATATTTCAAGACTCTCGTGTTCGGTTTTTGCCGGTCCACTTGATCTTCCATTCTTTGAATGCCAAAAAGGGGCACACTTTTTACCCTTGATTTTTATCGGCTAACGTTTTATCTTGAGGCATAATTAATAAACGGCTTATAGATTTGCGTACTCTTTCCATGCTAGGAATTTGCATTAGACTCTTCGTGTTTTAGCAAGGGGGTATCACTCTTGAGCTAAGAAACATTGAGGACAATGTTTGGTTTTAGCATGGGGGAGTCAATCGATATAATCGCTTGCAATTGCTTTTGTCGTGTCCAAACGTGGTTTTTCTCATTTTTCAATAAAATTTTAAATTTTTTGTGTAATTTTTAAGTTTTAATAAATAAAAATAAGTGTTTTTGACACGAATGTAGGCTTTCAATAAGAATAGTTTTTGACTCGACTCGGTTTTTAACCTTAGCTTTTCCTTAACGTATTTGAATTAAGTTTTGCTAGGCAATTATATAGGGAGCTTTAAAACGCGAAAGTTTTAATTCATATGAGTTAAGAACAAGAACTTATCGCAAGCTCCTATAATTGATCCTATAAAGTCGTCTATCAAGGGAACTTTAAAACGCAATTTCTAATACTTGCAAAAGTTTAAGAAGATGCAAGATCCTATAGATGACTTGAAAACCCAAAACTTTGATTTAATAGGCTAAGTATCCATTAATTTCATTCTTGGAATTTTACAATATGGAGAACAAGAAATGATAGAGCCAATTATAAGTTGGGTATTCTTTCTGGAATTTATGTGAGTTAATTATGAGCCTATTATCCCATCGCTTGTTAATAAATTTAATTGCAATAAATAATGTTGAACGATTTGAAAAGTTACTTAGCTTCTAGTCCAAGATCGTTTAAAAGTTGCTCGGTATGGATTAGAGTTCATAACCAAGGCATAACTTATTGAAGCGGGATGCGAAGATTGGCGAGTCCAAAAAGGTCCTAACAAGACATGAGGGCTATGTTTTATTGCTAAAGATCTCAAGTGATGTGAAGACTCATTTATCAAAAATCAATATGAAGGATCGAGACACACGACGAAAAGCAAAATACTCCCCAAAAAGTCATGGAGAAGTCTATCCAAAAATACCAAAATAAGGTATGAGGATAAATGAAGCCAAGTCCAAAAAGGAGGCGGATCGTTGTTAATCAAAATCCCAAGTAAAGATTGGACAAAAATGAAGAAGTCGTGGTCCAAGTATGAATCTCTCAAAAATTCAAGTGAAGAAATATTATGAAGAGAAGACCATTATTTCGTGAACGTCTCTCAAGGTTGGAAGTATAAAGTCATTGCCAAATATCGGTCCGAGAAAGGTCTCAAATCGCGAAACAAGTTATGCCAAGATATGAACTTTATGAAGTCCCGAGAAGCAGTTTTAAAAGATTTGTCCTTTAGCTAACTATTGATTAAATCGTTCACTTTATTTTTGGCCTAATAAATTATCGAAATAAGTCAACAATGCATCCTCGTGATCATTCAAGACAACAATAAAATATAAGAGAAACACCTAGGAATAAGGGAGTCTAAGTGAATAATTGGCCCACATGAGTTCGTGTTAGTCTACCAACTTATAATAACAATGATCTTGTTTTTGCACTTGGCATGGAAAAGTGAAAAGTCGAGGACGATGAATCTATTTAAGTTTTTATGATCTTTAAAGTTATTTTATGTCTTTGCAAAATAAAATGTCAAAAGTTGAATAATGGTGTAGACATAGTTTTATTTTATCATTGCGTGAGGACACGGCAATTGCTTAGCATGGGGGAATATGATATGAGTGATTTTACTCATATCAATAGTGGCTTAAAACAATGAAATATTGCATTAAATGTATCAAATATGCCTTTTGTTTGTATATTTCTTGTTTCATGTGTGTAGGTACCCAAGTTTGCGAAAACCGGCAAAACCGACACGGGATTTGAAGGAATATCAAGAAGCCAAAAGACAAGTCGATTTTCGATGAAAGATTATTGGGCTTTGTGGGACCCACATTTGTATATTGGGCCTAAAAGCCCAATATTGGAAAACAAGTATTCATTTTATTTCAAAAGCCAAAATAAGCCCATTTCACAACTTAATTGAGACGGATGGAATTTAAAAGTCACATGGGCCCAAGCCCATGACATATACGACTAACAATGAAATGTGAGGAGCATTTGGGTTGCAAAGCCCATTGAGTCTTATAAAATTTGAAACGGTGGAGGATTTATGTGGTCAAACTATACAAAACGAATGATTGAGATATAAAAGTTTATTCACTTAACCACACATTCATATGTTTTTCTTTATTATCCTTTCGTTAATTCCAAAGTTACCTCACCATCTTCCCAAACCTGTAAAAAAACCTAAATACTGTTCCTCCCAAACCCTAAAATAAATATTGGGGCTTTTGTTCAATTCACTCGTGTGAATGCACACGAGAGAGGAATTAATTCCCCAAAGATTTCGGAAGGTTGGAGTGGAAGAGTAATGAGACGTGGCAGCTTATTACTGGCAGTGATACATCATCCCCATCAAAGAGCCAATCATTACCTGCCAAGTCATCACCAAAGAAGCACAAAGCAGTCCACCGTGGCGATCCGAGTGAACAAAGGCGTGTTTTAGCCGCATGATCAAAACAGAAAAGAAAGAGAAAGAAAAAATGAAGATCTAAGGGCTATTATTGAAGAGGTATATTCCTTTGAAGATCCGATATTCTTCTCCTCAACAGCCTGGGATGGCTATAAAAACCCACCTCATTATTGTAATATACATCCCTTTCTTTAGTATTTAGTTATAATGGTAAAATTAGTTTTAGGAATTTACTTTTTAATCTTGTAATGATTTTGTAAGAAGTTTCAATTTTAATAAATAAAGTTTGTTTCAGTTTTGCTTAAACCCTGTGTTTTAATATCTTTAAGCTTTCGAGAATATTAATTTCTGTTCCTGTGAAGTTAATTTGATCATTATAATATTGAATTGACTTATAAGCTTCATTATAGCTTAATAATTCGATTTTAGCTAAATTTGGGAATTCGATTTATCCACTGATAAATCGAAAATTATGATATTAAGTTGCTGGATCCTTCTTGGTTCATGATTTAGTGGTGGTTTCGAGTTATACTAGTGCGAAATGGAGGGTTTTGGTTCGTGATTATTTAGTGGTTCGAGATATTTAATTATTGTGGTCCGAGTTTTATTGGTGTTTTTGGTGTCGTTTAAAGTTTATAGGGAGCTCAGCGCTCACCTACATCATCAAAGGATTCTTCAAAGATGGTTAAGCACTTTATTATTTAAGTTTTATAGTAAATCTCGTTTTAGTTTATTTTAATCTGCTATGATGTCATTTTCTGTTATTTTGATTGTAATACTGTTCGTTATAGATACTGTTTGCAGTCACTTTGTTATCCTCCTGACTCGTTCATATCTATGTGATTAGAACTGCTTATCTGATTTAGAAATTTGTTGTTTGCCTGCTAGTTTTGAGTATTAAGCCGCATATTTTTGGATTAGATAATTGTCGTTTTGTTAGTTTTATGCCGATATTTTCCTTGATTTTACTAATTTAATTTTACGTCTGCTGAGGTTTTGCTTTCATTTTTATATATGGCTATTAAAGTAGATTTTATGCTGCTATAGATGATATATGAGATGATCTGAGTTCTAAGTAGTCTTCGAACTGGTTTGTTAATTTGGTTACTAAAGCGTTTGAATGTAGTTTATTCTTACTCGTTGCTATCCTGTTATTCCGTCTTGCTGTCATGTTTGATCTTATTGCCTTTCAAAATTCGTCCACTGTGGTCATTGGTTTTGGACTAATGAATTGCTAATTTCAGTAGTATGTTCATAGTCTGCTGCTATTGAATTGTTGTGAGATTGCTGTTAGGATAGGCTGTTAGGATATATCTGCTAGCAGAATGGGATGTTGTTGCTGTAAGGTTTTAAACTGCTTCGATTTATTTACTCTGTTTCATTTTAGTTTGGCTGAATGTTCATGAAATATGCTCAAAATTAGCTGCCATTAAGCACTCACTATTTTAGATTTGACGTTTCTGCTTAGGTTTATCTGAATAATTGTTTCTGAGTTGCTAGATTAGATAGGGGAATGTGAGTTTCTTTATTTACTTTAACTGTTTCTATTATTATCTGTTCTATAGGATTTAATCTTGATTGATCTGAATGTTATTATTTTTTTTTACTGTATTGCATTGAGTATAAGTTGGTTGAAACTTGAATAAAGTAAAAATTTAACTTGTATGGAATAAGAAGTTGTTAAGAGGAAGTCGTTAAGTTCTGTGATTGAATTATAAGGTTTTAGTTGATTGTTGATTCGTGTTAAGTGTTGTTCCTAGGCCATTGTCCAATGATGAGGATGCCCAGTCTCCAAAGAAATAAATTGAAGAAATCTTCTTCTGAATTGGGACCGATGGATCTTCCGGGACAGGTAGAACACCTAATGACTCTTGTAGATTAGTATTCATTGTGGTATCTTTTAAAAATCCCTAACTTAACTGAGACATCAGTTGGTAGGATGAGTTCTTGGAATTGTATGACATAGTGACACGTAATGTGTTACGGTACAATTTTGACTTGTTTGTGATTAATGAAAAAAGACTACCTCTGATTGCTAAATCCTATATGTATCGGTGTTATCTATCTTTATTGCTTCATCCTAATGTTCGCATTAGTGATGCAACCATTTAACAAGTACTCATATCGATTTGAGTTACGTTGTGAATTATTCTTTTTGAGTGCCATAGAGGTCATGAACCTCATGATTAATTGGCTAAGCTCATTTCCTATCATATTGTAGTTAGTTCTTGGTGAACAACTTTTCATCACTCTTTTGCAGATCACTCATTGTTTTTATAAGATAAAACAGTATCCCTTGATAAAAATTGAATTTTCTTCATTGTACGGACTATGTAAAGTGAGATTTATAAGTAATCGTTTTCGAAATAAAGTTGTTTATGAAACATCTTGGAAAACTTAATTGTTTCCATGACAAAGAACATATCTATAAATTCATTTTGAATTAAGCATGAATATATATTTTAAACATGATGACAAAGTTTTGACGAACTGAGTATTGCATCGTTAATCTTGAAATTGTATATATAGTTGCGCGCCTACATACAATTTGGAAGGGACCATGCAAGGACTGATTAGTAGTCACCATAAATTTGTTACTAAACATTACATTTTTCTTGTAATTGTGAAAATTAAATTTTATGAGATATGCAAGAAGTGCAAAGTAGGGACATATTGTTAGGAACACCTACATATGTGCCCGTACTATTTATTCTTCTGAATCGAATTTAATCATCTGTGGAAATTGTCTTAATTGATAATTGATATCTCTTCCTTGTCCAATTCTCCCGTGGAGAGATTCTTTAGAAAAGTATCTGATTACCGAGTGTTGATACCCGACTGGATGCATTGACGTTCGTATCATTTCTTTTGATTAGATTTCATTTAAATGACCTGGGTAACGACCCGAGGAGCTTTTGAATGCGTACTTAAATTATGAAAACATGGGATAGATTTATATTCGTTAATGTTTTCGTCTGTATCTGATTTGAAATTCTCTCGCGTAGATTATGCGTTGACCTTACTCTTTTGATGTTAGTTATATCTCCAGATATCCTTGAATTTGTGAAGGATTATGAGTTATTATTAGTCTTTTGAGAAGGTCACATCTTATCAACGGTAATGAAACTGGAAAGTTGATAGTACCAGTAGAATGGATTGATTGATTATGACATGACGACATTGTCTTAACTGATGGGAACTCGAGTAGAATTCCCCTAAAGGATAAGATGTCGATTATCAAATGATCTAAATAATTCTCGATAGGTGACCATATCCTGCATTTAGACTTGAAATTATACCATTAATGGTTATAAACTAGTCATAGATCTTGTAATATAAGAAGAACTTAAAAGCAAATGTATTAAAAGATGTTTCAATTATCTGAAACTTTAGGAGGTCTTTGCTGGTGAATTACCTAGACTTTCGCCATTAAGGCAAGTTGAATTTGGTAATGATTATATTCCCGGTGCTGCACATGTGGCATGTGCACTGTACGTCAGCACCATCTGAATTAAAAGAATTACCCTACAACTGAGATAGTTGTAGGAGTTGACTTTTATTCTACCAAGCTCGTCATCACGAGGAGCTATGGTGTTATTATTCCTTATATTTTTTGAATTACCATGAACTAGGTAAATTGATGATAAAAATCTATATCCACTACCCAAGATGATAGATTTTTTCGATCATTTACAAGGTTCTAGCGTATATTCAAAATTTGATCCACGACATGGTTATCATCAACTTTACGTCTGCAAAGAAGATTATCTTTTCCAATCACTACTTCCAGAACATGTAATGAACATTATGAGTTTCATGTATGTCGTTTGGATTGACTAATACACATGTAGCATCCATAAATTTGGTGAATCACGTGTGTAGGCTGTAATTTGATAAATTCATGCTCGTGATCATTAAGGACCATCTGTTTGTTTATAAGAATAGAAAGGAGTTAATAATTATTTATAAATTGCCCGGAGTTGTCCAAGCAATGAAAACCTGTATCTTGAGTATTTAACATGTGATTTAAGGCTTAATCCTTTATTTGACTGTGTGATTAATAGACAATGGAATCTTTATTGACTCTTCGAAGATTAGAGGCATTTAAGACTTTGGGTTTTACCAAAAAAAAAGTGGAAATATGTTTTGACAAATAATTTATCAAAGGATTTTTAAGGGATTATTCCCATATACCCAAATCATTTAACTAAACTCCTGTTTAGGGGTAAATGTTTATGTATACCTCAAGACAACCAAAGAGGGATTAAGGAAACCGTTTAAACTAAGACTTAAAACGACAATGTTTGCTTTATAATTAGGGAAATTTTTGACCAAAGTATAACCAAAGATTTTTCGAACATTTACGAATCTTATTAATTATTTTTGAAAAATCAACAAAAATCATGTTAATTAAATTCAAATTCATTTTGAACATTTTTATATAATTGGTCGAACTAAGAAATTTAAAATTTTTACGTTTACGTTTCATAAAAAATGAATATTTATCATATAATTACTTGTAATATTTATCGACGCTTTAAACGTCGGATTGAGCCAAACTGGTAAAGATAATAGTTGAGACGAAACTAAAACTTAGAAAATATAAAGAAAGAATTTCTGAATGAATTGTGGTCATGATAATTATATCATCAGGAAAGGTAAATGTAAATACTGACGCATTATGTATAAAAAGGGATAAAGAATCAATTGGGATGTGTTTCTTAGTAATGACTGTGCAAAATAAATTGTCGAGCAATTTAAAATATAGTCGATGCTTGTGAAAAGGATAATATAGATAATAAGAGGGGCTCGCAGCTAATGTGAACCATTAGAATTGAGAAGCCGATGGCGTTAAATGTTTTAAAGGCCACTTGTGGTTGCATAAATATGTAGATTTTGAGATTTAGTCATGTTGGAATCTCATAAGATTAAGTATTCTATTCATGTCATTTTTGATTTAATGTATCTTTATCCGCAGAAGTTGTACTGATGGCAAATTATGAAGGCAGACATCGCCTCATACATTAGTAAACGTCTAACTACTGCAAAGGTCATCATCTGAAGTTGATTTGATTTGGGTCATCGTCGACACTGACCAAATATGCTAATATCATTCCTGTTAATGATAGATTCTCGATGAAGAAATTGACCCTTTTGTATTTAAAGGAGTTGTGTAATCATGGTGTGCATGTATCGATCATCTCTACCAAGATCCTCGTTTCGCATCGAATTTCTTGAGATTTGCTCAGAAGTCATTGGGAACGAACCTTGATGAGAGTACTGTTTACCACCCCAATCGAAGGGACGAGGCAAAGTAACGATACAAAACACTAGAAGTCTTGTTTTATGTTTGAATGATTGACCTTTGGTAGTAAACCGTGTAATCGTTTTCCTTTGGAGAGATTATCATTGATAATTATCATATTAGGATCGAGATTGAATCTTGTTAGGATCTAAATATGAGAGCATCTGTAAGCAGGAGTTGGGATGAAGACACCCGACATACACCCATTGTGAATTGGACATGTCTTTTAGGTATAAGGTTGCCTATGATGACAAACCTAACCTTACAAGATACCCGACCCATGAGACCTGAAATGATTATTGAAATTAGTATTTTGATTATTGACTACCAGTAGTGGGTAGGAGGTGATGTAAATATGAAATGTAGATCTTGAAGTGCAGGATGGGTAGCGAAGTTATGCCAAAAAATTTCACCTTGGAAAAATGAATTGAAGATCTGAAAGATCATGGGAAATAAGTCCCCGTTGTATGGGACCATTGAGATGATGTAAAAAGTTAGTTTGAAAGGCATATAAGCTGGATCTACCCTAGGACTTCAAGGACTGCTTGAATTATGTTTCGTATATTGAACTTGATAAAATGTCTATCAAGTGAAAATCTGATAACTTCTTGATGAAGTTTAGATCGACAAAAAGTTGCATTCATCAAAAACCCGTGAACATCATGGATAGAGAAAGTAAGTCAACATTAAGCCTGATCGTATCCCGTAGTTATGTTTGATGAAAATCGCGTATTGTAATGAATTACACTTATGAGAAAAGACCGAATGTGGAGGAAATACCCACATGGCTTTAACTCTATAAGAAGCGAGTAGTAAGATAAATCGATCTTTGAGGACAAAGATCCTGTTTAGGGGTAGATGTTGTGACAATCCGTCAATTTATGGTTGATATTTTATTTTCAAGTAAAATTTATAAACATTATTTTAATGTTATATTATGAACTCACTCAATTATGGGAAGAATTTTGGGTTTACGTCTTGAAGTAGCATCGACTACGTCTAAACCGGAGGATTCTACGTTACGTGCTTACTTTTACATACACCGTTTTTGGTGACAATCCGACATTTCAGGAAAATAAATTTATTCGTGAATATTATTTTGAATTTAAATTTGTGTTGGGTCATAAACTCACAAATTTACGAGAAGAGATTTTGACTTACGTTCATAATTTAACGTCCTTTACGACTAAACCGGAAACCTTAGGATTACGTATTTATGTTTTTGAACTCCGTTTTTGATGAGACAATTTTTATTAGATTCGTTTTGTGCCGTTGATTCATAATTATAAAAAACGTTTTTTGTAAAACGACCCGAGGGCACGCAAATCGAGGAAACTAGAATTGAGGAGTACCCGTAAATTAGTGGGATGAGACAAGTTTACACTTGCCTCACCCCACTCATGGGATGGCTAAATAAGCTCCACCAACACCCATGAGGTGTCAACTTGTAGTTACAAGTTGCTACACTTGTCTTGTAAGCTTTGATAAACAAGCTACCAACAGAAAACCACTTCACCTAAACCATCTAACTCATTTTTACATGCAACAACACATAAAACTCTCTCTCTCTACACCATTTTCGTCCACCATGCTCCCAAAACACCCCATTTAACCATAATATATTGTGTTATTCACACATATGATGGAAACCTTTTGAAGACTTGTTGATTGGAGGTGATTTTAACAACTAGCATGGAGTTTCTATGGAGATCAAGGACTGATTTTTGGAGAAGTCTACAAATATTTGGTGATCCTAGAAGTGGTGTTGATATCTCATAAGATTGGTTACCCAAAACCAAGCCTTGTTCATCATCAATCCCATCTTTTCATCACTTTGGTGGTATAGAGATTGTTCTTCCTATCCTTTTTGTTATTTTGAATATGTAATCTTGTATTTTCTTTATTTATGTATATGTATATGATGATGAATGATGATAAAAATATTGTGTGGGGATCATGTGTTGATAAACATGGTTAAAAAGATGGAAAACCATATGTAAAAAGGTTAAAATCTTGCTTAATAAGTTGGCTGTATAAAAACAGTAACTAACCAAATGATAAACTGATAAAATGGCAAAGTGGAATCAATATACAGTAAGTATTCGGTCTTGTATACATGTGAGAGTTGGCCATGCAATGGTATCATTATAATGAGTGAGATATGATCAAAACAAAATTAGTGTATCAATCTGAATAGTATGTTTTGTGAGGACTGTTAGGTATACTTAAACTTGTATTTAGCAGTAGCTAAAGCTAAGTTAACTGTAGCACATATCATTTAGTTTATGGTGTCCAAAAATGAGCTTCTATCTCTTTGTAGAACTCAAGATATGATAAAAATGGTGAAAGTGAAACTAAAAATCAGATTTGTGAAATTGAAGTATATAGTATTATAATAGCACTCAAGTAAATATAGTATAAAATGTAAATTTAAAACCCACTAACTTATATATTAAATAATAATAATTATGTACAATGATAAATAAATTAGATATTTTATAAAAATGGTAATTTGATAAGTTTTATAAGTCATAAAACTATAAACATGATGCTTACGTCTTTTCGGCTAAAACCGTAAAATTAACGTTTTCGTCAATTAAAACTTAGACGGTCGGACCCGTCTAATGTAAACTTTTTATAACTCATATACTGATATATAAGTGCATATTACAAGTAAAAACCAATAAAACCCGAGCTTTATAATATACGGACATTAACGGGCCAAGTTAGCCTTATTGGACTATTAATCCAACTAATTTGGCTAAACACTTATAAACTTACTTATTGGGCTTAACCCATTTGGGCCTGACTTGTAAGTATAATACTGATATTAAAAGTGTAAAATGGATCAATCTAAGGTAATGGACTTATAATGGGCCTAATGGGCCTTGACAAGTAAAGAAGATGAACTAGTGAAACAAGTATAAAAGTTGTCAACACATAACACTATAATGAGTAAATGAAGATATAAAATCCCACTTGATCATCATCATACTTATAATATCATCATATATATACATAGCCATTATTTTATAAAGTCATTGGACAAGAGTATAAGACGAGTATTATCTGTCTAGGTTTCCGTGATTGAAGCACGTACCGTACATCCAAATCGTCGATAAACCGCCTTTCCCAATCAATGTGAGTTCATAGCCTCGCACTCTTTTAAATGTTTTTATGAAATGTTTTATAAACCCGCGAGGGAGATAACATTTTAGTTTTGATAAAATAGGACACCATTTGTCCCGATTGTTTTTTATTGATTTGGACCCGAATGATTGTATGACCCGATGAATGATTATATGACCCGATGTATGAAATAAAATGGATTATTAAAATTCGGTTATGTGACTAAAAGTCCCATTAGCATGAATTGTGAACTACCGGGATTTGGTAGACGCTTGTGCATATAATAGTACTATTTGGGGACGATCACCCTAGTTTGCGCCTTGACGGTTGATCCCCGTCGTGCTACATTGATTGGTAAGCGAATTTATGTATGAGAAGATTTATATAAGCGTGAATATTGTGACGACACGCTATTTTAAATGGGTAAATGTGTTTCGGGTTAGCTACCCGTTGTTTGTTATAGTAAGGTAGCAATGTCATGCGACTTATAATAATCCAACAACAAAAATACTGCTTTATGCATTGAATTACAATATATTGCCTGACTAGCAATACGGGCTCTTATTATTGATATGATGTTCGTGTTTTGGTTTTACATAACCATATTTATATAACGGTTTTTATTTAAGTCTATACAACGTTATAAAACGTATTGTATGATGTTTTTACGACAATGGTTCGTATAATGGTTTTGAAGGCTAAAGCCTATATTATGATTTTGACAAGGACTTGTATAAAATGTTTTTGGCCTATTTTATGGCCTACGACAAGGAATTGTATAAAATGATTTTTGGTAACGATTATATATACCGATGATATATTAATGGTTTATTAAACTCTATGAATTCACTCGGCGTTTTCGCTGACCTTTTCTTTTAACATGTTTTGTCTCAGGTACTTGAAGGTAATTCTCGTGAAGACAACAAGAATTCATGGCCCGCACTTAAATAATGCTTTGTAAAACTTGTATGAAATACTATGCCTTGGGACCTATGTAAATCTGATATTTATGAATGGAAATTCTTTATTATTAAACGACGCGATTTTTATGCGTTGTCTATGATGTGAGTAATGTGCTATCCCGTAACCCCAACGAGTCTTCCGCTGTATTGAATTGTGTATATTTGGGGGTGTTACATAGAGGAAACATTCTCTACACTCAGAAAGATAAACATGAAGTTAAATCCAAAGAAGTGCACTTTTGGGGCGACAGAAGGCATGTTCCTAGGATACATAATTGACCCCAATGGAATCAAACCCTGTCCAGGAAAAACAGACGCGGACATTCAACTCCAGAGCCCAAAAACAAAAAAAGGAAGTGCAGTCGCTAAATGGGAAGCTTGCAGGACTGAACAGGTTCCTGTACAAATAAGCAGAGAAGTCGCTCCCCTTATTTAAAACGCATAAAAAGTGCATTAAGAAAGGGGACTTCAATTGGACGAAGGAAGCAGAAAAGGCCTTCGAGGAATTAAAAGCGCATTTAGCTTCGCTCCCTATGTTAGTCGCGCCACGACCTATAGAAGAGCTGATAATATATTTGTCCGCAACGCATGGAGCGATCAGTGCGGTGCTAATGACGGACAGGGAAAATGTGAAAACACCAGTGTACTTCATAAGTAGAGCGCTACAGAGCTCGGAGCAAAATTTTACCCCAATGTAGAAGTTAGTGCTCGCGCTAGTGTTTGAAGCAAAGAGGTTGCGCAGATATTTCCAAGCACACCCAATAGTGGTGATAACGGATCAACCCATAAAGCAGGTGATCTCAAAACCAGATGTCGCAGGCAGGTTACAAAAGTGGAGTGTTCTACTAGGGGAAAACAATATTATCTGCAGACCGCGCAATGCCGTGAAGGGACAAATTCGGGTGGATTTTATCATTGAAAAACCAGAAGAAGGCGCTCAGGGGCTAGATCAAAAGGAAGAAGACCAAGCCCCGTGGATCTTGTTCACAGATGGGTCATCTTGCACTGATGGGTCAGGCGCGGGACTCATACTCACCAATCCAGAAGGAATGGAGTTCACATACGCGTTACGTTTTGAATTCACACCCACAAATAATGAGGCACAGTATGAGGCGCTGATAGCAGGGCTAAGAAATGAAGCAAGAATGGGCATGTGTAATCTCGAAGCGAATGTAGATTCTTGACTGGTAGCAAACCATATACTTGGCGATTATGAAGCAAAAGAAGATAATATGGTGCAGTACTTACAAAAATCCAAAGCACTGATTGAGGGGCTCAATAGGTTACAGATACGGCAAGTACCCAAGGGGGAGAACAAGAAAGCATACGCACTTAGCAAGATAACGTCCACCAGTTTTACGCACTTATCAAAACAAGTCCTGGGGGAATTTCTCAAGGACAAGTCAATCAAAGAGCAAGAGGTCACGTCGGTCGTAGAGGAAGAAGGCCCTACATGGATGACACCGATTATGGATTATTTGACGAATGATTCACTCCCGCATGACGAAAATGAGTCACGGCGAGTGCGAAGACGTTCGAGGAAATTTGAAGTCAGAGATGTGGTCCTTTACAAGCGATCATTTCTCCAGCCATGGTTAAGATGCGTAGGGCCACGCCAGGCGCAGTACATCATTAGCGAAATCCACGAGGGGTCATGCGGAATGCACGCAGGACCAAGGTCCGTTGTGGCAACAGCGTTGCGCAGTGGGTACTTGTAGCACCCCCAATTTCACAAGGCAGCGAAATATCAACTTTGGGTGTTACTTAATAGCACATCACACACAGTCATAGAAAACGACCTCAAAAGAGACGTTTTATAAAATAAACCATTCGATAATTTTATTAAATCAGAGTTAACAAAAAAAAGAGGTCCCACCAATTTATACAAACCTTAAGAAATAATAAAGATTTATCAAATGTATCGAATGGAAATTGTTTGTTTTGCCTTTACTTTATCCTGCGTGGCTCCATGCTCCAGCTGCTCTTAAACCTACACACCTGAGAATACCTGCTAACATGTCAACACAACGGTTGAGTGAATTCATAGGTTTTTAATAAACATTAATGGGTTTTTAAATAAACCATAAAGCTTTTGAACACAAGAATATCATCCACTGTCAATATTGTAACACATACAATACTCAAAGTTCACGCTATTCTACTAAGCCATGACACCGAAGCCTTAAGTATAAATAATTCCCTAGTGAGGTATTTTGCCGAATACCCCCCTTACTTCTAATACAACACACCTGGCTGAGCCTCCAACCCACAGGTGCGACCTGCCCAGGTGGGGGTCATCCCCGATGGATCCATACGTCTGTACCAGCGCCTACCCATCATAGGTAGTTAACGGTTCATGGGTTTTATGGACTTTCAAATTTTGGCAATGTAGCACTTAGAAAATAGCGGTTCACAATCAATACAATCAACGCTTGTGTTCATCTTTCAAAAGCATTTAATCAACCATCTTACATTCATTTACAACAACTTGTATTTATTCAAAGCAAATAGCCAAACCACATGTTTATTCATAAACATGTATTCTCTCAAAACCATATATATAAACATCATATATTATTATACCGAAAGCATGTATTCCCCTTCGCGGGTTTATAAACACATATAAAGCAGTAAAAGCGAGGCTATGAACTCACTTGAGCGAAATGGATATCAATCGATATGATATTGACAAGTGTAAAACGACGAAATAGGATAAGACGGGAGGCTGCAAGCTTCTAATGCCGACCTAAAATAAAGATGGCGCATCTTAAAATACACACGACAACTTATAAAATTAAATGAGTTTATAAACATGATTACTTTATGAATAAAATAACTAAATACTAATATTAATAAAATAACTAAATATTAATATTAGGACTAATTTTGAAGGAGATAAGGTGAATATGGACCAATAGTGCTAGTTTAGAAATCTTTAACATTAATTTGTAAATAGCCTCATAAATGAGGGACCAACATGTAATTAAGCAATTCAAATGCATGAAATGGACGTGAAGAATTACTTCTCCATAAGCTTGTTCGAAAACTAAAAGCAAATGTCCTTCATTCCATTATTTGATTCGAGAAGTATAATCACTAACATATCGTAATATAGAGTCGATGTCGAGTAGTACCTTTGCTCGACGAAGAAAGACCAGTTAACCGAAGTTGCGATGCACATACTAGTATACAAACCAACACGATCACGAGTTAAGTTGCCCAAGACTCGAAGCAAAACCGGAACTCGGATCCACGTCTTACAAACAAGAAAATCGATTGTACATATAAGCTAGGCGTGATTCAAACTTTCGAGTCACAAACTATAACCTTACCACGATCAAAATCAAGTCAAGATACGAGCATCAACATGAACACCAAAAGATAAAATCTGCTCGTCATGACAAATTTAACATATAGTTTTTGATCGTTTATGTTCTTGTTTGTTGGATATCCTTTGCTAGTTAGTTGGGCAAGAAGACCAGGTGTATCATAAATGATTCGTGCTTTGATATTTGTCGAGCTTTGGGTTCAGACAAGCAAAATAGATCATCCTTTCACCATCAGTTGTGATCATGAGTTCTTGAATCAACCAACTGAAGTAAATGTTGGTTATGGCATGTTTACATATGAAGATGATATCTATAGGATAGATATAGTAGAAACAAAAGACGTGGCATTTATATTGCCACGCATGTAGCTGCATGTAGAGCCGAAAAGGCACAACATTATGTTCAAATTGATGTGCTACTAGTTATATTAAGTAGGCTTACATGTGAATGTGAAGATATTCACAGCCACTTTGGTTCGTTAAATTGATGTACTATTACTTTTGTTATAATATAAAAAAAAACAATTGATAAACGTTTAGCCTAAAAAAATATCTTCCTTTGTTGAAAACGTATATGCCATTCCCCACACTTCACTTGTTATTTACTAAATATAGCTTTAGATTATACACTACATTTGATAAAGCGGTTATTATCGACTTTCGATATTTTAAAAGTTGCAAGATTTGTGAGATACGGGTATAACACGAAAAATAAACGCTCAATATGAAATAAAAACGTTAACATTCGGAGAAAATTTATATTTTGATGTATAAATAATTTCTTATGATTTAATAAAGGTTAACATGTCGTATAACCGAATGACGCTTAAAGGCTTAACGTAAATTACGAAGAATCCTCGTAAAATTATAAATTAAAACAACGACAATAGAAAATATTTCAATGTCATAATGAAAATGTTCACGGTCGATGACGGACATAAACTTTGCCGATAAATAATAAATGACACATATTCGATACGTTAAATCCCTAATCTTGCCGTCTAGTCGAGAAATCAATATTATTCGTCGAACGAACATGACAAATAAAATTTGATTAATAAATATTGGTCTGAATAATAGAATTAGTATTAGAACTCGGTCTAAATGTAAATTTTAAAGTTCGAGTTACTACAGTAGGTACCCCTTTAGGAAGCGACATCCCGGCGCTTAATTCGTCTTAATAGTCTTTGGTTAAAGGGTGAAGAGGTGAGAGATAGACATGTCATCGCTGAGGTTTCTAACAAATGTTAAATGAACAAAATTCAAAGAAACGAGTATACATAACAACCATGAATGAACCTTTTAAATGTAGCTTTAACCCTTATAAGTAAAGAATAATACATAACTCGAAGGAGAAGTTATTGAAAGCGAAAAATTAACAAGCCGTCAATTTTTGAAAGTGCTTCAAGGTACATTACTACTAGCTTATCAAGCATGCGACGGTCGATATAAGTTAAAAAAATCCACATGAAAAGTGAAGAGACAAAATAATTGGGCGCATTTAAGAAATTTTCCAATGCGACAATCAATTTAAAACAGTCGGTGATCACGTCGATCAAATTAAAACACACATCGTCCATGGGTCTGATAAAAATAATTACGTCGTAAAAGAAAATCTCATGGATCACACATAAGTCCATCGAAATGTCAACAAAAATAATCAAGACGAGGTAATTTAGTACTAGTCATACAAAATCACATAATTGCATTGATCTAGAACATGCAAACTTATTTCGTCAAAAGCGAATTCATCGACACGGAAATCGTTCGGAGTATACGTTACTCGATCAGAGGAACTATGATCCAAATCAAATATAAAAGCCATCATTAGGCACATATAATCACATTACGACATGCTTACAAAATAGCCAAGCCATTCCAAATCAAATAAGTTCAATCAAGTTAAATCATGCTTGCTAAGTAGCCAAGCCATGATAAATAAGAATATTTGATAGGATTTTCAGATAAGTCCAGTCAAAGAAAAGTTTGCAAGTTAAAGGATGTTCACGATCTTGATTGCATAGATGCATATAGAACAATATTTTCGTCATCAGAGGGTGCTCACACACGAATCCATACCCAGATGACATTGCAGGGTGCTTACAAACGGATCCATACCCAAAAGATAGTACAAGGTGCTTACAAACGGATCCATACCCAAAATATTTTCTAGTTACGTTTGAAAAATTCTTCGATGAACCATCCATAACAACAAGAAATAATCTCAAGATCTTTTCATTCATGATGAGTTGTGTTGATAAATTCATCCTCAGTAAATCCACAAGTACACGCATAAATCCTGCTGACGCTTAAACAAGTCGCCTATTGTCAAAACGGACAACGGTTCTTAACGATTAGCTTATAATGCTCGTGATAGTTAGGACACATTAGAAATGGTCCATAGAAACAAATTATAACTCGAGAGAACACTAACAGGGTTACTCGTACATAGACGATAATCAATAATAACCATAATGACGAAGAAAACGAATGACTCGTACCAACGAAACATGAGTCGAAGAAATACATCCGTATACAAAAATAATCACAAACCAATTCAAGCATTCTTGAGCCCACTTATTTATAATTTGTTGTTTACATCCAAAGGCGTCCCAATCGATGTAAACAAGAATTACTAATTTATGGTTCGGGAACTTATAACTTTCTTGCTCAAATAAAAAGGCGTCCCAATTTATTTCAACAAGACGATTATAAATCATCCTACTCAGTAATACCATAGAGAAAACACGATATCATAACCAAATTAAATGCCAAGAAAAGTACAGGGTGTCAATAAACTTACTTCATGATTTCTATATTCAAACGTCCCATACCATTTGAATAAATAAACCATCGATAATCTAAGGTCCAGTAGTTTAAAACTATCTTATTCAAATGTCCCAATCCATTTCAATAAGAGTACCTTAAACGACACAAAGTTGGGTGATTTAAAATCTCTATATTTAAATGTCCCATTCCATTTAAATACAAGGTATTAAATTGCTCAACTAATGACTACTATGAGCATATCTTTGTTGTACCCAAATTATATATAGTTGATTTGGGTATATATATATTTTAGGTCCAACATTGGCATCCTCCTTTTCGCCAATAAAAAGTAAACATACATAATCAAATTAAACGTTATACTGTGTAGAAGATGTCTCCTTAAAGAAATAATTCGTCAAAATCATAGGGACTAACGGAATTACGAATAACACAATAATCAATTATGTTTCGAAAGTAGATGTCCTAAAATGGCACATCACGATGCGATGACAAAAATCGAGCTTAAATTAGTCGATATGCGATAGATTATGAAACAATATATACCTACCCAAAATATCAAACGAGTTCCATACTAGTATTCAGATAATAAATTAATTATCGAGAAAAGTGATTGGCGGTGAGGCCAAACTCTGTAACACCCAATTTTGATAATGGAAATGTCACATGCAATTATGGCGTGTCATCAAAGCATACAAGGAAAAATGTCTAAACATTACTTGACCATAAGAAGGAAAATATCGGAATCAAACATCGGTAGTCCAAAAGTGAAGCTCATCACACACAAACATAAGTATAGTAAGGAAAGGACTAAACAATGTCCAAAGCAAATGTATCATAAGAAGGGAAATGCATAAGGTAAAGAAGGCTAGACAGCTTCCAGTCCATATGCATGTACTCTTAGTGTCTACGAGCGTCCCTGAGTACCTGCCGTTTTGGAAACATAGAAAAGGAAAATGGCTAAGCAAATACACTCAGTGAACGGATGTACAATAAAGCATGAATAAGATAAGCATATAACATATAACAGCGGAAGAAAAGTAAGTCCCGAGTAACCTGGTTAAGTCTTGATAAAACTGGTTTATAGTTTGAAAGTCTTATGTTTATCTTATAAAAACTATTTAGCATATTTTACCATTAGCCAATATAGGTCATGAAAATCCACCGTGCATGAATACTTGGAGGGGTGACCTCATCATGCAAATTAGAGGGGCTGCCTCTAATTTAAAATACTGGTTTTTGGGTAGGAGGGATCAGCTCCTTGTGAAGGATGCAAGGCACACACCACATTCACCATGAAATCCTGGCTAAAAACATGTAACTAGGATGCACCCATAGCCCCACATGATAAATATAATATAAATGGCCAAAAGCTGAAGGGACGCCACGAGCAATCACTCCGCCGTGGTGAAGTCATAACATCCGTGCCTCTAATGTTATGGTTATGGTACCTCCATAACTAGGTGAAACTGGTCATGCATGTATACGGCTATTGTAACACCCCCAAATTTATACAACTCAATACAGCGGAAGACTTGTTGGTGTTACGGGATAGCACATTACTCACATCATAGACAACGCATAAAAATCGCGTCGTTTAATAATAAAGCATTTCCATTCATAAATATTAAATTTACATAGGTCCCAAGTCATTGTATTTCATAAAAGTTTTACAAGGTATTTGAATGGAAAATATTGTTTAAGTGCGGGCCATGAATTCTTGTCGTCTTCCCGAGAATTACCTTCAAGTACCTGAGATGAAACATGTTAAAAGAAAAGGTCAGCGATAACGCCGAGTGAATTCATAGAGTTTAATAAATTCCATCAATATAACTTTGGTATAAAATTAGTACCAAAAATCAATTCGTACAAATCATTGTAATAGGCCGTAAAATAGCCAAAATCATTTTAAACAAATCTTTGTAATAGGCCATAAAATAGCCAAAGTCATTTTATACAAATCTTTATCGAAATCATAATATAGGCATCTGCCTTAAAAATTATTATACGAGCCAATGTCGTAAAAACAATCATACAATACGTCTTATAACGTTGTATGAAAATAAAAATCGTTATATGAATATGGTTATGAAAATCAAAACACAAACATAATATCATTAGTATGACCCTGTATTGCTAGTCAGGCAATACATCGTAATTCGGAGCGTCTAGTAGTATTTCGTTAGTTTGGATTATTATAAGCCGCATGACATTGTTACCTTACTAAACCAACAACCGGTAGCTAACCCGATACTCAATTTTCCCATCTAAAGTAGCGTGTCGTCACAAAGGTCACGCTATGGAAATCTTCTCATACATAAATTCGCTTACCAATCAATGTGGCACGACGGGGATCAACCGTCAAGGCGCGAACTGGGGTGATCGTCCCCAAATAGTACTATTAAATGCATAAGCGTCTACCAAATCCCGGTAGTTCACAATTCATGCTAATGGGACTTTTTGTGACATAACCTAACTTTAATAATCCATTTAATTTCATCTATCGGGTCCTTTAATCATTTATCGGGTCATACAATCCGGTCATTCAATCATTCGGGTCCAAATCAATAAACAAACAATCGGGACAAATGGTGTCCTATTTTATAAAAACTAACATGTTATCTCCCTCGCGGGTTTATAAAACATTTCATAAAAACATTTAAAAGAGTGCGAGGCTATGAACTCACGTTGATGTGGGAAGGCGGGTTATCGGCAATTCGGACGTACGGTACGTGCTTCAATCACGGAAACCTAGAAAAATAATACTCGTCTTAGACTCATGTCCAATGACTTTATAAAAATAACAATTATGTATACATATGATGATTATTTATATATGATGATCAAGTGGGTTTACATATTCTCATTAACTCGTTTTAGTGTTTACGTATTGGTATCTTTTTACTAGTTTACTAGTTTTACCTATTTACGCGTTTTAAGTCCGATAAACTTATTATAAGTTCTCTAACTTGTTTTAATCCCTTTTATACCTATATTATCAGTATGTATACTTTCCATGTTGGGCCCAAATGGGTTAAGCCCAAATAAGTTCTTTTTACAAGTTTTTATCTTATTTAGTCCATTTATTAGTCCAATATGCTTAATTAGCTCGTAAATGTCCGTATTTCTTATAGTTCGGGTTTTATCGGTTTTTACTTGTATTAGATACTTATATATCAGTATATGACTTTTATAAACTTTACATTAGACGGGTTTGGTCGTCTAAGTTTTATTTGGCGAAAAACGTTAATTTTACGGCGATAGCCGAAAAAGTCGTAAAAATCAAGTTTATAGTTTTTATACTTATAAATATTATTTCACCACCATTTATATAATTTATACATTTAATTAACCTTTTATATATATTTATATAAATAAGTTTTATAAGTTACTGGGTTTTTATTTTACATTTTATACATTAAAATGTGAGTGCTTATATAATAATAATAAACATTAATTCCAAAAATCTGATTTTTATCTTCATGTTCACCATTTTTATCATATCTAGAGTTCTATAATGAATTAGAAGCTCATTTTTGGGTGACATGTTCTTCATATTATGTGCTACATTTAACTTAGATATAGCTACTGCCCATTTTGAGTTCATCTTGCCTTAACAGTCCCTACAAAACTGCTTATTCAGATTAGACCACTTAACTTGTTTTGATCATATCTCACTCATTATTTTGATTCCATTGAATGGCCAACTCTCACATGTGTACAAGACATATAGCTTACTGTAAATGGACTCTACTTCATCATTTTATCAGTCTATTACTTGTTTCTTTACTGTTTTATACAGCCATCACTTTTAAGCAAGATTTTAGCCTTGTTCTTTATAATTTTTCACCTTTTTAATCATGTTTATCAACAACAAATCCCCACACAATATTTTTATCATCATATATTCATCATATACATATACAATAGGAAAGAAAATACATGATTACATAATCAAAATAACAAGAAGATGAGGAGAACAATCTTTATACCACCATTAGTGATGAAAAGATGAGATTTTTGATGAACAAGACTTGGTTCTTGTTATCAAATCTTCAACTTTAGCAAGGAAACTTCTTGGGTCCTTTGGATAGATGAACACCTCCATGAATTCAGCCCTCTAACCTCATGAAAACTCCTTTTCATAGGTTAAGATCACCTCCAATCTTCATATCTTCAAAGGGTTTCCATCATATGTGTGAATAACACAAGTTTTAGTGGTTGAAAATTGATCAAATGGGGTGTTTAAGGTGAGGATGGGACGAATTTTAGAGAGAGAGAGGAGTGTTGTGTGGTTTTTGCATGTAAGAAATGAGTTAGCTAGTTTAAAGATGGTGGTTTTGATGCTTAGTTGCTTCCTATGTAAGCTTAGGACAAGTGTCCATAAAATGACACCAAATGTGGTGTGGTGTAGCAAGTTGGCCACCCATATAGATAGTGGGGTGGGATAAATTAGTTTATCCCATCCCGCTAATTTACGGGTACTCCTCGATTCTAGTTTCCTCGATTTGCGTGCCCTCGGGTCGTTTTACGAAAAACGTTTTTATAAATTATGAATCAACGGCACAAAACGAATCTAATAAAAATTGTCTCATCAAAAACGAAGTTCAAAAACGTAAATACGTAATCCTAAGGGTTCCGGTTTAGTCGTAAAGGACGTTAAAATAAAATTGTAAGTCCTAATATCTTCTTGTAAATTTGTGAGTTTATGAACCAACACAAATTTAAAACTCCAAAATAATATTCACGGATAAATTTATTTTCTGAAATGTCGGACTGTCACCAAAGACGGTGTATGTAAACGTAAGCACGTAACGTAGAATCCTCCGGTTTAAACGTAGTCGATGCTACTTCAAGACGTAAATCCAAATTTCTTTCCAAAAATAAGTGAGTTCATAAAATAATATTTTCAAATAAATATTGAGAATAAAATATCAATCATAAGTTGACGGATTGTCACAGCTATAGGTAATCTTAATTAAACATAAGCAATCAAACACGTAACTTATACTACGGGAAAACAGTTGGCTGCATACGGGGAATCCTAATAAGGAAAGAATGTCCATACTAAAAGGACGGGAATCCGTACCTTATGTCCAGTGAACGAAGAAGATGAACTGAGAGAAATCCTACTTCCGAATCACTAGTTCTACATAAAGACATACATGAATAAGTATCTGCTTACTAAATACGTAGCTGGTGTTATGTCATGTCTTAGCTTATTTTATGTGTTCTTAACAAGTTTTACTGTTTTAAAGCCTTAAACCGTGTTTATCTTATATTCTGTTTAATCTGATTAAGTATTTCTGGTATTTCATGTGTTATTATACATACTATGTAATAATAAGTAACTTTCCAAAAATAGCAGGTTTCCTAAAATAGAAAGTTTCCAAAAATAGAAAGTTTCCAAAAATAGAAAGTTTCCAAAAATAGAAAGTTTCAAAAAATAGAAAGTTACCAAAAATAGCAAGTTTCCAAAAATAGAAAGTTTCCAAAAATAGAAAGTTTCCAAAAATAGAAAGTTTCCAAAAATAGAATTACTGCTTAAAATAGATAAGTTTCTACAAATAGAAAGTTTCCATAAATAGATCAGCTGCCTTAATTAAATAAGTTTCCATAAATAGATTAGCTGCCTGAAATAAATAAGTTTCTAAAAATAGAAGGTTTCCATAAATAGATTAGCTGCCTTATTTAATAAAGTTTCTAAAAATAGAAAGTTTCCATAATTAGAAATAAGCTGGTTAAATAAGCTAAGTATATAGCCTAAGTGTTTTCATAATTATTTTCTAAGTCATATGATATAATGTATAGTTTAATAAGTATTCCATGTAATTAAATTAAACTATAGGTTAAAATATTTAATTAAAGTATAACATATTTTTAATTAAATAAAGTTAAATACTTAGGTTAAAACATGTATTATTATATATTAATAATATAAACTAAGTCATGTTAATTAATTAATTATAATCCTGGTTTTTAAATAATTAATTAATTATAAGTCTAAAATATAAAATACTTAGGTTAATAAATTTCATGATTATTAATAATTAAAATAACCTAAGTTATGTTATTAAATTAATCATGTCATTTTATTAATTTAATTTTTAACATAAGATCATAAAACATTAAAAACTAAACATACACCATGAACCGGATCTAGAATCAAAACCTTGAACCGGACATGAAATTGACACCGTACCCCAAAACAAATCGAGGTACCCCGTGTCTTGAGGCTGCCGTGGGACCCACACCCACCAACCGAGACCATATGGTCTTGGTGGTGGTTGTTTGGCCAAACCGAAACCCCCTTTGGGTTCGGTGCAGCCTGCGGCCAAAAACAAACACCCCTTAAACCATACTTTTGATTTCATTAAACCTCATATTATGTTAGATCCATGTTTATTTATTAGGTTTTTGTAAAAAAAAAAATAACATGTTCTTGATTTATTAAAAGATCAAATCAAAAGAAAAAGTTTAAAAAAAAGATTACCGAATTCGTGGATCAAAAGGACGAAGAACAAACACGATCACCAACTAATAATCCAAGATCCAAGATCACAAACCACCTCCTTGTGGTGTTTGTAGGGTGGCGGCACAAAAAGAAAAGGGAAGAGGGTTTTAGGTTTTTTTAAAATCTTCTGTAAAACTAAAAATGAGTAGTAAAAATCCTTTTTCCCTTTTAGTAAAAATTTACAAATGGGCTTGGCCCATTTGACCTTGTAGCGGTGGGTAGGGGGCCCCACTTGGGGTACCCGTACCTTTTTCCGTGTCTCAATGTTAAGTTACACGTTCGTGATTATTTGTGTTCGCGTTTTAAGTGTTCTCGTTACGTAAATATCGTGATATAATATATTTAATTATGCTCGTAATAAATACATATACGTAATAAATAATAGTTCGTGTTTTAATTACGTTCATGATTTCACGATCGCATGCTCGTGATTAATTATAGTCAAATAATTATTACGTGATCGTGCGTAGTAAATACTTATCGTGTTCTAACACGTACGTAATACGTAAAATCCTAACACGTAATCGTAATCATGCTATATTAGGAAAGTTTAAATCTAGTACGTACGATATTAAGGGTACTATTCATGGTAAAATCATGCGGGTTTTACAAACTCTCTATAAAACCGTATCATAAAATGTACGATAATCACGCAAGGACCATTGCTTCATGCGCAATGCCTTTAAATACCATGGTATATACTTACATATACATACAATCATTCCTACATACACATAGGATCACATTATCAGAACCAATCATTGGTTTCTAAGAGCCATGAGCGCGCGAATACTTTGTAAGGCAACAAAACAATATTTCACAAGAGCTGTTATAGTCCAGGTGTTCAAAAAGACCTAGTTCTCTATAACAAGTGCTCTGATACCAATCTGTAGCACCCCTAATTTCACAAGGCAGCGAAATATCAACTTTGGGTGTTACATCATAGCACATCACACATAGTCATAGAAAACGACCTCAAAAGAGACGTTTTATAAAATAAACCATTCGATAATTTTATTAAATCAGAGTTAACAAAAAAAGAGGTCCCACCAATTTATACAAACCTTAAGAAATAATAAAGATTTGTCAAATGTATCGAATGGAAATTGTTTGTTTTGCCTTTACTTTATCATGCGTGGCTCCATGCTCTAGCTGCTCTTAAACCTACACACCTGAGAATACATGCTAACATGTCAACACAACGGTTGAGTGAATTCATAGGTTTTTAATAAACAATAATGGGTTTTTAAATAAACCATAAAGCTTTTGAGCACAAGAATATCATCCACTGTCAATATTGTAACACATACAATACTCAAAGTTCGCGCTATTCTACTAAGCCACGACACCGAAGCCTTAAGTATAAATAATGCCCTAGTCAGGTATTTTGCCGAATACCCCCTTACTTCTAATACAACACACCTGGCTGAGCCTCCAACCCACATGTGCGACCTGCCCAGGTGGGGGTCATCCCCGATGTATCCATCCGTCTGTACCAGCGCCTACCCATCATAGGTAGTTAACGGTTCATGGGTTTTAGGGACTTTCAAATTTTGGCAATGCAGCACTTAGAAAATAGCGGTTCACAATCAATAAAATCAACACTTGTGTTCATCTTTCAAAAGCATTTAATCAACCATCTTACATTCATTTACAACAACTTGTATTCGTTCAGAGCAAATAGCCAAACCACATGTTTATTCATAAAAATGTATTCTCTCAAAACCATATATATAAACATCATATATTATTATACCAAAAGCATGTATTCCCCCTCGCGGGTTATAAACACTATAAAGCAGTAAAAGCAAGGCTATGAACTCACCTGAGCGAAAGCGATATCAATTGATATGATATTGACAAGAGTAAAACGACGAAATAGGATAAGACGGGAGGCTGTAAGCTTCTAATGCCAACCTAAAATAAAGATGGCGCATCTTAAAATACACACGACAACTTATAAAATTAAATGAGTTTATAAACATAAATACTTTATGAATAAAATAACTAAATATTAATATTAATAAAATAACTAAATATTAATATTAGGACTAATTTTGAAGGAGATAAGGTGAATATGGACCAATAGTGCTAGTTTAGAAATCTTTAACATTAATTTGTAAATAGCCTCATAAATGAGGGACCAACATGTAATTAAGCAATTCAAATGCATGAAATGGACGTGAAGAATTACTTCTCCATAAGCTTGTTCGAAAACTAAAAGAAAATGTCCTTCATTCCATTATTTGATTCATGTAGGATAATCACTAACATATCGTAATATAGAGTCGATGTCGAGTAGTACCTTAGCTCGACGAAGAAAGACCAGTTAACCGAAGTTGCGATGCACATACTAGTATACAAACCAACACGATCACGAGTTAAGTTGCCCGAGACTTGAAGAAAAACATGAACTCGGATCCACGTCTTACAAACCAGAAAATCAATTGTACATATAAGCTAGGCGTGATTCACACTTTCGAGTCACAAACTATAACCTTCCCATGATCAAAATCATGTCAAGATACGAGCATCAACATGAACACCAAAAGATAAAATCTGCTCGTCATGACAAATTTAACATATAGTTTTTGATCGTTTATGTTCTTGTTTGTTGGATATCCTTTGCTAGTTAGTTGGGCAAGAAGACCAGGTGTATCATAAATGATTTGTGCTTTGATATTTGTCGAGCTTTGGGTTCAGACAAGCAAAATAGATCATCCTTTCACCATCAGTTGTGATCATGAGTTCTTGAATCCACCAACTGAAGTAAATGTTGGTTATGGCATGTTTACATATGAAGATGATATCTATAGGATAAATATAGTAGAAACAAAAGACGTGGCATTTACATTGCCACGCATGTAGCTGCGTGTAGAGCCGAAAAGACACAATATTATGTTCAAATTGATGTGCTACTAGTTATATTAAGTAGGCTTACATGTGAATGTGAAGATATTCACAGCCACTTTGGTTCGTTAAGTTGATGTACTATTACTTTTGTTATAATATAAAAAAAAACAATTGATAAACGTTTAGCCTAAAAAAAAGAATATCTGCCTTTGTTGAAAACGTATATGCCATTCCCCACACTTCACTTGTTATTTACTAAATATAGCTTTAGATTATACACTACATTTGATAAAGCGGGTATTATCGACTTTCGATATTTTAAAAGTTGCAAGATTTGTGAGATACGGGTATAACACGAAAAATAAACGCTCAATATGAAATAAAAAGGTTAACATTCGGAGAACATTTATATTTTGATGTATAAATAATTTCTTATGATTTAATAAAGGTTAACATGTCGTATAACCGAATGACGCTTAAAGGCGTAACGTAAATTACAAAGAATCCTCGTAAAATTATAAATTAAAACAACGACAATAGAAAATATTTCAATGTCATAATGAAAATGTTCACGGCCGATGACGGACATAAACATTGCCGATAAATAATAAATGACACATATTCGATACGTTAAAGCCCTAATCTTGCCTTCTAGTCGAGAAATCAATATTATTCGTCGAACGAACATGACAAATAAAAGTTGATTAATAAATATTGGTCCGAATAATAGAATTAGTATTAGAACTCTGTCTAAATGTAAATTTTAAAGTTCGAGTTACTACAGTACTACTGGCCAACTATGCATACAGACGCGCGAACACTCATTAATAAATGCAATGACTGCCAGGTGCACAAACTAGTACCTTGACAGCCTCAGGAGGAGCTCAAGCCGATCACCTCCCATTGGCCATTCTTCGAATGGGGAATCAATATCGCAGGGCCCTTTCCTGTATCCGCGGGGGGAGTTAAGTTCCTCAAAGTCACGATGGATTACTTCACAAGATGGATTGAGGCAAAGGCATTCGAAACAATCACGGGGAATCAGGTGAAAAGGTTCGTATGGGACAACATAGTATGTCGTTTCGGACTGCCCGGTGAAATATTCTCTGATAATGGAAAGCAGTTCGTAGAGAACCCATTCAAGGATTGGTGCGCGGAGAATGGGATACATCAACGGTTCGCATCGTTCTCCCACCCACAAACGAATGAACTTGTGGAAAGAGCAAACAGGAGTTTGGGGATGTCATAAAAGCACGATTGGGGGAGCATAATAAGAAGTGGGTCGATGAGTTGTCGCATGTTTTGGGGGCACATCGCACTATGACCAAGACAGCCATAGGTGATACCCTTTCGCCCTAGCATATGGTATAAAGGTACTCATTCCAGCTGAGATCAGATTGCAAACACTCCGCACAGCGGAGGTAGACATGGTTAGTAACGACGATGAGCTGCGATTGAACCTAGACATAATCGAGGAGCGACGAGAGTTAGCAGCAATCCGCGAAGCTAAGTCAAAAGAAAAGATGAAAGGCTACTATGATGCTAGGGTGTGCAAGACCTCTTTCATACCAGGTGAATTTGTGTATCGCTCAAACGCGGCCAGTCGCGCTGAGAATACAGGAAAACTTGGACCAAAATGGGAGGGACCCTACATAGTGACAGATGCACTTAGAAATGGCGCGTACCGGCTACGCGATATGGATGGTCGCGACCTACAAAGACCTTGGAACATATTCCATCTAAAGAAGTGCTACCTTTAAGGGCAAACTTCCTAAGTGAATGTATTGTTTTTCCTTTTTTTATGTATTTAAAATCTTGCAAGTATTAATTAAACAGTCGTGGTCCCTAGCTAGTTCCACGGCGCATTCTAAAAAAAATCTTTATGTCATACATACTTTTTTCTTACTATATATTTCCTACTAATTAGACTCGTCGAGTAAGTGGGATACAACCCCTTCGACCATGGATCATGTATCCTTATTAGGCCCCTTGCTATTAATAATGTCGTAGCAAGTTATGCAGCTAGTAAACTCTGAGATTGTTAACACACACTTGTGCGCACCTAACAATTGGTCAGCCTCACCTGACCATCCTTATGGTAGTAGCAGTACACCGCACGTAATGAGCTTCTCAAATCCATATCGACCATTTATAAGTTTACATTAACTTATTATGCGAAATTACGCTATAAACATTAAATATACTTTTCATAACAAAAAGGGATACTTTTTATTACAAAGGCAAATATTCGTGGATAACAAATACAAAATATTTACAAATCCCTAAGGCGATTGGAGAGCAAATGGGTATCGGAGGAGGATCTCTTCAGTTTTAGCAAAGGTGGGCAGTAAGCATTAGTGCAGTGATCTTTCAGACTTTTTTCCATCCGGGCCAGCAGGCGCGAATCCCTCTCCAGCAGTGGTAATGGCAACAAAGGGATAGAAGGAGCAAGATGTGCCGCACCAACGGAAGGTTCCGCTTCTATGTTTAGCATGGTTTTCTTGGCAGCAGCGCGACTCTCGTGCTCTGCAAGGACCTCGGACAGTGGAACTTCCTTCTCAATCTTGAATGGATCAATAGCGTCCCTAGGATGGGCAAAAATTGGTATGGTCAGTTTCTCCACCGATGGTTTTAAGTGAAAGTCCGGTAGCGCTTCTGCGTCCTCTGCCTTGTGGCGCGCTAAGGTGAGACCCTCCATTACAACTTCAAAGGGGACTTCATGATCCTTGTCCTCCAGGCCAAGAGAGGGCAGCAGACAAATGCTCATTTCTTTCATGGCGGTGGTAAGCTTGGCATCAGCCTTCAGATCATAAAAAGACACCTTTGATAGTTCTTTGTTCAGTAACTTCCCCTTGTGCGCTGTCACCAAAACTCTTGAAGTACCCTCATTGATTGCGCCTATTACAGGCTTGGAGAATGAGGTTCGCATGGTGGGGTCTTCCAAAGCGCCCATTGCGGCTAGGCGCAAACCATGGTGCACTAGCCACCGCTTCTCGGCTATCTCTTTCATTAGGCGGGGGTACTGTTCATCATCCAGTTCGATGCTCAGCCTCTTCAGTTGACAACTGAGATCGTTTACATCTTCCTTTACCCTAGCACCCAGCGCGTCAACATCAGCAACAAACCTATTCTTTCCCTCCTCAATGGCCCCCATAGCAACTAGGTTGGAGGCCTTTATCTGGTGAAGTTGGACGCGCTCTTCATCAAGAGCGGGCGATAGCCTGTTCCTTTCTTCTATTAAAGAGTAGAGGAGGGCCACATCTTTTCTTCCTCTCTCGGCCTCTTGGTTTATTTTTTCTTACATATCGCTGAAAGCGGATGATTTTTCTTTGGTCACCTGCCTCGTCATGCGGAGTTTGGTAGACAATACCAAGTATCTCCTCATGAGGTACGACATCAATGTCACATGTTGCACTGTCAGGTAGCTAGCCTCGTCGACTAGGACAGCATCGCTCATCCCTTCTAGCACTTCCTCTCGGCCAGGTGGCACGATGTTGTCTAAGAAGCTTGCGTAGTCAAAAGCACTCGTTAGGTCGGAGGACGCAGGCAGCTCCCAATTGGGAGGAAAGTTAGGATCTTGTGTGAACCCGCTTCCCCCCGCTGACGAAGTCTCCTTATGGGGGGAGGGTGTGGTCTCTGCTTTTTCAGTAGATTTTTCCTGGTCGTCGCTGTTGCATAAGGGTAATGGTTAGGCAGACGCATAGAAAATAGTGACATAGGAGGAAGAATGTATGACTAACTGCTACCGTATAGAAGAAGATGGTTACCTTAGGTTGATGGTGACGGGAGAAGTGCGTGGCGGGGGGGGGGGGGGGGGGGGGGTCTTTGCGAGGTTCTCCTCGAACTCTTCCTCGGCTGTGCGCGCCTTTGTCCAGGAAGGACCGGCCCTGATGCGCGCGGATTTGTGTGGAGACAATGGGGGGATTCTATGTCTTTTCCCTAGTGAAGTGATGTCTTCTTCCTCAAAACAAGTTGCGGCTTTCTCAACATCCCCGGTAGGGTTGTCCGAAGACAGCGAGGAGCTGAGAAAGGGTGGTGGTTAATGTTGTATTGATGGCTGCTGTTCCAACTGTTGAACTGGTGGAGGGGGCGGGGGTTGTTCTGCGCCTGTGTCTTCACTCTCTTGGGCGGCAGATGGCTCCCCAATCTCCAGGTCCATGGTATTTTTCTGCACACGGTCATGGAGTGACTCTTCATTTTCTTGCTGAGGGCGAGAGTACACCAACAAATCTTCGGGAAAGGCACCATGAACAAGATCAAGAACGTCCATAACTGCGAAAGGAGGCAAACATAAAATAGGAAAACATATTTTAGTCTTTTTATATGCGATGGTACTTACAGAATGTTATGATGAAGGCGGGAAGGACCACTAACCCTGGCCACTCTCTCTGTAGAACATTGATACCCTATGCTCACCATAGATGACTGCGCGGCTTAGGCCAAGAGTGACTAACACACTCTCTGGATAGGATTGCACGGGAATGCGGTTGTTGCTCAAGGTTTCTGCGTCTGCAGTGTTGTAGGAGTCGGGGCCAGATAGGGGGTCCTTCCTCACAGTGTTAGGAGTCAAGAAGGGAAAGTGGAAAGGGAAGGCAGCGTCGTCGATCCAGAAGAATCTCTCGGTCCAGTTCCTTAAGGAATCTATCTATCCATCGAATCATTGCATATCACCCTTTCGTTAAGTGAAGGATACCCAGCCATTGGCTAATTGTCGTTAGTAGAAGACGCGAAAGAGATCTACCATGGGTTCTATGTCTAGGGTGCGGCAGTTTATTTCGAAATTCGAATTTTTTGCTGCCCTTATGCAATTTCGTTGAGAGACGTGGGTCTCGTAGTGTATTAACACGCTTAGGAGGAAGCGCGACATAAGTATACACTAGTTTGTGTAATCGAAGTAACGAGTGTACAACCCTATCTTCCCTACGGGGAACTTACTTATATTATGTTGTGGGTTAGGAACTTTTGGGTGCAGGTAGTTGGGTATGTAGAAGTCAGAGGTAAATTGATCTAACTGATCTATGGTCAAGATTGACATAATGTCGGTTAGCTGTTTCACCATGGCATTTTGTATACAAAATAGTGATCGCGCGGATTACATTAATAAGAGATCTGGTGAAGATGGTAAATGATAGATGCGTTAATGGTGATTTGAAGGTTTTGTAGGTTGTAAGCAGTCAAAAGGAGGCGTGATGGGTTTATATAGGCTTCCTATTTTTACTGTACACAGTCAGATGTGAGCCACGTGTTCCCCACTTTCTAGATCTAACAGTGGAAGATGAAGGGGTAACTATGATGTGGCAAGCGCTTTTCCCGGGTACCAAGGAGGTTAGGTAAAAGGGGGGATGTATGTCTTCTTGGAGGGAATATTTCAAATCTGTGATTATGCTTGGACTATGCGACTTTTTTTGTTCAATTATAGTCTAGTAGCCGCGGATCGGACCTACGACCACTAGACTGGGGGACATGATGACGTATAGTCCCTAGTCGGGCTGGATAGTCCGACTCACGGGTACTACCCGCAACCATCAGGAATGGATTAGATACTTGTGCGATGAGCGCGCGTAGCCCAGGAGGCCTGGTAAGCCGTTGTCGCACATGAGGCTAATTACTTAGCCAGGTCCTTGTCGCAGCGCGACAGGATCAGACAGAATATAACCTATATTATAGTTATATTCGCCTAAGGAAAAGGGATATACACTTACCTTAGTTAGATAATGAAGATCATGCTATTTTGAGTGATTATCTCTTCCTTAGGCCGTAAGAACAGGGAGCCCAGCCCGGACTCTATCGAGTATAAAAGGAACCCCACGGTTCCACAAAGGTACGATACACATAATACCCTAAACGTTTACATACTCAACCCGATTACTTACTCTCATGCCGAAGTCTAATCGTGGGTCACAAACCCACGGTCAGCCTAACGGTGTCTGTTTAGTGCGCGGGGTCCTTAAACAAGTTTCACTTGGTGCAAGAGACGGAGTCCACAAGACCCCGAATTAAGCCTAATTCGATTCAAGTTCGATCCATCCAACTTTTGTATCAAATCTACCATTTGGGAACATGAAAGTAAAACGGCTGAGCATAACGCCTAGTGAATGTATAAGTCCTAGGTAACTTGGAACATGTAGATAAAACTAGTTTTATAGTTTGAAAAGACTTATGTTTTAATATGAAAAACAGTATTAATTAGCCAATAGCCCATATAGGTCATGAGGTTCCATCATGCATTAATATGTGGAGGGGAGACCTCATCATGCAATTAGAAGGGTTGCCTCTAATTAATTAGTCTAGGTAGGAGGGATTAACTCCTTGTGAAGGATGCAAGGCACACATCGCATTGACCCTGAAAATCATGTAAAACATGTAACTAGGATGCACAATATATGGCCAAAACTTAAAAGGGACGCCACGAGCAATCACTCCGCCGTGGGGAAGTCATAACACTGGTTCCTCTAGTGTTATGGTTATGGAACCTCTATAACTAGGTGAAACTGGTCATGCATTTATATGGCTTAGGCATTTTAACTAACATATGTAATCAATCATAAAAACAGTACTTGAGAAAACAGTTGGCTACAAACGGGGAATCCTAATAAGGAAAGAATGTCAATACTAAAGGACGGAAAATCCGTACCTTGTGTCCAGTGAACGAGGAAAGACGAAAGAATGAATAGTCCTACTCCGACCTTACTAACGCTACGTAAATAAGGGACATGTATAAGTCTTCTGATTACTGAGTATTTAACTTGTTATAGCATGTTCTTAGCTTGTTTTATATGTTCTTGTCTTGTTTACTGTTTTAAATGATATAATGTATTAATCATGTCTTTCATGTATTCTAATTAAGTATTATCTTGTATTCTTGTATTATTATACTTGTTGTGTAATAATAAGTAACTTTCTAAAAATAGCGGGTTTCCTAAAATATAAAGTTTCAAAAAAAAGAAAGTTTCTAAAAATAGAAAGTTTCCAAAAATAGATCAGTTTCTAAAAAAAGATCGGTTTCTAAAAATAGAAAGTTTTTAAAATAGTAAGTTTCCTGAAATAGAAAGTTTCCATATTTAGAAATAAGTTGGATTAATAAGCTATAATATAAGCTTAAGTTTATTGGTTAAAAATCGTAGGTCATGTAATTACTAGTATAGTTTATTAATAATGTCATGATAATTTAATAAACTATAGGTTATATGATTTAATTCAATAAAGGCATGATTTAATTAATTTAAGACATATAAAATACTTAGGTTAATCATGTATTAATAATTTATTAATTATAACCAAAGTCATGATTTATTAATTAGTTATAAGTCCATGTTTTAGTAATTAATTAATAACTATAGTCTAAATTAAATGGTAATATACTTAGGTTAAAAATATGTATTATTTACTAAATAATATAACCTAAGTCTTGATTAAATTAAATTAATCACTAGTCATGTTTAATTAATTTAATTTCCCTTGTAAAAATAGATATACCTTGTAAAAATAATCCTGTGACCGAAACCGTGTTTTAATTTAAAACCAAAACATGAACCGAACCAAAACAGCCCGACAGTGGATAACTCGGTCTAGCCGATTGCCACTGTTGTGGCTTGGCTAGCCACTGCTAAACCGAGTACACCACCGGTGGTTTCCCTCTGCCTAGCTGCCGTTCCCCCTGATCAAGCAAAACTGCCACCAGCTGATGCCGGTGTTGCTTGTTGCTGCTGCGTCAAGACCCAAACAAACCAAACACCACCCGACGCGAGTTAGGGTCCTTTGTTCCCTGCGGCTGACCGAAACCCAACCACACCGAGACCATGAGGTCTCGGTTGTTGGTGCGAATCGAACCCACCGAGAGCCTAGGCTCTCAGTTTGACCCTCGGCCAAACCAAACACCCACCAGAACCCCACTTGTTCATGTTTTCTTCATTTGATCTATATGTTTTTAATTATGTTTTTATTATAACACATGAATCATAATTAAAAGGAAAATAAAATAAATAGATGAAGGTTTTTGATGATATCAAACACGTGTCTTGAAAATAACTATGAACACGAACATGAACAACCCGAATTCAAAGATCAAAATTAACAAACACCCCATTGGTGTTCCTTGTATCCGGCGGAAAGAGAGAGAAAAAAGAAAATCTAAGGTTTTATTTTTCTTAAAATTCTGTATAATGATAACTATGTGTTTAGTTAATGTTTAGTTAACCAAAACAAATTTCCTTGAGCCCCTCTCTTGCTCCTTGTGTCCGCGGCAGCCATAAGCCCAAAGGGCTTTCCCGGGCTTTGTTCGTGTTTAACTATTTACGTGTTCGTTTGCATGATTAAATGTTTGTATTGTTTCATATTTAAAAATTCATGATATATTTATTATACGTGTTACTTGTTTATCGTGTAATAATATATAATAAGTAGTTCATACGTTCATGTTTTAATATTCGTGAACATATGCTCGTGATTATAATTATTATAACTAATAATTATCATGTATTACCACGTACTTAATAATTATCGTGTACTAACACGTACATAGTTTTGGAATTTAATATTCGTGACACATGTTCATGACATAAAAGTAAAGTTTTAATTGGTTCATATGTTTACGTAGTGTACTGTTCATGGCATTTATATGCGGGTTTTACAGCAGCAGCAGAAGAAGAAGAAGTTGTGATAGCTCAAGAGACTTCACTACAGAGCCACCACAAGAAAAGATTGATGATCCACAAGTACCAAAAGTTCAATCTGTGGAACAATCAAATCTTGCCAGTAAAGCTCAAGATAAAGGCAAGAAAGTACAAACTTCTCAACCAAATATAAAAGGTATTGTTATACCAGGTCAACAACCTAATGAGGGTGAAGAATGAAGATCTATAATGTTAAATTTACCTTAGTTTGACCCAAAAGACAAAGGAAAGAAGAAATTGCAGTCTGAATCAGAAAAAGAAGATGAAAGTGATTCAGATGATGATATCAGCAAAGTCATGGATAGATTTCATCCATTAGAGCATGATAAAGAAGCAGCTTTTAGGCTACAAGCAAGACTCCATGAAGAACAGAAACAAGAAGAACTTGACGCTAAGAAACAACTGCTTGAAGCACAAAAGATATAGCAAGAATTGTATGATAAGGAATATGATTGAATTCTAGCTGAAATCAAAGCAAGTGAACTTCTAGCTGAATCAATGATAGCTGAAGAAAGGAATGCTTATGATGAGGAAGAAGAAGAAAGGTTGATTGATGACTTAGTCAGAGAACATCAAAGGTTCTTTGCAGGGAAAAGAAGATAAGAATGATTTAAGCCTCCAACTACAGGTCAACTAAGAAATAAAATGATGTCTTACCTCAAGAAACTAAAGCACTTTACTCATTCACAACTAGTCAGGAAGAATTTTGATTAAATCAAGGCTTTGTATGAACAACACAAAAGGAATGAATTGCACTTTCTTGAGATTGGTTCTGAGGTAGATAGAAAAACCATTGACGAAGCCAAGAAACAATTGCAACAACAAAGACAATTTGGAAGTACCCCTAGGCTTGATCAACCAAGTTTTGCTAGACACGAAGGAGGTTCTCCACCTATAAAGACCACTTATGCTAGAAGAGTAAAAATCATAAGATGAATCCATTGGATGAAGGGGATCGAAGTTAAAGTATTGAAAAGATTAAAAATGTACAGGAGGTACATATACAGTCACCAGTACATAGTGAAGTGGTACATACTTGTTTGGAGGAAGAATCTGTTGAAGGAACCTCCAGAAGTGTTAAAAGAAAATGATTAAAAAGGGATAAGCAAGAAGCAAAGAAAAAGGTAAAATATACAAATGAAGATAGTGATGATGATGAGAGCTTAAGAAAGTACTTGAAGGTAGTAAAGTTTGAAGATCAATGCATAGATACAAAGATATTTGGAAATAGGTCATCAATTATAAGATGGACAAGTGCTACACAACAAGGACTAGAAGCTCGTGGAATAACCAGAACAGATGGTACATTTAGGGTTTTCAGGTTATTAGAAGATATTCTTCATATTCTTGACAGGCAAGATATTCAAGATCTTTACTGGTTTGTTTAACAAGGAAGTGAAGGTAAAGAAGAAGTATCACTATTTTTTTGTGAATTGATGTTTATGTATGAGCCACACAATTGTGATCAACAAATAATGAAGAAATTAGAGAATCAGGTTCCTAGTTACTAGAGATATTACAGATCATGTGGTATACACACACTGGATGTAGATGATGTTACATATTACATGCTTCAAGAGTAAAGATATCCTTTTAGAAGAAGGTTGTTGGAAAGAATGTTAGAAAACAACTAGAAGTTTCAGAGGAGTCCAATGATGCGTTTGAGTTGATCAGAATGATCAAACAGCAACTCAAGGATTTAGAAAGAGAAGAAGAAGCTGAGAAAGAGCCTTAAGTGTTTGAGTTTCAGTCACACTTCACAAATGGTTCTTAGTTCACCATGTCTAACAAACATAAGAACTGGCTAGTCCATAAGCAAACGATTTGTGGTAAAGACTTTACAAATCCGTTGATAACTGGTAGTTTGCTAAAAACTACATGGTCAACAACTTACGAAACATAGAAGTAAAGAGTTAGCTAGTCCTAGGGAAACGGTTCTAGGTAAAGACTCTATCAAATCCGTTGAATGGTTGACAGTTTACCAAAAATTGCAGGGTTATCAGTACACCTTGTTCTTTATGAATAAAGTATTGGCTATTCTAGAGTGTAAGGCTAACTGGTATAGAATAAATCAAATCTGTTGATAGCTGATGATTTGCTAAAAATCATGATGCCAATACAGATTGGTTTGTTGTTAACTGTTTTATTTCAGGTGAGAAGACATAAGTAGGAATGTTGATTCATAAACAAACATGTTCAAGGAGAATCATATATGTTAAAGATCAAGAAGATTACAAGGATGTTTTGTCATCATATAATTGTAACACCCCCAAATTTACACAATTCAATACAGCGGAAGACTCGTTAGTGTTAGGGGATAGCATATTACTCACATCATAGACAACGCTTAAAAATCGCGCTGTTTAATAATAAAGCATTTCCATTCATAAATATCAAATTTACATAGGTATCAAGTCATAGTCATTTCATACAATTTTACAAAAGATTTGAATGGAAATTGTTGTTTAAGTGCGGGCCAAGAATTCTTGTTGTCTTCCCGAGAATTACCTTCAAGTACCTGAGACAAAACATGTTAAAAGAAAAGGTCAGCGAAAACGCCGAGTGAATTCATAGAGTTTAATAAAATCCATCAATATAACATCGGTATATAATTATTACCGAAAATCATTTTGTACAAATCTTTGTAATAGGCCATAAAATAGCCAAATTCATTTTATACAAATCCTTATCAAAAATCATAATATAGGCGTTTGCCTTCAAAATCATATACGAACCATTGTCGTTAAACATCATACAATACGTTTTATAACGTTGTATAGAGTTAAATAAAAACCGTTATATGAATATGGTTATATAAAACCAAAACACGAACATAATATCAATAATAAGACCCTGTATTGCTAGTCAGGCAATATATCGTAATTCAATGCATAAAGCAGTATTTCGTTATTGGATTATTATAAGCCGCATGACATTGTTACCTTACTATACCAAACAACGGGTAGCTAACCCGAAACTCAATTTTCCCATCTAAATTAGCGTATCGTCACAATAATCACGCGTGTGTAAATCTTCTCATATATAAATTCGCTTACCAATCAATGTGTCACGACAGGGATCAACCGTCAAGGCGCGAACTCGGGTGATCGTCCCCAAATAGTACTATTATATGCATAAGCGTCTACCAAATCCCGGTAGTTCACACTTCATGTTAATGGGACTTTTAGTGACATAACCTAACTTTAATAATCCATTTCAGTTCATTTATCGGCTCATATATTCATTCATCGGGTCATACAATCATTCGGGTCCAAATAAATAAACAAATAATCGGGACAAATGGTGTCCTATTTTATCAAAACGAACATGTTATCTCCCTCGCGGGTTTATAAAACATTTCATAAAAACATTTAAAAGAGTGTGAGGCTATGAACTCACGTTGATGTGGGAAAGCGGGTTATCGGCAATTCGGATGTACGGTACGTGCTTCAATCACGGGAAACCTAGACAAATAATACTCGTCTTAGACTCTTGTAGAATGACTTTATAAAATAACAATTATGTATACATATGATGATTTTATATATATGATGATGATCAAGTGGGTTTAAACATCTTTACTCATTCATTATAGTGTTTATGTGTTGGTAATTTTCAAGACTAGTTACACTAGTTCAACTTGTTTACATTTTAAAGTCCAATGGGCCTATTACAAGCCCAATACGATTGATTAGCCCAATTATACTTTTATTATCGGTATTATACTTTATATGTTGGGCCCAACTGGGTTAAGCCCAATAAATAAGTTTATAAGTCTTTTACCAAATTAGTCGGGTTTATTGTCCATTAAGGCTACTTTGGCCCGTTAATGTCTATATGTTGTAAAGCTCGGGGTTTATCGGTTTTTACTTGTTATATAAGTTCATATATCAGTATGTGAGTTTATATTAGACGGGTACGACCGTCTAAGTTTTATTTGACAAAAACGTTAATCTTTCGGTTTTAGCCGAAAAGACGTAAAACTTAGTATATAGTTTTATAACTTGGAAAAACATTTATATTTATACTTTATATAACATAATCCATTTTAATATCAACATTTATATAATTCTTTTACTATAATCATTATCAACTAGTGGAGTTTGTATTTATATATATTTTATATAAACTTTTGAGTGCTTATATTATATATTATTTATACAAAATCAGTCCTAAAAATCTAGTTTACTAAAATGGTCATATCTAGAGTTATACATAGAGATAGAACCCCAAATTTTTATCACAGAAACTACATGATATGTGCTTCATTTTATTCCTTATAGATACTGATGAATCAACTTCTAAGTATTTTATAAAATTCGTCCATAACAGTGTACTCAGATTTGCACTCTAAACTTGTTTTGATCATATCTCACTCATTTTTATGATTCCATTGCGTGGCCAACTCTCACATGTTTAAAAGACTCATAGATTACTGTATATTAATTTATCCAAGACATTTTATAAGTTTATCATAAGAGTATTCACTGTTTTATACAGCCTCCTAATTTAGCCATGATTTAACCATTTTTACATGTGGTTTTTCCATCTTTTTACCCATGTTTATCAAATCTATCAATACCAAATCCCCACATAATATTTTTAATCATCATTGATCATCATATACATATACATAAATAAGGAAATTACAAGATTACATAATCAAAATAACAAGAGGATAGGAAGAACAATCTTTATACCACTAAGATTGTGTAGGTATTCATCAAGGCTTGGATTTTGATGGAAGAACTTGTGATAGATCAAAACCAATCTTTATGGCCACCAATACTTGTAAACTTCATGTAGAAATCAGCCCTTGAACATCAACAAATCTTTTCCTTGGATGTTAAAATAACCACCAATGTATATAGCTTCAAAAGGGATTCATCATATGTGTGAATAACACATGATTTCATGGTTAAAATTGATCAAATGATGGTGTTTTTGGTGAGAGTGGGACGGAAATAAGAGAGGGTGAGAGGATTTTTGAGTGGTTTGCATGTATGTGTGTGAGAAATGGTTTTGGTGCTAGTGTTTTTGTTGGTGTGTAGTTAGCTTGCAAAGTTAAGCAAGACATGTGTCTTGCTTACTTTGTAAGCTTGACACCTAAGGGTGTAAGTAGCTAGTTTTAAACCGTCCCATGTGTGGGTTTGGGGCAAAAGTGGTTTTGTCTCATCCCCAATTATTTACGGGTACTCCTCGATTCTAGTTTCCTCGATTTGCGTGCCCTCGGGTCGTTTTACGAAAAACGTTTTTATAAATTATGAATCAACGGCACAAAAAGAATCTAATAAAAATTGTCTCATCAAAAACGGAGTTCAAAAACGTAAATACGTAATCCTAAGGTTTCCGGTTTAGTCGTAAAGGACGTAAATTTAAAATCGTAAGTCATAATCTCTTCTCGTAAATTTGTGACTAAACCGGATAAATTTATTTTCTGAAATGTCGGACTGTCACCAAAACGGTGTATGTAAACGTAAGCACGTAACGTAGAATCCTCCGGTTTAGACGTAGTCGATGCTACTCAAGACGTAAATCCAAATTTCTTCCCATAAATAAGTGAGTTCATAATATAACATTAAAAATAATGTTTTTAAATAATACTTGAGAATAAAATATCAACCATAAATTGACGGGTTGTCACAATAATAGTGGATGATTATTAGGCTAAAAGCTTAAGGATGACAGAATTTTATATATGAAGACAACATAGTTGCTGCAAAGAATGTTCAAAAGACATAGAAGATCATATTATGAAGACAAATATGAAGTTCATGAAGATTTTTTTATCCCAAACTTAGATTGATTAGATTTTTGTTAACAAAATTGAATCAAGTTAAACACTTAAAGAAACTTTGTTGTTGTATGAAAAATCCAAGTGTTATGCGGAATTAACACTTGAATAAAGAACAAGTAAAACAAACTTTCACTTTTGATTGATAAAACAAACTTGATTACAATAAATGTTGAATACTGAATAATGTGTATATACTATAAACCCTACGACCTCCTTTTATAACATAAGGAGTCGTGTACAATGGATAACCTATCAACTATTTTAGGAAAAGATAAATATAGAAAATACAATATTTGAGTAAATCTTTTCTTCAAATAACAAACGTGTTGACTAAGTTTTCCTATCAGTGCTTGGACTTCTTCTTGTCAGCGCTAGGATACTTCTTGTCAATGCTTGATCTGTCAGCGCTTAATTTCTTCTTATCAACGTCCAATTAACTCTTGTCAGCGTCTAAGTGTCTTGGCTCATTTTATTCCCAACAATCCTCCCCTAAACTTGATATCTACTCAAGTAATCAAGTTTCTGAATAGAAACTAAGTACAAGGAGGAATCTTACAAATACAAACTATTTCTTAATCAGATAATGAACAAATCTAATTAAGTCCTTGCCAACATCATTAGTATAATCCATCTTCAGCTGTGTAGATTCCATTTTATTCAAAACATCATTTGACATAGGATATTCAGCATCCATAAGAATATATTCTTAAAATCTTGTAGTGCTCAAATGGTAAACACCTGCTGTTGAACGTAGACACCATTGAAGTCCACTGATATCATCCAAATCCAACCATATTGGATCTGCTTCATCTGGATCAATCATCCTTTTGAAGGATGTCCAGATCTTTATTCCGTTGACTGAAGTAGGTGCTTCATCCTCATACTTGGCCTTCATCAATACCCAAAGATCTACCAAGTCTTCTCTATCCAGGCTTGCAAACAATGAGATGAAAGAAGTAAAAGTATGTACCTTCTTTCCATATCTGGTGATCATCCAGAACCCACTTGCATCTTCTTCATAGTTAACTATTGGGTTTCTGTAATCTAAAGGTAATACCTCTGCAACATGTGAAGCTTCCAATGGTGAGATCTTAATGCTCTTTCTGATAACTGCTTCACTAGGATTCTCTCTATGCAAAGCTGGGAACTCAATAGGAAGTTCCTTCTTCACTAGTCTTGGTGCAATTGAAGCTTTTTGGATCTGTATTTCTTCTTTAATTTCTTCCTTTCTTTCATCAGAAAGGAGTCTGATAGTATTTTCCTCTTGAACATGTGCCCAAGTAAGATATGCACGAAACTCCAATTCATCAAAGGATAATTTCTGTAATTTCTTAAAAGTCCAACCCCCTTGATGAAATCTGAGAAGCACATATTAGAGATCCCTTCTATCCCGCTTAAGCTTTGAAAGAACCTTTCTAGCCTTATACTTTAAGATTACCTTGCAATCTCGTTGAACTCTAAGCAGAATCTCCAAACCCCAAATTGGATCAAAAATTGTCATGTCTGGATTTTCTGTAACTTTATTTTCCCATGAAAAATACATTCTAACCACTTCAGGTATTTCAAAATCTACTTTCATTTTCAACTCATGAAGTCAAATCCTCTCCATACTCCAACCTCTCTGGATCTTCAATAATCATAACACTAGAATCTGAGATCTCATCATCACTACTAGCTTTTTCTTTCTCTGTAGTAGCCCAATCCTTTTCCTGTAGTTGTGAAACCAAAGCTTGATCAAATTTTATATGGGCTTCATTCTTCTTTGGCTTCTCAACTTCCACTAAGACTGCTTTACCCTTGTCTTTTTCTCTAATAGATGGTAAAGTAGTTGGTGGTACTTGTGTTGAAACATCCCTAATAATAACTGGTAGTTGGAATACACCAATCATGCCTGTGGGTCTGTCAACGCCTTGTTTACTCTTGTCAGCGCTCAAACTATGAACATCAGCGGCTGACTTGGTAACCTCTTCCAGCATCTCCACAAATGATAACTTCTTTGGAGTGATCAAATAGACATCAATAACTGGATTCTCCTTCAAGCTTGCCAAAGTTTCAGCAACTTCCACCTGTTTTGTACCAAAATAACCACCTTCTTCATCCTATGATCCCTTGTCACACAAGTTGAAAGGTTCTGTTGGTGCATCTTCCTCCCTGTAGGATATTGTAAATCTTGTTTATGTTTAGAGAGAGAAAGAGATAGAAAGATGGTAAGAACACACACACTTTAGAGAGAGAAAGTGTAGAAAAACACGCTTAACTATGTGTAAATTATGTGAACCAACACCCTCTCCAACTAAGGAGAGGGTTTATATACCCAAGCCTTGTGATGGGATTGGGCTTACAATATTGGGCCGGCCATATAAGCATGGATCATGCTTTTCCTTGTTTGATAAATATAAAGATATATAGACTACGAGCTACTAGTTATTATATTGTCAGAGTGACCGAATCTTCCTAAATACGTAAAAACGTATTTCCAACAATCTCACCCTAAGGGAGGTCACTCCAAACAAGGGAGTTACCCGAGTTACAATAATAAGATAAACCTAGCATACTATGCTTGTCTTGAGCTCGTAGTATTCGTCTTTCTTTCCTTTTTCTTTTCTAGTGAACATGCTTGATAGTTGTAATACCCCTTTAGGAAAAGAGGGCAATAATATAGGGCAAGCGTGCACGATTTAGGAAAACCGTGTGTGAATGACCCTAAGTGAGTTCGTTCTCTCGAGGAGGCACGTGTGTTGTGTAATGAATTGATTTGATTGATGATTTTATTAAGAAGAAAAGAGAAGAGAAAATGACGAAGACGAAAAAATAAAAATTTAACAAAAACTACTACTAGAAAGTTAAGACGTAGAAACGTAAAAAAAACACAAAAATTAAAATTTTAACCTAAAAATTCCTAAAAATCCACAATAAAATTCTAAGAGTTTACAAAAAATCCCAACTTGCTAAAACCTTTTAATTAATTTAATAATGACTTTTTAATGCTAATTAAAGCCCTAAAAATCACTTTTAAATATTAAAAAGCCCTAAACAAGATTTAATAGTTTGTAAACCTCAAAAATGACCTAATTAAGCAAAAAACTATTTTTAAAAATTTAAAAACCAAATTAAACTATTTTTAAACTCCTAAAAACTATTAAAATCTATTAAATCTTAAATTAATTCTAGAAAATAAATGAAAAGCCTAAAAATTAATTGGAAAGTGATAAAGTTCCTAATTTAATGTCCTTAACCTAGAAAAAATGAAAAAAAGTTAAAAATTAAACTTTCAATTTTTTTTAATTAAATAATATTAAAATAATCTAAAAAATAAAAAGTTTAAAACTAAATTCTAAAAAATTTCTAAAATCCTAGAATAATGTAACTGAGATAAAAAAGCAATTAAAATTCCCTAAAACCTTTTTTATAATTTTATATTAAATTTTAAAGTTTATAAAAAAACCCTAAAATCAAATAAAATTAAAAATTAATGTTTTTGAAAACTTAACTAAATGTAAACCTCAAATTACTTAATTAAAACCTAAAAAATATTTTTCTAAAAATTAAAACTATTTTTTACTATTTTTTAACTATTTATTAAAAACCGGCTAAAGAAAAACTAATAAAAAATATTAAAATGATGAGAAAAATCAAAACTTAGTGGAGAAAAATCCTAAGTGATAAGAAAAACCTAGGAAAATAAAATGGTGCAAAATGGATAAGCCAATAAGCCAGGAATGGCCAAATAAGCTACGGCTTATTTAAATAAGCCCAGTTCAAAAATGGCCTTAAGTACAAATGGTTTGCACCCTTGGTCAGTAAAAGACCCAAGGGCGCGACGGTATGTGTGATGTGTTGTGAGTGTGAAGGCGAGGGTTCGAGGCTGGCGAAACCCCTTTTTGCGTTTTTATTTTTTTTTCTTTTTTTAACTTTTTCAAACCAACTTGTGACTTTTTAAGCTAGTAAACACAATCCAATTCAACTTTTTTACCCAAGATTAAAACCAAATTTAAGCAAACGTGACCAGTTCTTTTCTTTTTGAAGAACACAAGCAGACTTGTATTTTCACAAGTGAATAATGGCCAAGAGGAGCTTGACCTTTGCTTTTTTGTGGGTTTTGATGGACAGTATGGGCACCCCTATACTCTTTGGAGTATAGGGAGTCACAAATAAGCAGGAAACAAGCAGGTCAAAACACAAATATTCAAAAACAAAACAAATCAAGGTTGCTGATGCAATTGTTAAGGTCTGTGGGTGTTTAGACTATGAGGCTTGCACACATTTGACTTTTAACAGCTCACAACTTGCAAATACTCTCACCAAATGTCAAACAATCAATCACAATACCTACTACACCCTAAGATCTAACAATCAATCAATAATCAAGCACAAAATTCTCACTAAAACTGGGAGAAAATGAGGTTGACAGATTTGTGCATTCTTTTCAACTTTTTATTCATGCAAATGTGTCCAATCTTGTACAAAACTGATAACAAAGCTAAGTAGTGTATCTCAACAAGCTTTTAAGCCATAACAATGAAATTTAATCCTGCTTAATCCCTTATCCAAACAACCCTTTGAAATCTGAAATCCAACTTTTTTCAAACAAGATCTATGCTAACAACTCCAAACTGATTCTAACAGCTATTATCATGCATCACAATCATAAATAACCTCAAATCAACAGTTCAAACAACATTTAACCATTTTGCATACAAAATCTCATGAACATCAATTTTCTGAAAATTTAAAAATGGAACAAAGAATCACCTTGTGGGAACCACATCCAGGTCCCACTGTGGTAGCAAAACCACCTCCAATATACCCGGGTATATGCAGATCCTTGGACTAATCACCACTCAAAAACCTGCTAAGAAAAAAAAAATAGAAAAAACAAGCAGAATATGCAATATTCACTTTTCTATTTTCTCAAAACCTTTTTTAAAAACTTTCAAAACTTATCAAATGTTTTTCTAACAAACACACTTAGAACAAACACTCTTAAAACCTGCTTTTACAAACCATGAAACAAGAATTACCACCAATTCACCAACTTCAGAAAACTTAAGATAATTTTGAAAAGACCAAAATTATTTCAACAAAAATTGTGGAACTCAGTCTTAGCTATCTCAACACACCAAATTTTTAAATATAATAAAAGGAATTACACTTGTATTATCACAAACACCAACTTTATTTATTTTAAAAAAGGAATTACAAGATTGGATGCTAAAAACTGGAACAAAGGAATAGAGACACAGGTCGTCTCTATTTATACAACTAGAAAGACTATTCTAGAATACTGGAATTAAAAAATTACAAATGCTAAACCCTAGTATGGAAATGCCCTAAATTGCCCTTTGAAAAGTCTTGGATTCTTGGTCTATAGCGTCCCATGTGATGCCAGGCTGTGGAAGGATGATCTTGGCCGTTTAAATAAACTTGGGGACAAAGGAGTTGAGCTAAATCGCTCATTTGGTCGGTTTTTGGTTTTGGTGTGAAAAAGATGGGGCAGGGGAAGGTCCCACAAGGCATGTGAGTTTGTTTTGTGGTGAGGTGGAAGGTGGGATTTGGTGAGATGGGTGTTAATCAACAATCTGCACAAAATGGGGTATTAACCCTTTGTTTTATGGGAGATTTAATCTGGGGGGAAATTAGGGTTGATAGGGTGATTAGGGTAGTTTTAATCCAAAAAGGGTATAAACAGGTTTTAAAAACCTGTTTTAGTGGGAAAAAAATGTTGACCAGTGGAGGGTTTGACATGGCTTATTTAAAAAATAAACCGGGTAATAATCTTGTTGGGCCAAGGGTTGAAGTGGGCTAAGGGGTGACTTTTTCATTACCAGTCCAAAGACTTAACCCCCCGTTTGTTTTTGTTACATGCCAAGTCCAAAAGTGTAACGGCTGTTAAATCTTTCTCATTGCCAGTCCAAAACAAATTGCAAGCTTAGTCCTTTTGTAACATTAGGCTAACTTTTGCACTTTAATCATTTCCCAAGGGCTTCTTTTGTACAATCTTCAAACATGGAGGACCATAATTGTACAAATGATATGTGGAGGGTCATTTGTGACAAGTTCTTCAAATATGAGGGGCCAATCTTGCCAATTCTTCAAACTTGAGGGGTCTTTTTGCAAAATTCCAAACTTGGGCTTGGTTCATTGTGCATCTTCGTTTCCCGTGTTCGTTTTTGATTGATTCTTGTGATCTTTTGCCAATTCCTCAATATCCGTACATAAAAATACACAAGTAACAAACACGAGCATATATTTGGTATATTTGATGATATTTTATGCATTTTAAGCCCGATTTGGACGATGAGACTATGTATAGAAGCAGTCTCATCACTCCCCCATACTAAACCATTGCCGTGCCCTCACGCAATGCTAGAATAAAGTATCGTAACAACTCCAAAATTTTATTTTATTCACTTTTATTTAAAGATAAACTAGCTACATTACTACTACTTGCGTGTTAGACATAATGTATGATTTTCATCGCAAAATGGGACGTTTAGGTTCTTAGAATAAGAACACGTGAATGCTTCGTTAGAAATAATTTCATCGTCCTCGATTTTCACTCTAGTTCCATGCCAAGCGTGCAACGAGATCATTTTCATTATAAGTTAGTAATGCTAACACTACTCATATGCCCTAATCACGTACTTATCCTCCCATTATTCCTAAGTTGTATCTCTTATATTTTATTATGTCTTAATGATCACGAGGATACATCATTGACTTATGCGATAATAGAGATTTAGGTCTAAAAATAGAGTCCTAACGGTGTAACTAAGACCATCAAATCAATAACCCCTCCTAATAGACAACGATGTCAAAAAATTAAGTTGACAAGAAGAATCGATAAACACGGTTTTATAACGGTTTTGAACATGAGACTTATTACCAAGACTTTTATACGCCCCCTAACGGAAGGGCCTTATTATCTTTGGTTTACCTCCATCTTTTATTCAACATCGCCATGAAGCTTTTATTATGACTTCGGTCTTGCCTTGCCTTTTATTATCCGCCTCATCGGTGGTTTTATTAGCCAAAGAAGTATATCCTCACGCTAAAGCGAATTTTGTATCTTTAAAGCTTCGAAGATTAAGGCTTGATTCACTTTCAATTTTGCATAGATTTTAGGCCTTGTGGGGCTTCAAATTGTTTGCTTGATTTAGGTGAGCACTTGAAATCTTATTATAGGGTGAAGCTTTCGATTATTCGGGTTGCCAATACTTCAAAACCGTGACGCTGGCGATACCTTAATGTCTTCCCAATTTAATTACACGGAAGCTACTAGAAAAGACTAGAAACCCAACAATCAAAACTAAACCGCTAAATCAATATTTATTAAGCAAAAAATATTTACAAGCGAAGGGAGAATAAGCAAACAACGAGAACACGTGAGTTTTTGAAAGAATACGAGTACTCTACGTTTAGCATAGTAACTTATAATTAACTCTATCATTTCTCGTCCTCATTTAAGAGACTTAGCCTAATGTGAAGTTAAGGAATCAAAGCTAAGTGCTCAACACGCACGGTCGAGTAAAAAATTACTCTTATTCTCGCCATCGGAAAATCCACATTCGTGTCTTCAAACACTTATAAAATATGAGAAAAATTTTAAAATTTGGCCATTTTTAGCCTTATTTTGCAACAAAAACATAACAAAAAGATAAACTTTGGAAAGCGTGAAGGTTTGGCAAGGCAAGTATCTATTCACCCCCCCATACTAAAGTTAAACATTGTCCTCAATGTTTCGAGTCTAGGGGTGAAAACACCCCCATACTAGAGACGTAGTCGAATGCCTAATCTAGCATGGAAAAGGGTGTAACCATTAAATTAATAGCCGTTTATGAAGTGTGCTAAAAACCTAAGGTTAGAACATAAAAGGATATATCATATGGATATTGGGAAAGGCCTCCAAAGCAAACGATCGAGTGCTCCCGTGAAACGAACACGAGAGGCTCCAATCGTGAAGATCATGATCTAAAAACCACAATTCACAAACAACCACGGAACAAAGGTTGGAAGGGCACAAATCCCCTCACATTAAACTATATTAGAAAGCAATAATATGTACATGGATAAGCATGGGTCTCCCCCATGAGGCACCTTGTTTTTGATAACCGAGTCAAAAGCTCGACTCGAATCCCCATAAATGTGATTATTTAGGGATAATCATGGTATGGTCAATTTTTGGTGGGGCTTACATGATAAACAAGGCCCAAAAGCACGTGGAGTACTTTAAAAACCCGATAAACGTATACCGGGGTCAAAGATAGCGTCCTCGTTTTCGGATGAAAGACGAAACAACGCCACTTCAACACAAACCCCAATGGGGTAGAAGAAAATAGGAGAGAAGAAATAGAAGGGTGGGACAATGGGTAAGTCAAAACATTGAGCTACTCGAGGTAGACTCGCACCAATCAAATGAAAAGATTTTCCATTTATTGCATCGGTGGAAGACCGAGATTTCCCTATATAAGCAATTACAGGATCAAATATCTCGTCCTCGGTGGAGAAAGGGGAGGGAACATAAGGGGCTTCCCCCACACTAAGTCCACACAAAGCATCATCAAAAGGAGTAGACGAGCTTGTAGTACTCAATAAACACGGTGATGACGGAGTTAGAATTGTAGAAAAATCTTTTAAATTAAATTCAAAATCTTTTCCTTTTTCATCTTTTACACTCTCCTTGTGAAAACCCGATTTAATTATGTCAAAAATATTTGGTGTTTCTAAAGCAATGTTAGTCACACTAAAAATTCTCACATTTTGAAATCTTTTTGGTTTAGGTGGTGGCAAGTTTTCAAAACGTTTGTCAACAAAGAAAACCTCCCCATCGGGATCAACGTATTCATCATCCGAAGAATCACTCGAGATTGGAATCGTAGGCTTAACACTCTTAACCTCCACCGGCGGAGGGGACGGAACTTCATTTTTCTCAACAACTCCTAAAACTCTATTTGAAATCTTTTTGCAAATGCTTTTGATGGGATTGACATTGTACAAAGATGTGATAGAATACACATGAGAAAGAGTGGAGTTTTGGGTTGCATTAATGACGAGTTCTTCCTCATTGAAACGAAGATTGATTTTTCTTGCATGCACATCGATAAGTGCTCTCGAGGTATCCAAAAAAGATCGACCTAAAATTAACGGAACTTTAGGATCGATGGGAATATCAACAACAATAAAGTCTACAGGATAGTAGAACTTTCCAACTTTCACAAAGACGTCCTCGGCTACTCCACAAGCTAGAATCGTAGAATGATCGGCCATTTCGATTGACATTCTTGAAGGAGTGAGATTGGGAAGATTGAGCGATTTAAAAATCTCAAGAGGCATCAAATTAATACTAGCACCAAGATCGGCCAAGGCGTAGCATTCTTACATGTCTTGGATAGCACATGGGATTAAAAACTTGCCGGGATCACCGACTTTTTGAGGTATGCGGCTTAGAAAAACCGATGAACAACTAGACGATTTTTGCAATTTCTCTTTGTTATTCAACATACTTTTGAAGTTCGCGGCAAATCGAGGCATCATGACTAAGGCGTCGGCAAAACTTATATTAAAATGCAAGTCACGAAACATTTTCATAAAGAGTTCAAATTGATAATTATTTCGTTCTTGTGCCTTTTCCTTGTCTCGTCTTGATGGGTAGGGTAAAGGTGGTGTGGGTTGGGGCAAAGTAGGCATAGGCATCGGCCTTGGAATCTCGGGTTCCATGATTGGTGTAGGTTCAACCGTAGGTGTGGTTTGAGCGGTACTTCGTGGGCTTGTAATTTGCTCCTTTTCAACCACAACCTCGGGTTCTTTCTCTTTTTCCTTCTCCATAGAAGTACTTGGACGAGAAATGGGTTCTTTGAAAGTTTTACCACTACGAGTAGTAACAACCTTCAATTCTCCTTTCGGGTTCACGATGGTATCACTAGGAAGACCACCCGAAGAAGAGGGTTTACACATGATAGCTTCAAACATTTTAGCCATACGATCTTCAAACTTAGATTGCCTAGCATCCGCTTTTAACAACTCTTGCTTAATCTCATGTTGTCCTTGCTCCATTTGTTGTTGATTTTGTTGGAGTCGTGTGACATTTCCTTCCATTTTATTAGCATGAGTTTTAAGTTCATTAGCAAGTTCGTTTTTAAGCTCGTTTTTCAACTCGGATCTTAAGCTAACCATTTCACGTTGCATGTTGTCAAACTTAGCATCATTAGCCTTTGCATAATTCAAAAACTCTCCTTGAAGATTTTTGGTGTGATCGTTTTGAAAACCTTGGGCATTGTTTTGAAAATCACGGTTTTGGTTTTGATTAGAAATTTTCCCATTTCCACTTTGGTAATTACCTTTGTTATAATTCCTTTGATTTCCTTGGTAATTTCCACCTTGGTTGTTGTTGCGATAGTTATTAGCATTTTGATTTGGTGGAGCTTGATTTTGGCGAGAACCTTGACCGATTTGGTTATAAGTTCCCGTGGCTACAAAAGCATTCGAAGTGTTACCATCCGCGGTAATGCACTCGGAAAGATCATGAGCTCCACCACACGACAAACAACTCTTAGAAACCGCTTTAACCGAAGCGGAATTTGAAGCTTCTTGAGACTTCCAATGGGACATAAGGGTCGAAAACCTATCGAAAAACCGATTTTCCTCATTAGCTTCATCTTGCAAAGCATTGATACTACGAGACGATGATGAGCCCATTTTGGCAACACTCGGTGTGTGACGAGGGCTATAAACCTTAGACCTATTCTCAATTATGACCAAAGCTTCTTCAACCGTTTTACACAAAAAATTACCACCCGCGGCGGCATTTAAATAATCTCTTTCATGATCGTTAAGTCCATTGTAAAACGTGTCTATTTGGTGAAAATCGGAAAAACCGTGATGAGGACATTCATGTAACATCTCCTTAAACCTATTCCAAGCCGTAGAAAAACTTTCATTTGATTTTTGTGAAAATTTAGAAATCTCATTTTTCAAATGCGTAGTCTTAGAGGGCGGAAAAAATTGGTTCACAAATTTCGAAACGAGATCCTTCCACGTCAATATAGAATTGGGTGGCTCTTTCTCTAACCAAATTTTAGCGGGCCCCGCTAAGGAATACGGAAAAAGCATCATCTTAATCGAGTCATTCGAGACATCCTTAAATTTGCACGTGGCGGTAAGACGATTAAATTGGCGGATATGGTTGTGGGGATTGTCCTTCTCATCACCACGGAATTTGTTGTTTTGGATCATCGACAACAAACCCGTTTTCACCTCAAAATTCTCCGCAAGGATAGCGGGAATCACAATAGCTTCTCCATAACCCTCGGTGGGTGCTTGAAGTAACTTCATCATAGTTCGATTCGCCATGGTTGGTTCTTCTCGTACAATGGGTTCGTCAATAGGAGACTCCTCACTAGAATGAGTTGGAGTGGGAGTTTTGTTCTTTCGCCTGCGTGCACGTTTTGCTTGATTACGAGTGAGCATAAACGTCACATACAACGTGGAGACGAGCAAAGAAGATTCTTTTTGGTATTTTGTGTTTTTCAATTTTTTTTGGTTTTTGATTGTATTAACTTTTTGGAAATTGGTGAAATGTATTAAGTAGACAAAAAGTCCACAAATCTCCTCCTTAATCAAATCTCTTGATTAAAAAGGCCTCAAGGAATGAAAACGATCACGTGGAGTGAACGCCTTCGATGACTTTAGAACGATGGTGGAACACCAAATCGTTCAAGAGGGTTTAATCAATAGAAACCAAGAAAATATATATGATATGTAATAATACTTTGGGTGGAAAAACCCTCGATTCACTCTCAAAATCAAATACGCACAAGCAAGCGGAGGAAACGAGGCGGCGCGAAGCACTTAAGAGCCTTTTTCCTTTAGGTCGTGAATACAACCGCCTTATACCCACCTTATAGTTTGTATTATCAAGATTAAGCTTCACGAAAGTATTTATCTATTTTTGCCTTTTTCTTTGGTTTGAGATTCGAATACAATGATCGAGTGATGAAATCCCGAATCAAGGTTGTGATTGCTCACGTATTTGGAGTACTTGTGAATTTATTCTTCTACGTATGATGACGTATAGTCCCCAACCGGGTCATGAGCCCGGCTCACGGGTACTACCCGTATCCGGCCCATCACAGATGGGTGGATAAATGTCATTCAGGCTTATGGGCTTGAGTGAACAGTGCCCGCACATGTGTGCGGCCCATGGCCCAAGGCGGCCGACATAAGATCAAACAGAATAATATTCTGTCTAGGTATATCTTAATCCCAATACGATGAGATATTCATTACCAGAATTAGAAGATAACAATCATTCTAATTCTGGTGTTTATCTCTTCCTTGGGGCCGAAGGATCAGTGAAAGCCCACTGGGGTTTCACTGCCTATAAAAGGAACCCCCAAGGGTTCCACAGAGGGATTACGACTCACTCTAAACTCATATAACCCTAAATCGATTACTTACTCTCACACCGGAGTCTAATCGTGGGAAACCTTCCCACGGTAAGCTTAACGCGTGTTGTTTAGTGTGCAGGATCCCAACCAAACAATTCACTTGGTGCAGGAGCCGGAGCCCAGCCAACCCGCATTAAGCCTAATTCGGGTCTAGCAAGGATCAACCAACTTTTGCATCAACAAGTTGGCGCCATCCGTGGGACCAGTAACACTAAGCTAGAACAAAACCTCATCTCAAATCTCCAATGACGAAGGGACATCCGCCAACTAACCCCAGGAATGTGAATCCTGGGAACCGGAAGTCCCAAGGGGAAGGGATTCTCGTCCCCAACCAATCACCTAACCGCCTCGCAGGCGGGCTGGGTAACCGTAGCGGTTTTCAACCTGCGGGGGTGACGAGCACGATCTCGGTGACACCCCCGCCTACTTCAACCCTGGACAACCCTGATCCAGGGAGTGCGCCAGACCCTCCTAACAAGGAACCACGCAGACCTTCGACGGAGGAAGAAGTGGAAGCCCTACCACTCAGTGAGGAGGATCTTACTCGAGTTCTCACTCAGAACTTCGAGAGGATCGTCCCAGGGATCGCATCAAGATTGAGTCTGGGGAGGAACCTCCAAGCCAGACTCAACTTTGGTGACAGTGGACCATCCACCCCTTCCCAAAACCGGAGAAAAAGGAGGACTCGGCCTCAGGAGCAGGGAACCTTTGAGGAAAACCCTCAACCCCGGAATGTGTTTGAGCGCATAGGAGATCGCCTTATGCAAGAATTAACGCAGTCTCAAGATGGAGAAAGGTCGGATGGCTCACCCGAGCGGCCAGATCGAGAGCTGACCAGAACCACACGCCGCCCAAGTGTGTGGGATAGAATGAACACGGGGAGAAAGGCTCTTGGTTCGTCTCAGAAAAGTGGTCCCTATTCAAAAGGCGGGGCACCACCGCCGTCCCCAGATCCGTCTAGGGAGGACTCAGATGACCATCCGCCCAAGCGCCGCCGGCCTAGGCGCACGCCTCCACCACCAAACAATGAGGAGTATTATGGTGGCCCTTACTATCGGGATACGGAAGCAGAGGACCTCTCGCGTCCATGGTGTGAACCATGGGATGATCCTAGGCTCACACGGCCATGGGCGGATCCCAGGGAAGATCCGTTCACCCTCCGCATACGGAACTATTCTGAGGACACCAAACGTCGCATGCCGGCATGCATCAAGACTTATGATGGGTCCGGTGATCCTGTGGATCACCTCAAAATATTCGACACTCAGGCTAAAATTGAGCGATGGCCCATGCCTACATGGTGCCAAATGTTCAATTCGACCTTGATTGGAAACGCCCGTGACTGGTTCGAGGTGCTCCCCCCACGGAGCATTGATAGTTTCACGGAACTACGCACTGCGTTCGAGAACAATTATACTCAAAGGAAGAAGTATAATAGGGATCCGGTCTCATTGGCAACCGTTAAGCAACGGCCGGGGGAGTCCACAGAAGCCTTCACTGAGCGCTTCAATGATGAGTGCACACGCACAAGAACCATGCCAGAGCTCCTGAAAATCTCTGACTACATGCACGCCATAACAGATAGAGAACTGATCAGGCGTCTCAACGACAAGCGCCCAGAGAGATATGATAACCTCATGGAAAGGGTCAGAAATTTTATAGAGGGAGAAACAGCTGTTGCCGCGGCCTACCCATCCCGAGGAAATGGGTACCGGTCAAATGACCAGTCCCGGAGACAGTCGGGTGGTCAAGGCAACCAGAACAACAAGGGCTCAGACTATAAGAGCCAAAGCAAAGGTGGACGTTCGGACGACAAGTTCACCCCCCTAAAGATGTCCTACCGGGAGATCTTGTTGACTGAAGGGGCGAACTTTCCAAGGCCTCCCCCAATGACCACTCCCCCGGAACGTCGGCAAGGAAGTCGCTTATGCGAGTTCCATAATGACAAAGGACACGGCACGGAGGAGTGTATCCAGCTCAAAAAGCATATTGAGTCGCTAATCAAATTAGGCAAACTCAAGCACCTAGTTAAGGATTGGAAAGATGGAAAAGACAACAACAAGAAGTATGACAAGAAGGATCCCCAAAAGGACAAGCCTTCTACCATATACATGATCCAATCCAGACAGCGCCGCACGAGACAAAAAATTGGCCAAAAATTTTCACGCGGCAGGGAAATCTCATTCCCTCCCATCACGGCAAGCGATGTGATTGATGCGCCTCTCACTATTGAGATAAGCATTGGAACACACAATGTTCGTCGCATGTATGTGGATGGAGGGTCATCAGCAGAGGTACTGTATGAACACTGCTTTGTGCAGTTATGTCCAGAAATAAGAAGCCAATTAGTACCGGCCACGTCGCCGCTTACTGGCTTTAGTGGAGACACCATCTGGCCGATAGGGCAATTGCATTTGCTTGTCACCATTGGGAATGAGGAACATTCCACTACGACGTGGATGAACTTCATGGTGATACGTTCACACTCTCCCTATAATGGAATCATAGGCAGACCAGGCATTTTGGCTATCCGGGCAGTACCCTCTACGGCACACGGAATGATCAAATTCCCCGTTGAGGGGGGAATCGTTACTATTTACAACACAATCGTACCAACATCCGAGTGTCACACCGTGACAACACCGACTCCACATGTCCCACCCAAGGATGGGGCACCACCACCCAATTGGAAGGTGGCCATTCACCCTGACTATCCGGAACAGGAGGTATCCATAGGAGGGGCGCTCTCGGATAGCGGTAAAAGGGCCATGTGCTCTCTTTTAAGTGCAAACCTGGACATATTCGCATGGGAGCCAAAACATATGACGGGTGTGCCACGTGCGATAGCAGAGCATAAGCTCCAGATCCGCTAAGGGTACCAACCCATCAAGCAAAAGAAGCGCGGCCAGGCGCCCGAGCGCAGCCAAGTGATACTGGAGGAAGTGCGTAAGCTAGTGGACGCAGGCATCATGCGCGAGGTATACTACCACGAGTGGTTATCTAATCCGGTCATGGTCAAGAAACATGACGGAAGTTGGCGCATGTGTGTGGATTTCACGGATCTGAACAAGGCCTGCCCACAGGACTGTTACCCATTACCAGAAATCGACTGGAAGGTGGAGTCCTTGTGTGGATATCCTTTCAAATGCTTCTTGGATGCATATAAAGGGTATCACCAAATCCAGATGGCGGAGGAAGATGCAGAAAAAACGGCGTTCCACACGAGCCATGGCGTATATTGCTATACGAAAATGCCGTTTGGATTGAAGAACGCCGGCGCTACGTATCAGCGGTTGGTGGATAAAGCTTTCGAATCACAAATAGGACGCAACTTGGAAGTATATGTTGATGACTTGGTGATAAAAAGCCACACGGAGGAGGCACTTCTCCGGGATGTCCAGGAGACATTCGACACGCTGAGAAGGATTAACATGAAGTTAAATCCAAAGAAATGTACGTTTGGGGCAACAGAAGGAATGTTCCTAGGATATTTTATTGACCCAAACGGCATCAAACCTTGTCCAGAGAAGACGGACGCAGTGATACGACTACTGTCCCCCCAGACACGGAAGGAGGTGCAGTCCCTGAATGGGAAGTTAGCCGGGCTGAATAGATTCATATCTAAATCCGCAGAGAAGTCATTACCCCTATTTAAGACACTCAAGAAGTGCATTAGAAAGGGAGACTACCGCTGGACGAAGGAAGCTGAGGAAGCTTTTTGCCAACTCAAGCAGCATCTCGCATCTCTCCCCATGCTAGTAGCTCCCCGGCCAAAGGAGGAACTCGTTATGTATCTCTCAGCTACCCATGGCGCAATAAGCGCGGTACTGATGAGTGATAGAGATACAATACAAACTACGGTATACTTTATAAGTAGAACACTACAAGGGGCGGAGTTGAATTATTCCTCCATGGAAAAATTGGTGCTAGCACTAGTATTTGCTACAAAGCGGCTGCGCCAGTACTTTCAGGCGCACCCAATTGTGGTGATCACGGATCAGCCAATTAAGCAGGTTATCTCTAGACCAGACGTGGCAGGGAGACTAGAGAAGTGGAGCATCCTATTGGGAGGGCATAATATATCTTACAGACCAAGGACGGCTGTTAAAGGCCATATCTTGGCATATTTCCTGATCGAGAAGCCGGATGAGGAAGAACCAATCATTAAGCAAGACGAGGTCCCAGCGGAACCTTGGGTGCTATTCACGGACGGATCCTCATGCACAGACGGGTCCGGGGCAGGTCTCATCCTCACAAATCCAGAAGGAATGGAATTCACGTACGCCCTCCGTTTCGAGTTCACGACCACCAATAACGAAGCGGAATATGAAGCATTAATTGCGGGTTTAAAAATCGCCGCTAGAATGGGAGTCCGCAACCTTGAGGCCTACGTGGACTCACGGCTTGTCGCAAACCATATTCTAGGTGGGTATGTGGCTAAGGAGGACAACATGGTCAGGTATTTGGAAAAAGTCAAGTCGTTAATCGCGACTTTCAGTAAGTTTTCCATCAAGCAGGTGCCAAGGGGCGAGAACAAGAAAGCGGACGCTCTCAGTAAGATCGCATCCACGAGCTTCGCCCACTTGTCTAAACAGGTTTTGGTGGAAATACTCAAGGAGAAATCTATCACGGAAAGGGAAGTAGCCGCTATAGTTGAGGAGGAGGGACCTACGTGGATGACCCCAATCATCAACTATTTGACTAATGAAACCCTTCCGGACGAGGAAAAAGCAGCAAGGCGCGTTAAAAGGAAGTCACAACATTTCGAACTCCGAGAAGGCATCCTTTACAAACGCTCTTTCTTGCAGCCGTGGCTGCGGTGTGTTGGACCACGCCAGGCGGCTTACGTTATCAGTGACATACACGAAGGATTGTGTGGCATGCATGCGGGCCCACGATCCGTGGTAGCCCGAGCCTTACGAACAGGATACTATTGGCCCACTATGCACAGAGACGCGCGCGACATGATTCGCAGGTGCAATGATTGCCAAGTGCATAGGCCAGTACCGCGGCACCCGCAGCAGGAGCTTACACCTATCACGTCCCCATGGCCATTTTACAAGTGGAGAATTGACATTGCAGGACCATTTCCTGTAGCTGCGGGAGGGGTTAATTTCTTGATTGTTGCAATGGACTACTTCACACGATGGATAGAAGCCAAGGCAGTCAAGTCTATCACGGGTAAGCAGGTCAAGAAGTTTGTGTGGGAACACATCGTGTGCCGTTTCGGTCTACCAGGGGAAATTATCTCGGACAACGGCAAGCAGTTCACGGACAACCCATTCAAAGACTGGTGTGCATCATTGAACATCAAACGGCGCTTCGCGTCCGTTAAGCATCTACAAACGAACGGCCTTGTCGAACGAGCAAATAGGAGCTTGGGGAATGGAATCAAGGCGCGGCTGGATGAACGACATGGCAAATGGGTCGATGAGTTGTCACACGTGCTATGGGCACATAGAACCATGATAAAAACAGCCAACGGAGATACTCCATTTGCATTGGCTTACGGCACTGAAGCCGTTATACCAGTAGAAATAGGGATGCCTACCATCCGCACGGCGGAGGTTAATGTCGTCACAAACGATGAACAACTGCGAGTCAACCTGGATCTGTTGGAAGAAAAAAGGGAAATAGCAGCCATCAATGAGGCTAAGTCCAAGGCTAAGATGAAGGCTTATTATGACGCCAAGGTCAAGGGTGTTTCTTTTCGACCGGGAGACTACGTCTATCGTGCTAACGAAGCGAGTCGAGTGGAGAATACAGGAAAACTGGGCCCTAAATGGGAAGGACCGTATGAAGTCACTGAAACCTTGGGACGAGGCGCGTACAAGTTACGTGACATGGATGGCCGCGACTTAGAGCGCACATGGAACATCTCCAATCTAAAAAGGTGCTATCTTTGGAAGCTATGGCTTCCGCATGGGTACTTCGCTATAGGCGGTCTTAATAAAGAACCATGCGGGTTATTTGTTTTGTTTGTTCTTCTTATGATTGTTTAAGTTTCCTTTCTTGTTTTTTAGGACTTGTCGTCATTACTCAAACAAAAGTGTAAACGTTCTAATAAAATGCCGTGGTGCCTAGCTAGCTCCACGGCCTGTTTCGTGCAAACCATTTTCCTTTCTTTGTTAGATTCTTTGTTAGCCGTATGAATTTTACTTGTATTATAATATGTCATGTTTCATTCGTATGCATTCTCTCAAATTACTGTACATGTACCATACTCCCCCAGGTGGGGTAAGAGGATTAAGTGAACCTACTAATTCAACTTGCCGCGTAAGAGGGATGCAACCCCAGCCGCACGGATCATGTATCCTTACTAGACACCTTACCCACAAGACGTTGGGGTAAGTTTCATATGCTATAGCCATACGGTGCTCCGCATAGTAAAGACGCACGTCGCATGTCTAGTAAATTAGACTTGTACGTAAGACGTGATACGTCACGAGGCGTTGGAGTACAATGAGATACACAAGTTTCAAAATTAACAATCAACAAAACGGCCGTGGTTGTCACGGACTTCTAAAATAAAAGGACAAGTTATTACATATATGTCTTAGCCGTGTACATACACGGACGAATATAATCACAAATGTTCACAACATATGAGTTACAAGGGTGGGAGGAATTCTTCTAGATCCTTCTTCCCTTCCTCAATTAAAGCACGAAGGACCTCCCCGCGAGCATCCTTCCCGTCCTGAACTTTGACTGTAAGAGCGTCTAAAGCTTCACCAAGCGGCTTCTCACCTGACATGCCTTTGGATACGAAATCATAGGTAGCCATCGTCAAGGGAATTGGGTCAGCACTCAGCCGGGACATTATTGTCTCATTGGGAGCATCTTTCAGGGCTTCAAGCTCGTCCAGAAGGGGGTGTTGAAGGTCTGCCAAGGCATCCATGGACGCAGTCATCTTGCCCGCTGCAGAGGGATTGTGATACGGATGCTGGGTGATATCCTCACCTTTTGTGATCATCTCCGCAGCTTGGACCATGCCTTCATGCCTACCACGGTCGATCCCGTCAGATACAACCCCAGCAAAGGCCTGTAATAGATGTGGAGCGTTAAGGGCCCCGCTTACAGCAAGCCGCAGTCCTTGCCCGATAATCCACCTACGACCGGCTGTCGCGGTCAGTAGGGGGAGCATACTCTCTCCGCACAGCTGACGACCACCTTGCTCAACTCTTCATCAGCAGCGACAACTTGATTTTCAAGGTTGTTTTGAGCCTGCTTCAATTCCTCCTTCAGTGCGTCGCGCTCCTGAGCAATGCTGAATGATTGCACGGTCACCGCCTTAGTAGCAGCCTCAGCCGCAGACACCTGTGTATGAAATTTGGAGTTAGTACACGAATATATATCTTTGGGCTACATACACACAAGGAGTAGGAATATATGAACAACATGTTTGAAAGTTTACCTTCTCGTTTGATGCGGCTACGAGGGCCTCCAACTCAGCGATACGCTTCTCTCTTGTCTCGGCATGAAGCGCCTGCTCCTTCACCGTTGCCTCAGCAGTCAATAACGCCGCTTGCAAGGATGTGATGGTCTTCTCGCTCTTTACGACCAATGCCTCCCGGCGGGCGATCCTTTTGTCGGCACGGCTCACATTGGTGAGGGCCTTGATCAGTCAGCGTCTCAGTGCGGCGCCCACCGTTACCTGATGTGCGGATGACACATCAAACTGTTCAATCAGGCCCTCATGGTCTAGTTCATCTAAATCCTGGGCAAGGGCAGGCGGGGTGATGTGTTAGATGAATTCCGAACACTCTGATTCGGCCTCCAGCCGTGTCAAGCTTGATAGGTTCCATGCTAGACGCAAGCTCTCTTCTGGCCCCTCGCGGCACGGTTCCTTGGCACGGGTGGTGATGGGTGAAGGGGGATTGTGAGTAGCCGCAGGGGATGGATTTCTCTCCACCTCTTCTCCTTGAGCTGCGACCGTCGGATTCACCCTGTCATTAAAAAAAAAAGGGGAAAATTTTTTAGTCTACATATATCGTACGAAGATACAAGTCATAATCGTGAGGGGTACTTACGAGGTGCCAATAGCAGGGTCTGAGCCGGTAGGAGATACGGCGCTCACAGGGGCGACTCGTAGAACTGGCCCTTCCATGATCGGGGTAGGGTCGGCCTGACCAGTCATGGTGGTGCCTTCTTCTTGATACTGAGGATGGTCTTTCCGCAACTTCTTGGGAGGAGCATTCGCAACTCCGGCATCTTCCCCAGTCTTTTTCGCCACACGCCTGGTTGTTTTTCTTTTTTTTGAAGTAAGTGTGGTGGATCCAGAAGCTTGCGTGGTGTCTTCATTCAGATCGCGCTCCTCCTCCTGGTTGATGGTGCCTCCCTCCAGCAAGGGTTCGTCGCCATCTTCGTTATGAAAGTCCAATGGGGACTTCTCGATAACAGGCTCTTCTTCGTCCGACCTGGGTTCGGTTGTCTCCTCCAGCGGAATCGTACGGTCGGCTAAAGCCTCTAGCAAGGGGAGCTCATTCGGCTTTAACGGCCGGAATCCTTCCCTCACCTTCATGGGGTCGCCTTGACGAATCAATCCGTGGAGGTTCATCTCTGCAAATGATTATAGAAGTATATGGGTTAGTAACATTTTAAACATATATGACAGATCAAATTTACAAAATATATATGACCTACCCTCGCCCTGTTCCGTTAAGAAGCACGAATATAAGTCATCCCTCCCAAAGTAACGGCGGCTTATCCCTACCAAGCACAGAAAGTTCTCCGGCAACCCTCTATGAAATTCCGTGCGATGGGTATCTAGTATTTTCAGGTCCCAGCTACTATAATCTTTGGGTTTGGGTGGATAGTCTTTTGGGGCCTTGGTTTTAAGTACGAAGGGGGTGGGGAATACTTTCTCATCTACAAAGAAGTAATGGTCGTACCAATTCTTCAGGGAGTCAAGGGGTTTCCTATATGTCATCAGGGCACTGCCGGGTCGTTTCTTGAACGACAACCACCCGTTCACTAACTGGGGAAAGTAGAAAGCCCTAAAAAGGTTCACGGTGGGGGTTACCCTGCAGGTATGGCATGTAATCTCAAACTGGTTGATTTTACACGCCCCTATACAGTGGAGCTGGGTGATATGAAAGTCATAGTACAAAAGAAGGTCTACTAAGAACTTAGACAACGGAATACGGTAGTTGGCTGAGTCACACAGGCGTGTGTATATGCCTATTTTCCCCGCCGGTGCATCCGTAATAGCTTCACCATCACCCGGAAAGGTGGGGTGTACGCTTTCGGGCACATAATACTTCGACAGGAAGTCGAGGTATTTCTCCCCCGACATCACATTCAGGACGTCCGTGATGAGGGGGTTATCCTTGACCATAATTTATGAAAAGGTTTTTAAAGGCGTGGTAATCTAACCTGCGGTGACGGATATCCGTGGAAAAGAAGGCAAAAGTTTTGAAGGAAAAAGCTTGAAGTTAACAATGGCGGAAGAATGAGTGAGTTGTGTGTGTAACATACACGCATACTCACTCTTATATAGGGTGGCCTCGGTTTCCGAGGCACCATGGATCTTTGACACGTGTCAGTCACATTCCCTATCCAACGGATAGGGTTTCTGACATTTCTGTAACGTCAGAGGGGGACCCACGGGTCACTTCTTAAACAGTTTCGCGTGGCTCGAGGGTGATCAGTAATCATGCACTTTTTGCAGACATGCGACTGGATTGTTGAATATCATTAATGCGACTGGATTCTTGTCGGGTTATGCGGCTCTTACGTAAGACCGTATTAAATGTTGCATTTAATTTGTCTCGGCCATTGCGTGTGGCTGAGGTAGTATTTATTAAAGTATATTCCTACGACCGGTTGCCACGTGCGACCGGAACAAATTTTCCAGTGTCATTTCCTAGGCCTTTCTTGATATGACCGGAGAGTAGTTTGATAGTCTAGAGGTTACGCCTACGGCTGTAACAACTAGACTGGGGGGACATGATGACGTATAGTCCCTAACCGGGTCATGAGCCCGGCTCACAGGTACTACCCGTATCCGGCCCATCACAGATGGGTGGATAAATGTCATTCAGGCTTATGGGCTTGAGTGAACAGTGCCTGCACATGTGTGCGGCCCACGGCCCAAGGCGGCCGACATAAGATCAGACAGAATAATATTCTGTCTAGGTATATCTTAATCCCAATACGATGAGATATTCATTACCAGAATTAGAAGATAACAATCATTCTAATTCTGGTGTTTATCTCTTCCTTGGGGCCGAAGGATCAGTGAAAGCCCACTGGGGTTTCACTGCCTATAAAAGGAACCCCCAAGGGTTCCACAGAGGGATTACGACTCACTCTAAACTCATAGAACCCTAAATCGATTACTTACTCTCACGCCGGAGTCTAATCGTGGGAAACCTTCCCACGGTAAGTTTAACGCGTGTTGTTTAGTGTGCAGGATCCCAACCAAACAATTCACTTGGTGCAGGAGCCGGAGCCCAGCCAACCCGAATTAAGCCTAATTCGGGTCTAGCAAGGATCAACCAACTTTTGCATCAACAACGTATACAATATATTAATAATATTCACACAAAAACCGAAAAACGATAATACGTATTAGTAGAGTGCTACTAATACAAATACTATTATGGCTAATATAGAAAACAACAATTATTCAATCGAAACACAACACGCCTCCCCGGCAGCGGCGCCAAAATGATAGTTGTAAAATTACCCCTTTAGGAAAAGAGGGCAATAATATAGGGCAAGCGTGCATGATTTAGGAAAACCGTGTGTGAATGACCCTAAGTGAGTTCGTTCTCTCGAGGAGGCACGTGTGTTGTGTAATGAATTGATTTGATTGATGATTTTATTAAGAAGAAAAGAGAAGAGAAAATGACGAAGACGAAAAAATAAAAATTTAACAAAAACTACTACTAGAAAGTTAAGACGTAGAAACGTAAAAAAAACACAAAAATTAAAATTTTAACCTAAAAATTCCTAAAAATTACTAAAAATCCACAATAAAATTCTAAGAGTTTTACAAAAATCCCAACTTGCTAAAACCTTTTAATTAATTTAATAATGACTTTTTAATGCTAATTAAAGCCCTAAAAATCACTTTTAAATATTAAAAAGCCCTAAACAAGATTTAATAGTTTGTAAACCTCAAAAATGACCTAATTAAGCTAAAAACTATTTTTAAAAATTTTAAAACCAAATTAAACTATTTTTAAACTCCTAAAAACTATTAAAATCTATTAAATCTTAAATTAATTCTAGAAAATAAATGAAAAGCCTAAAAATTAATTGGAAAGTGACAAAGTTCCTAATTTAATGTCCTTAACCTAGAAAAAATGAAAAAAAGTTAAAAATTAAACTTTCAATTTTTTTCTAATTAAATAATATTAAAATAATCTAAAAAATAAAAAGTTTAAAACTAAATTCTAAAAAATTTCTAGAATCCAAGAATAATGTAACTGAGATAAGAAAGCAATTAAAATTCCCTAAAACCTTTTTTATAATTTTATATTAAATTTTAAAGTTTATAAAAACCCCTAAAATCAAATAAAATTAAAAATTAAAGTTTTTGAAAACTTAACTAAATGTAAACCTCAAATTACTTAATTAAAACCTAAAAACTATTTTTCTAAAAATTAAAACTATTTTTTACTATTTTTTAACTATTTATTAAAAACCGGCTAAAGAAAAACTAATAAAAAATAATAAAATGATGAGAAAAATCAAAACTTAGTGGAGAAAAATCCTAAGTGATAAGAAAAACCTAGGAAAATAAAATGGTGCAAAATGGATAAGCCAATAAGCCAAGAATGGCCAAATAAGCTACGACTAATTTAAATAAGCCCATTTTAAAAATGGCCTTAAGTACAAATGGTTTGCACCCTTGGTCAGTAAAAGACCCAAGGGCGCGACGGTATGTGTGATGTGTTGTGAGTGTGAAGGCGAGGGTTCGAGGCTGGCGAAACCCCTTTTTGCGTTTTTTTTTTTTTCTTTTTTTAACTTTTTCAAACCAACCTGTGACACTTTTTAAGCTAGTAAACACAATCCAATTCAACTTTTTTACCCAAGATTAAAACCAAATTTAAGCAAACGTGACCAGTTCTTTTCTTTTTGAAGAACACAAGCAGACTTGTATTTTCACAAGTGAATAATGGCCAAGAGGAGCTTGACCTTTGCTTTTTTGTGGGTTTTGATGGACAGTATGGGCACCCCTATACTCTTTGGAGTATAGGGAGTCACAAATAAGCAGGAAACAAGCAGGTCAAAACACAAATATTCACAAACAAAACAAATCAAGGTTGCTGATGCAATTGTTAAGGTCTGTGGGTGTTTAGACTATGAGGCTTGCACACATTTGACTTTTAACAGCTCACAACTTGCAAACACTCTCACCAAATGTCAAACAATCAATCACAATACCTACTACACCCTAAGATCTAACAATCAATCAATAATCAAGCACAAAATTATCACTAAAACTGGCAGAAAATGAGGTTGACAGATTTGTGCATTCTTTTCAACTTTTTATTCATGCAAATGTGTCCAATCTTGTACAAAACTGATAACAAAGCTACACTCTACCTATTTATCAACTAACTAGTGTATCTCAACAAACTTTTAAGCAATAACAATGAAATTTAATCCTGCTTAATCCCTTATCCAAACAACCCTTTATAATCTGAAATCCAACTTTTTTCAAACAAGATCTATGCTAACAACTCCAAACTGATTCTAACAGCTATTATCATGCATCACAATCATAAATGACCTCAAATCAACAGTTCAAACAACATTTGACCATTTTGCATACAAAATCTCATGAACATCAATTTTTTGAAAATTTAAAAATGGAACAAAGAATCACCTTGTGGGACCCACATACAGGTCCCACTGTGGTAGCAAAACCACCTCCAATATACCCGGGTATATGCAGATCCTTGGACTAATCACCACTCAAAAACCTGCTAAGAAAAAAAAAATAGAAAAAACAAGCAGAATATGCAATATTCACTTTTCTGTTTTCTCAAAACCTTTTTTAAAAACTTTCAAAACTTATCAAATGTTTTTCTAACAAACACACTTAGAACAAACACTCTTAAAACCTGCTTTTACAAACCATGAAACAAGAATTACCACCAATTCACCAACTTCAGAAAACTTAAGATAATTTTGAAAAGACCAAAATTATTTCAACAAAAATTGTGGAACTCAGTCTTAGCTATCTCAACACACCAACTTTTTAAATATAATAAAACGAATTACACTTGTATTATCACAAACACCAACTTTATTTATTTTAAAAAAGGAATTACAAGATTGGATGCTAAAAACTGGAACAAAGGAATAGAGACACAGGTCGTCTCTATTTATACAACTAGAAAGACTATTGTAGAATACTGGAATTAAAAAATTACAAATGCTAAACCCTAGTATGGAAATGCCCTAAAGTGCCCTTTGAAAAGTCTTGGATTCTTGGTCAATAGTGTCCCATGTGATGCCAGGCTGTGGAAGGATGATCTTGGCCGTTTAAATAAACTTGGGGACAAAGGAGTTGAGCTAAATAGCTCATTTGGTCGGTTTTTGGTTTTGGTGTGAAAAAGACGGGGCAGGGGAAGGTCCCACAAGGCATGTGAGTTTGTTTTGTGGTGAGGTGGAAGGTGGGATTTGGTGAGATGGGTGTTAATCAACAATCTGCACAAAATGGGGTATTAACCCTTTGTTTTATGGGAGATTTAATCTGGGGGGAAATTAGGGTTGATAGGGTGATTAGGGTAGTTTTAATCCAAAAAGGGTATAAACAGGTTTTAAAAACCTGTTTTAGTGGGAAAAAAATGTTGACCAGTGGAGGGTTTGACTTGGCTTATTTAAAAAATAAACCGGGTAATAATCTTGTTGGGCCAAGGGTTGAAGTGGGCTAAGGGGTGACTTTTTCATTACCAGTCCAAAGACTTAACCCCCCGTTTGTTTTTGTTACATGCCAAGTCCAAAAGTGTAACGGCTGTTAAATCTTTCTCATTGCCAGTCCAAAACAAATTCCAAGCTTAGTCCTTTTGTAACATTAGGCTAACTTTTGCACTTTAATCATTTCCCAAGGGCTTCTTTTGTACAATCTTCAAACATGGAGGACCATACTTGTACAAATGATATGTGGAGGGTCATTTGTGACCAGTTCTTCAAAGATGAGGGGCCAATCTTGCTAATTCTTCAAACTTGAGGGGTCTTTTTGCAAAATTCCAAACTTGGGCTTGGTTCATTGTGCGTCTTCGTTTCTCGTGTTCGTTTTTGATTGATTCTTGTGATATTTTGCCAATTCCTCAATATTCGTACCTAAAAATACACAAGTAACAAACACGAGCATATATTTGATGATATTTTATGCATTTTAAGCCCGATTTGGACGATGAGACTACGTATAAAAGCAGTCTCATCAATGCTGATGTGATCTTTGATATCAATCTTGAGCATTAATCTCTTGCCTTGATCTTGTGCATCCATCACTTGTGATCTTCGCCTCTTCGTGACTTCATGTCCCACATACTTATACCTTTGTAATTCTTGAAAGCTTCAGAGTTTGATACAGCGGAAGACTTGAATTTTAGGCTTTCTTGAATTAGATGAAGTATTAAGTGCATAAAGTATAAGCATGCGGGGAAGACTTCTTCTCGGATTCCGCAACGCCACCGTCTTCAAATGCCGTAACATAAGTAGACTAGAACGAAATGGCTTTGAACATTTCATTCTAATTCGGTAGCATTTTACTCCGGTCGGTGAAGACCGTTGAACGATATAAAATATCGTACTTGTGGTAGGTAGATTTAATTAAAAATCTCCTTGACAAGATTTTGCGGGTAAACCCGTCCTCTTTACTCGACCGTCTAAAGCTGACTCCGAACGTAAAGAGTGAATCATTTGGATAAAATTATCCGCATAATTGAAGCCGTCAATTCCGATTCCTGGAACAAGTTTGATTAATTAAAGAATCGCACCATCGTTGCTTTCCAGTTGTCACGAGCTTGATTCATATTGAATCTTGCAAGTTACCTACCAAGTGCTGTTTGAGGTTAACACTAGAAGGATTTCCATTCATCACTGTGAACACTATAGAGTGTCACTCTGAGTGTTCTGGCAAGATCACTAACATATTGCATAGAGGCCTAGAACGTGTTTAAGTTCAGTTAAGAATTAAACCACTGTTTCTTTCCAGTTATCACAAGCTTGATTCATAAAGAATCGCACAAGTCACCTACCATGAGCTTTTTGATATTCGCTCAAGAAGGATTTCCATCTTCATTGTAAATAATTTCGTATTACTCAGATGTTCAGGCAAGATCATGAAGATTTTGCGTAGGACTTCATAAGATCCTTCTTACTTTTCACAATGTGTGAAGAAGCAAGGAAATATGGAAGTGTGTCCTAATGAGATATTTGATGATCTCAAATGGCTCTAGACTCGATCGTGCATTTTGGATTTTTAGTGATCGGAGGCTGGAGAGTAGTGCCACCTTTTCAATATCAACATATTCGTAGTGAATAAATCGATAGATAATGCGTTGTCTCCGTGTGAATAAAACAAATACCTTTTGAGAGATATCTGAGTTAGCTGGGATGGGTTGTGCATTGCATCACTGGGTCCATGATGTCTATCTTCAATATCAAGCATCATTAAAATGATCTCAATAGCATATGTGTTGACCCAGTTTCTGCCTAAGGTTTTAAGGAGGGCTTCTTTCTTTACACCCTTTATCTTTACAATTCTTTTTCATTCTTCAACCCCTTTAATGCTTACCAATACATCATAACTAGCACCTTTTTGTGATTGTTAGTGCTAACTTAAGTACATGGTCAGCATTCAGATTAATTCACAATCTTTCTCCATCTTTCCTAAGGACTACTATTTTTAGCTATGGAATGTCCATGGGAAGATTCCTCCGGTTTTGGAAGAATCATTGGACTTAACCTATCCTACCATCCTTATGTCACCACAATCTTCATCGTTGTGAAATAACTAGGTTGTGGGTAAGTATAAATTACCATGAAATCCATTTTGATATAGCAAATCCATTTTTCTTCCCCTTAACATATGCCACGATATTCAAAAATATTTCGCACATGTCGGGATGAGCCATCACGTTAAGTCAAACCATTTGTGATAATTTCCCATATTAAATCATATTTTCTCCCCCATATTAAAAAATTATCCCAACCGATATTTTTGATATCAATTGATTTAATGAAGTTTTAAAAGTTTTTTGGAAGAAAAATAAAAATCCAATTTATCTTCATGATACAAATGTTGAGATATGATACCGATTAGTAAAATGATCACAGATTCACCATATTAGAATAAATTGACAAGGTTGGACCTGATTGATGAGAACATCATATGAAAATATCAAATGGTTCTTGTCGGCAAATGTTCCTCGCCTCGTCACGTCTGAAGTCATCTCTTGACACCACATGTACGATTGGTATTGTTTTCTTGACACCAGTTTGTGAACTTTGCACTTTCGGCATCGAAGATTCTGAATGCTGGACAATTGGTCCCCCTCAATTGTTGACCCGTGTTCTATTGAAAGAGCTGTAGTCGTCGTTTGAGTAGTCGTATCATCGAGTATGTAGATACCAATTGTAGATAGCTATGGTTGTAGAGATGATAACTTCATAAAAACAAGATTTCTCTTGTTTTAACAAATAAATGTACTGATGCGTACATAGATTTGTGTTAGATTGTGTTATAACGTAAACACAATCCCTTACATGGTTATAAAGTAAACCATGCCCGAGAAAATTAATTCCCGTTGTGAGCCAAAGCTTTCATAAGAAATACTTGACTTGAATATGAAAAACGGGTTGCAGTCTGAAATAACTACAAGCGATATAGGCATGTTTTATGAAATATTTACAACTTTTGTACGAACTCTATTTATGGCGCCGTTTCAATATTAATCAACACTTCTAAGGCCGTAAATATTATCGTATCAAAAGATATGCCTTTGAAAAATAAATTAAATATATTTTTGGATTTTAAGAAACTTTTTCAATTTTTTTGGTTTTTATATGTTTTTATATTTTTGTATTTTGCTTTTATGGATAAAAATATAAACAATATATACAGATGATCACCAAGGATACGGAGAATAGTTTACCACCACTATTCTTTCGCTTCATCTGCCAGTTCCTTTAGAGTCTCGGGCGAGAAAGTTCTCAATCCTAGCTTGTCGGCCAAAAATTCCATTCGAGCGCGATCTAAAGCCTTTGTGAAAATATCCGCCAATTGATAATCAGATCGGCCAAAGTAAAGCTCAATCACTCCATTTTCGACTTGCTCCTTGATGAAGTTGTAGCGAATGTCGATATGCTTCGACCGGGAGAATTGGACATTGTTGCAGCATAAGGCAATTGCACTTTTGTTTTCACATTACATTGGAATTTTGTTGAAACCTAGACCATAGTCAGTTAATTGCGATCTCATCCAAAGAATTTGGGCACAGCAACCGGACATAGCTATGTATTCTGCTTCCGTAATTGAAACTGCAGCGCTTTTCTGCCTTTTCGATGCCCAATTGATTAGTCTATCTCCTAGTAGTTGCAAAGTTTCACTCGTGCTACGCCTTGTATCTTGACAACCCGCGTGATCCGCATCTGTATATGCCATAAGTGCAATTGAAGAGTCCTTCGAATACCAAAGTCCCCGATTAATGGTTCCTTTAAGATACCGAAAGATCCGTTTAACAGTAGCTAAGTGTAACTCAGTAGGCCGAGTTTTATACCGAGCACACATACATATAGCAAACTGAAGATCAGGTCGACTAGCTGTGATATAAAGAAGGGTACCGATCATTCCACGACAAAGTGTCGGATCAACGGCAATTCCATGTGGATCTGCATCAAGCTTAGTTCGTTCCAACATTGGAGTATCCATGGGGTCGCAAGATTCCATCTTATATTTATTAAGCGATTCAAGGGCATACTTAGATTGATTGATAAAGATGTCTCAAGGACTCTGAGATATCTGAATTCCTAAGAAGAATGATAACTTGCCCATCATTGACATCTTAAACTTGGAAGACATGAGTGTCCGAAACTCATCAGATAAGGTTTGGGTCAAGGCAGCACATATAATATCATCAACATATATTTGTACCATAATCATATCTTTATCTCGTTTCTGAATGAACATCATGGGATCCACCTTGCCTTTAGCGAAGCCTTGCGTAATGAGGAATTGTGACAATAGATCATACCATACGCATGGAGCTTGCTTCAACCCATAGAGAGCCTTCTTAAACTTGTACACATGATTAGGATATTTAGAATTCACAAAACCATCCGGCTGTTAAACATAGACCTCTTCCTTGATTTCACCATTAAGAAATGCCATCTTCACATCCATCTGATAGACGGTCATATTCATGTGGGCTGCATAAGCAAGGAATAGTCTAATAGCTTCTAGACGGGCAAAGGTGTAAAGGATTCCATAAAGTCGATGCCCAATAATTTCTTGTATCCACGAGCTACTAGCCGAGCTTTGTTCTTCAATATCGTCGAGTTTCACCATGTAAACCCATTTCAAAGTGAGTAACTGCACTTGATCCGGGCATGGGAAAAGTTCCCATACATCAAGACGTATAAATTCATTAAGTGCTTCTTGCATTGCTTCTATCCAACAAGATTGGGTGAATGCTTGTTGCCACGTCTTAGGTTCAACTTCATTGAGAAAAGCATCAAAATGACCAAACATTGCACTTTCTTGTAACTGACTTCGTGTGGATACCGGACGATTAAGGTCACCAATAATAGAATCTATAGGATGATCCTTTGTCCACTTGCTGTCATGTTCACGAATCCGTGGATTGGAGTAGACCCTAGTAGGAGCTTCCTCGGAGGTGGACGACCCGGCTAGATTAGAGTTGGGAATTGGTACACCAAAGAATAGAAGTTTACGCATTTGAGCGAATTCCAAATCGTGATCATCATCATCCTCTTCATCATCAATAGGTGTGACATGGGTAGTTGATACATGTGTTGGTTGAGAATTACTCGTTCAAGATATATCTTGACTACTTATAGGTGTAGACGTATCTGATTGTGCTTCGGTTACTGGAGCGACAACTTCGTTTACCGGAGCTATTACTTCAGGTTCTGGAGCAACAATACTTGGAGGAGTAAAAAATTCATCCAAGAACGATTGAAACAACGTATCCCATTCATTCCTAGAAGGTGGTGTAAATGATGACGAAGAAGGGTTGTTTGGGACAAGACCACATCTAATGTTATTGGGTCCCATTTCGAGAAGTGCGGGTTCAGAGCTGCTTTGCTCAGAAGCCATCGTTGTCAGCTCATCAAAATCAACATTCATAGCTTCGAGGATCTTCCGAGAATTATGATTGTAAATTCGATATGCCTTCTTTCTGGGTGCATAACCAATGAAAATACCAATATTAGCGTTTGGTTGAAGTTTTCCCAAATTGTCACTATCATTATTTGGATACCAAAGAGAACCAAATACATGAAGATATGATAAATCTGGTACTTTTCCAAGTAGAAACTCATATGGGGTTTTACCATGGAGTTTTCGAATTAGTGACCGGTTTTGGTTGTAAACTGTTGTAGATACTGCTTTTGCCCATAAAAATAATGGAGCCTTTGCGTATATTAACATCGTTCAAGCAGCTTCCATAATTGTGCGATTTCGCCTTTCAACGACACCGTATTGTTGTGGAGTGCGAGCAACGGATGTTTCATGAGATATGCCAACTTCTTCATAATACTTACGCAAAGTTTGATTCACAAATTCGGTTCTATTATCTGTACGGATGCGTCGGACAGTAATGTTGAGACGCACTTGAATCGTCTTGAGAGGATCGATGATGACTTTAGGTGTTTTGTCGTTTGTTGGAAGAAATTTCACCCTTTTAAACCGAGAGTAATCATCCACCATGACGAGGATGTACTTTTTACCACCAAGACTTTCAACACGCATTGGCCCACAAAGATCCATATGCAATGAATAAAGTTTCTCTTCGTTGGTGTCTTCAGTCTTGGGTTTGTATGATTTCTTAGTGTTTTTCCCCATTGTACACGCGGAACACAAATGGTCCTTGTGAAATGTAAGTTTAGGAAGACCACGAACAAGTTCGTTTTTCGCCAAATGATTAATAGCATCAAAGTTAAGATGAGATAACTGTTGATGCCATAACCATGACTTAGTCTTTGATGCTTTGGAGAGAAGACATACGAGAGAAGCGGTCATCATATCTTGTAGAGACAAAGTGTACAAATTATTCCCTCAAGCACCTTTCAATAAATCAACCCCTTCCAAATTACGAATGATGTAGGTATGCTCTTGAAAAGCAACTTCTAAGTTTGCATCACAAAATTGTCCCACAGAAAATAAGTTATGACCGAGACCTTCCACATAATACACTCTTGAAGTTATAACATTCCTGAAATGATATTCACCGTAACCCATTATCTTTGCAATATGATGATTTCCAAATCAAACCGTACCAACAAACTTGCTGACGAAATTTCTAAGATGAGAGCGATCTCCGGTCATATGTTTAGAGAATAATTTGGACCACCTGTTTTCAAAAACAACAGTAGACAATGCATTGGAAACTATTAGTTCTGGAGTGTTAGCAGATACATTTATAATATTATCATAATTGCTAACATTTGTGTGACCCTTAGATTTCCTACGTTTTCTAATGTGAGTTTTACCACTAACAGGTTTTATTGTTCCAACTTTCTGAGGTTTTGGAGTATTAGCGGGCACTACAGTGGAAGTAGACCTATTTAAAGGGCACTTTGTTCCTACAGTAGTGTCGGTGTTCCTAGTTAAAGGACACGGTTGTGTTTTGGTAGCCTTGGTACTCCTAATTAAAGGGAACGCTTTCTTCGCTTTAGTGTGAGTAATCCTAGTTAAAGGGCACACATTTCCTACTATAGTGAATGTTCTACCAATGGGGTGCCACAACCAACCAACGTAGGTTAACACTTTTCGAGTTGGTTTCCATTCTGAACCATTTTTCTGGGCATACATCTCATTCACATGGTCAATAAGGCAAGAATCATGTCGACTAGAAACATACATTCATTGCAATTCCAACATTTCAAATTAGAATTCACAGTAGGCTTAGAACGATGCACAACTGCAGAGCCTTTAAGTTTAGCTACATGATTCTTTCTATTCAAAACAGAAATAACATTCCTTGGTGGGCTTCTACGTTCTTCTTCACTTGACTAGTAGATGGAGGCAAGATCCTATCATTCTTCTTGTTTCTTTTAAGCTTAGATATTTGAGCCTTAGTAGTGGTGCTTACTCCTGTAGAAGGCAACACAGGAATATTAGAAGTTGGTTTTGATTTTGCCTTATCTTTAGTGACCAATGTTTGAGATGGTTTAGTCCTAGGACCCTTGTTAAGTGGTGTGACAGCGATGAGGTGCCTTTTGATTGCACTAGAGGATGATGTTGAGACAGTGGCTGCGTTATCCACAACATTCTTAGCTTTTAGAGTACCAAATGTTTCCTTTAACTCAGCCAAAGCCAGATTTTTTTCACAAATTTGTTCCCTCAAATCAGATATTTCCACCGACTTTCGATTCAATCGTTCAATCAATGATTGATTTTGTGCAGTGGTATTAGCACATGCGGGCTTTACTGAATCGAAGAGTTGTGTATTTTTCTGTTTTAAGTTATCAACTTTGGACAAAATATTGGAAACTCGATTATCTGGATCAAGTTTAATACTCTCAGCGGCCTCAAGTACGTTCACACAGTTAATCTCCTCAGATTTCTCTATGTCTATCGGCAAAGATTTAGCAACCTTGTCACTTGGCTGACGCTGTTTTGATTGTAAATGCAATGGAAAATTCTTTTGAAAATTTTCATCATCGATATTAACACCTTTCGAATGACGTTTCAAAGATTTCTTGAATAAATTGTTGCTTGTATTCAAGCGAAATACAATGGGTTTGAATCTCATCAAAACATTTTGAAAGCGAAGTATAAAAATCTTGAAGCTTTAAAAATTCAGCGTCAGATTTGTGACAATTACTATCTACCTCATTATCCACAGATTCAACATTATGCACAATAGAATCATTATCAACACTTTTATTCATACAAACGGAAACAATATCATGCGACATCACTTGCTTCAGAAGCTGATCATTTTGACGTGAAATTCGTTCTAATTCAGTTAAACCGTTTTTATAAGCATCATCCATTTCATTGAAAACACGTTTAACTTCATCAATTTCCAAAACCAAATCTTGATCAATATTGCTAAAACAAACTTTAATATTGTTTACAAACGGAACAATTTCATCTCGAAATGCAGCTCTAGTGTGCTGAAAATTCCATCACCTTCCGTTATGGCTGAAGCCGTCGTACGTTCCTTAATGACCTTGTCAAAATCGGCAAAGTATTAGTGCAACACATTTAAGCTGTCTGACACCTTACTTATCAGTGGAATTAATTAGTTAAATCCTTTTTGACAAGTGTAGGAGACGTACTAGGAAAGTTTTCATTTGACAAACTTTGGGGCACAACTGATAATTGATCTAATTCCGTTTGTAATCAAATACGTGTCTTTTTATTAAATTGATCTTTATTATGCTGAACATAATCAAGCTTATGGAATTTTGAAAGCATTTTAGATCGAGTTTCTTCCGCAAGTGACTGTGTCTCCTCAGTACTACGAACATAAGGTGCTTCTTTCGATTTGCCAATTAGGGTCACATCATAAAGACAAGGAATAAATTCCAGAGCTTGTTTTGCATAACCGGGATTAGGTGGTAAATCTTGAAGACACTTATGTTAGAGTTCTTTAAATGATTTAGTTAAAAGATGAACCTTTTCTGTGGAAGCGTATTGTTTTATAAGTTGTTGTTATTTGAATTTAAGAAGTTTGGTAGCATTGATTTCTGATTCAAACTTTTTAGACTCGAGAGTTTCGAAATCCATTTTTAGTTTCTGAAAATCATTTACAACCGACTCTTTTTCTTTTAATTCATTGGAAAGATTAGCTTTTAATGATTCTATTTCTTTTAAGTGTTCAATCTTTTCAAAATGAAGTTGGTCAAATTCATAATAAGTTATTTTTCTTCTTGAAGGACCATTTCCAAAGTTTTGACCTTTTTCTTATACAACTCAAGCTCAACGGTTAGGTTGGCATTCATATCTATGGTTTGTCGATCATCCACATTCATGTTATCAATAATATGTTTAGGCACCATTACCAGATCATGTTGATCATAAGATTCCATACCCGTCGTAGCATTTGGTTGAGGTTAACTCAAATGTGTTAGATTGGATATCATATCCTTTGAGTTACTAATTCCCGATTGCGGTTCGAGGTTGTCATTTTCATGCTCAACATGATGAGGATTATCATGAACATTATTAGATGTGGTTGGTACCTCACCGACGACATCAGAACCGTAGTGAGTGAGATTAGCAACGAGAGCAGCTTGGTCTGAGTGAATGTCATCACAATCCGAATCATATGCGTCAAGATCATCTGCTAGATATGCTGCATTAGAAGTAGAGATGACTACAATGCCTTCATTATCTGTTGCCCCTGGGTCTGCAAGAAATGCTAATTCCCCTAAATCCAAAATTATTCCTTTATATTGAGCATCGACCAAATACATCTTCTCACGAAACCACGTTGCATCCCTTCTCCTTTTTGGCTTAGTGCATTCCCTAGCCATATGACCTTGTCCTCTATAATTGTAGCAAGTCACAACCTTTTAAGGACCAATTGTGCTTCCATTTCCACTAGCTTGAGAAGTCACAGCTTGATCGTTTACGGTCCTTGTAGGAGGTCCATATGATTTTTGCCTTCCCTGAATGATTTGCACCGTCACTTGACCATCTTGAATAGTGGCTTGTTGTTGAGGATTTGAAGAAGTGCGGAGCTGATTGTTCGTTGGTGGATAACCACTAGTTGCAATAAGTTTTGACAAGTAGGCAGTGAGATGGTTTAAGACATTAGTAGGTGTATCATTTTGAGTAAACACCGGTGCTTGAATTGGTGGAAGTTCATTGGAGTAGAAGGATTGTGCTTGTGGTGCTTCAATTGGAAAATATCCTTGCTGAGGAGTATAGCCCACTAGAGAAGTAATAGCTTGTAATGGTGATGACTGATGTGTTGGTTGCTATGGATAAGGCTGTTGAAGAACACTTTGTTGAAATGCTTGTTGTGGCATCATTAGTGGTTGATAAGGTGGTTGTTGTGGTTGTTGATAGGTGTGTGGTGAAGACTACTGCAAGTATGATGGTTGTTGATAAGTGTAAGCCATGTTTTGTTGGGGAGTCATTTGTTGAGAAACATACATGGCAAGTGTATCACAAACTTGTGGTGTAGACAACCGAGCCTCGATCACATGGCATTCGTGTTGTTGAAGAAAAGCTTGAAGTTGATCCACGTTGGTTTGATGCAAATCCTTAGCCAATTTAACAGCCGTCACGTACTTGCTCCATTCAGAACGAAGAGTGTTCAAATACTTGGTGTTTAATTGAAACGTAGGAATTGCCAGGTCATAGATGTTAATCTCATTCATCAAAAGAGTGAATCTCAAGTAGATCATTGAGAGTCTCCCCGGGAACATAGGCAAACTTATCAAACGTATCATATAGCTTACACTCTCGTTCTTGTTTAGTTAACGAAGTGCCTTGCATTAGAACACGAGTTCTATCCCATAACTCTTTGGCAACTTTATGTTTACTGACGAGTTTGTAGACAACTGGAGGAAGGGCTTGGAGAATGATGTTTGTTGCGTATTTATCACACTTTTCTTGAATCTTATCATCTCCAGTTAATTCACCCGTTGTGTGAGGACGAGTAACTGCACCTTCCGTCACAATACCATATACCAATGGTCCATTGTGCATCGATGTCCAAATGAGATGTCCGTTCTCTTTATTCAACATATAAAGTTCCATGCGGGAAGCCCAATCCTCATACATAGTTTTCACCAACATTGGTGGACGATTATCCGTACCCGAGAGGATGGACTTATCCGTAAGAGAAGTGTACTCCATTCCGACAAGTAAAGATTTACAAATGTTGATTGAACAATGAGAGAAAGTAAATGTGCTTGTTGTTGTGTGTTAAATTCGAGAAATAATGTTGAAATCCCTTAATAATTGTTCTCGATAAACCAAAAAATCGAGAAATAATGTTTAAACACGTTTTTGAAAGATCTTGGAATTCTTGTCACTGTATCGCCATGCCAAACTTTAACCCCGTCGGAATGTGATCGCAACAATGATCGCAAAGTGTGATCGCAACCCTTGATCGCAATGTCTGATTGCAACCCTTGATCGCAATGTGTGATCGTAACTTTAGATCGCAACTTTAGATCGCAAGTTCAGATCGTAACTTTAGATCGCAACTTTAGATCGCAAGTTCAGATAGCAATATGTGATCGTAACTTTAGATCGCAATACGTGATCGTAAGTTTAGATCGCAATACGTGATCGTAACTCTAGATCGCAATACGTGATCGTAAGTTTAGATCGCAATATGTGATTGTAACTCTAGATCGTAATATGTGATCGTAAGTTTAGACCACAATAAGCTATCTGAATATTCTATCGCAATGTAGAAACCTTATGGTTTTTGCGATCGCAATATTCAGATCGGAATGTAGAACCTTTCAAATGTCGCGATGGAGAAGATTTCCACTATTCTCGGATAGAACATAACAAATTCGTGATTGTTAGCCAACAAATGAATCAAACACCTAATATTTGTGTTTTTAACCAAAGTAACAATACCAAATCACTACCACAAGTATGTAGATGATTTATATCAAGATTAAATCATAAAAACACAAAAAAAATTTGGTTAGAATATTTTTGATGAAAATAGGCGTATGAATCAAGAACACAAACACATAAACTGATAGGTGTGTAAACACCCATCCTTTTTACCACTTAATTACAATAATAACCGGACCAAAACGTGTATTTTATGTCGTAAATGTCGGAATTATACGTGGTTTGTGTTTTTGTTGTGATTTAGGACGAAAAGGTGAAAAGTGGAGAAAACACGGGCATTCACGAGCTTTTATCGAAGAAAAAGACGAAAGACGAAGTCAAGAAGTCAAGAATGCAAAAAGAACGGAAGTCCAAGACCAATTCTGAAGATTTATCGAAGAAAAAGTCAAAAGACGGAAGTTTACTAAAAGCTGTAAAACTCAAGTCTTATTTATGAAGAAATGTCAAGACGAGTTTAAAGAAATCTCGAGACAAAGTCATTAAAGTCCAAGATTTGAGAAGATTAAAGACTTGAGGACTTAATGTTGCAATTAAGGAAAGAAGAAAGAGGGAGGAAGCTTCCTAAGCACTCCCTAACTCCCCTATAAGGATTTATTTCATTTTCCTTTGTTGGCTAATAGTGACAATTAGTTCTTCCATTTTATTTTCCTTGTCATTTAATTTCATGTCATTTACCTTAATTGTCTTGCACCTTAAATACCTTTAATTTCAAGTAAGTTTTCTTTTAATTCTTGTCAATCTTTATTTTTATTGTTATCTCCTATCTACCTTTCTTTAATCTTCGATTTTTATGTTTATGTTCATGTTTATGTTTTTGAGTTTTTATTGATTAAAGTGGTTTTTGATTATTTTGATTAGTTTTGTTAGTTTGATTGATTTGGATTGTTTGTTTATGATTAGTAGATGTTATTTGATTAGTTTGATTTAATCTTGTGGTTGATTTTGTTTAGTTTTGTTTAGATTCGTATATATTTTGTGCGTCCTTGTTCTTCGTGTTTCTGTTACTGTATTCCCAGGAAACATTCCGGATCAAGCCCAGATATTCCGAGTGAAGATTGTTTGTTGATTATTCTGAATAAAGGGCGTTCATCCGGAATAAGTGACATATTCTGGAACAAGTTCATATTCCGGATCAGCAAAACATTCCGAGTAAAGGATTTAAGGGTTGTTCATCCGGAATAACGAAGATATTCCGGATCAAGGGTCTTTTATTCGGAATAGTAAAACATTCCGGATCAAGGGTTTGGCCAAGTGTTCATCCGGAATATCCAACATTCCGGATCAAGGTCTTCATCCGGAATCTTCAACATTCCGGATCAAGAAACATTCCGGATCAAGGAAGTTCTTCCAGAATATATTCCGAATCAAGCTTCTATCTGATTTTATTCCGGATCAACAAAGTATTCCGAACCAAGGCATTATTCCGAATCAAGACTTTATTCCGGACAAGTGACATATTCCGGATAAAGGATTTATTCCTGATCAAGGGTTTTGGTAAATATTCCGAGTCAAGAAGAATCATTCCGAACGAAGGTGACATTCCGGATGAGTGATTATTCCGAACGAAGGTTTATTCCGGATGAGCTATTTTCAGGTTCTTTTTAGTTTCAGTTTTTAACTCTCTGTTTTTAATTTTCAAGCTTTATTTTTCCCGCCTTTTTCCTTAGTCACACTTTTAGTTTAATTGCCTTAGATTTACTTTACCTGCTCTTTACTTTAAAGTCTTTGCACATTAATTTTACTACAACGACAACTTTATTGTTTCCACCAAAGAACAGCTGAGTCGCATAGTTAACCAGGATCAATTCGATTAGACACACATCAACGAACTTTTTAATTAGGTAAAAACCTAGTTATCAAATGGCGCCGCTGCCGGCTCTTTTGGTAAAGATTAACGGTTTTCTGTGAGAGAGGCGTTGCTTTTTGGGATCCGTTCATTCGTTAGCGTTATTTCTTGCACAAAAAATTTTCAAAAAACCATAAAATTAAAAATTGTTAAAAATAAAAAAAATTAAATATTTTCAAAAATCCAAAAAGATTTTATTTTTATTGTGTATATATATTCTCTTTGTGTTTGGTTTCTTTTTCTTTTGCCTTTGTAGGTGTATGCGTACTAGATCTTCTACTTATCAAGAGCCCGAGACTCGAGAAGATTTAGCTATGGCAGGTGTCAACAACAATAATCCACCGCACCTCAATAATAACAACAACAATGTTCTTCCACAACCCGACCTTCGGACAATGGAGGAGCTTTGTCAACCTATCATGTTTGGACGAGGAGGACCGATTGCGCCGATGCAAATCATGGGTCCGGATTTTTCGTTGAAGCACCACATGATTCAGCAAGTGCAAACAAATCCTTTTCGAGGAATGCCTGATGATGATGCCAACAAACACCTCGACAAATTCATTACAATCACTCAGAGCATGAAGTTGCCCGGTGCCACAATGGATGTTCTTCGCCTACAACTCTTTCCACATACTTTATCACACCACGCCGAGAAATGGTTTGATCGTCTTAATGTACGGATTTTACTAGTTGAAAAGTTCGTTTTCTCGGAATCTCCTCAAATTGATCATGGTTCAAAGTGCGACCCAGCTGTTCTTGGTGAATCAAATGAAAGGGTTTGTCGTTGTCTAAAACTAATTAAAAATAAAGACTTGAAACAATTAAAATAAAATAAAGAAGGTAAAAGAAGAAACAACAAAAGATTAAAACTTGACGAAAAGTAAATGACGAGAAATTAAAAGGGAAATAAAGTAAATGACGCAAACTAAAACTTAAACTAAAGGGAAGGCAAGTAAAAATGCAAATAAGGAAAAAGGCGGGAAAAATAAAGCTTAAAACTAAAAACTAAAAAACTCATTCGGAATATCACCCTCATCCGGAATATGTCACATATCAGGAATAAACTTGTTGATCCGGAATATTGAGTTTGATCCGGAATAAAAAGAAAATAATGTTGATTCGGAATATGAGCTTTGATCCGGAATAACCAACATTTCGGATGAAACAACTTGATCCGGAATAAATGATATTCCGAACGAAGGACTTGATCCGGAATAAATAATATTCCGAACGAAGGAGCTTGATCCGGAATAAATAATATTCCGAATGAATGACCTTGATCCGGAATAAATGATATTCCGAACGAATAGCTTGATCTGGAATATTCAATATTCCGGATGAATAATATTGATACTGAATAAAAAATGCGACTCGGAATATCTGGGAAAGAAAGAGTAAAGAAGACGAAGAACATGGGATGAAAAACAAGGATGAATTTAGATCAAAACTAACCAAGATTAACCAAAAGACTAACCCAAAAAAACCACAAATGATCTACTAACAATAACCAATCAATCCAAATCAATAAAACTAACAATCATAACCAACATAATCAAAACCCGCTTGATCAAAACTATGAAAAATCAAGAATATGAACAATAAAAATGAAGAACAAATCAAACAAGAAAGGTAGAAGGAGATTAACAATAAAGGTAAAGATTCAAGAACAATAAAATAAAACTTACTTGGAAATTAAATGAATTAAAAGTGCAATACATGAATTTAAGGTGCAAGAATTTAAAGTGCAGGAATGAAAATGGTGGAAGTGGTGGTTTGTCAGGCCACCCAACAACTACAAATGAAATGAACTAAGGCTATATATATTGGATTTAGGGAGGTGCTTAGTGGAAGCTTCCTCCCTCTTTCTTCTTTCTCTAATTGTGTCATTAGTCCTTAATCTTCTTAATCTTCTTAAATCTTGGACTTTAATGACTTTGTCTCGGGATTTCTTTAAACTCGTCTTGTAATTCTTCAACAAATTAGACTTGAGTTCTTCGGCTTTATGTAAACTTCCGTCTTTTGACTTTTTCTTCGATAATTCTTCAGAATTGGTCTTGGACTTCCGTTCTTTTTGCACTCTTGATTTCTTGACTTCGTCTTTCGTCTTTTTCTTCGACAAAAGCCCGTGAATGCCCGTGTTTTCTCCACTTTTCACCTTTTCGTCTTAAATCACAATAAAAACACAAACCACGCATAATTCCGACATAAATGACATAAAATACACGTTTTGGCTCGGTTATTATTGTAATTAAGTGGTAAAAAGGATGGGTGTTTACACACCTATCAAATCCCCTACACTTGACCATTGCAATGTCCTCATGCAATGCATTAGTTACAAAACACGTTTACACTTTTCATCATCATCAATCCTCGTTGGCCTTTATTAAAGAGATAGAAAATTATAAACATACAAAGTAAAGAAATCAAAAACATACCTTAGGGTTTTGAAAATGTCATGAATGATCATCATCCTCAAGTTTTCACTTTCTCCAAACCAAGCTTAAAAACGAGATCATTGTTATTATAAGTTACCAATCTAACACGAATTCATGTGGGCCAATTATTCACTTAGACTCCCTTATTCCTAGGTGTATCTATTATATTTTATTATTTTCTTGAATGATCACGAGGATGCATTGCTGACTTCTGAAAATAAAGTGAACGATTTAATCAATAGTTAGCTAAAGGACAAAATCTTTTAAAACCTGCTTCTCGGGACCTCAAAAAGTTCATATCTTGGCATAACTCGCTTCGCGATTTGAGACCTTTCTCGGACCGATATTTGGCAGCGACTTCATACTTCATACCTTGAGAGACGTTCATGAAATAATGGTCTTCTCTTCATAATAGGAATTTCTTCACTTGAAGTTTTGAGAGATTCTTCATACTTGGACCACGACTTCTTCATTTTTCTCCAATCTTTATTTGGGATTTTGATATACAACGATCCGCCTCCTTTTTGGACTTGGATCTATTTATCCTCATACCTTGTTAGGGCCTTTTTGGATAGACTTCTCCATGATCTTTTGGGGAGTACTTGCTTTTCGTCGTGTGTCTCGATCCTTCATATTGATTTTCGATAAATGATTCTTCACATCACTTTGGATCATTAGCAACAAAATGTAGCCCTCATGCCTTGTTAGGGCCTTTTCGGACTCGCCAATCTTCGCATCCCGCTTCAATAAGTTATGCCTTGGCTATAAACTCTAATCCATACTGAGCTTTTAAACGATCTTGGGCTAGAAGCTAAGTAACTTTTCAAATCGTGCAACCTTATTTATTGCAGATAAATTTATTAGCAAGCGATGGGAGAATAGGCTCATAATTAACTCACATAAATTCATGAAAGAATACCAAACTTATAATTGACTCTATCATCTCTCGTTCTCCACAGTTTAAAATCTCAAGGAATGAGACTCGTGGATGCTTAGCCTATTAAATCAAAGTTTTGGGTTTTCGAGTCGCCTATAGGATCTTGCAAATTCTTAGACTTTTTGAAGTTTAGAAATCGGATTTTAAAGTTCCCTTGATAAACGACTCTCTAGGATCAATTATTGGAACTTGCGAAAAGTTCTTGTTCTTAACCCATGAGAGTTAAGACTTTCACGTTTTAAAGCTCCCTATATAAAAGCCTAGCAAAACTTGACTTAAACATGTTAAGGATACTAGCTAGAGTAAACTTAGATAAGTAAACTCGGGTTGAGTCAAAAGATTCACAACGTTTGAAAATTAAAACCACTTTATTAAAAATTTGTTCTAATAAGGAAAGAAAATAACTATACAAAGGGAAAAACTAATAGGCCAAAATAGATCAAAAATTTTGAAAAATGTCGAAAAATTGATTTTCTGGTTAAAATGAGGACAAATACAAGGAAAAGACCACTTAACTTCGATAGAAGTCCCCCCTACACTTAATATAAACATTGTCCTCAATGTTTAAGCATGTGGGAATAAACTCCCCTACACTTAGGACATTGTGCACTTTGTTTAAATCTTGCTAAGGAAAAGACAACTAAAGAGATTCCTAATTTAATATTGAGAAATATAAAATAGTGAATCGAAAAGAGTTTAGGATAGAACCGGGAAGACGGGAACACGGAATCACGGTTCTTCAAAAGTCATCAAGAGTGTGTCTGTAAAGCTCTTCTCCCTTCACATGATAAGAAAGAAAACAAGAAACACCAACGGGGCTCCCCTTACACTTATGGTAAAGATAGATAGATAATTGGGTTGCCTCCCAAAAAGCGCTTGTTTTTGTTAACCGAGTCACGAGCCTGACTCGTCCCCGAATTAAATAGTCCATGGGGAAGCCTCAAATGTAATACCGGGATCAAAGACCTTGTCCTCGTTCCCGGTTAACATCAACAAAGGAGAGGCGGGGGGGATAAGTCTTGAATGGTAAAAAGGTTCTTTCAACATACGTATAGTATGTGAAACCATGATCCACGGGAGGTGGGGTGGGTAAAGTAAGCATATTGTCATCCCCTAAAGACAATGGATGCTGAGCACTCGGCAAAGCTGGAATGTTATCAATCATAGCATAATCAATGTCACCTCCCGGGTCAAAGCACTCATCCTCCGTAATAGTGGCTAAAGGGGAGGATGAAAGGTGCTCGGGAGGGGGACTTGGGTCAATACCTTGCAGCAAATTATCAAGAATAATATCCCCCTCCATGTCATCGTCATCAATACCTGGAGGTATGGAGTGAATGTCGATTACTTCCAGCAATGGGTCATTATCTTCAACGGGAGGAATAGATTGAGGCAAAGACTCGGAGAGAGGAGGAGAAGTCAACTCTTCGATTTGAGAAATAAGAAGATGCACTTTCCGTAATCTGTCGCGGAGAATCACGTCTTCCACCTCATCCACAAGATCAAGTTCATCAGTGAACTTCTCGTAAGCCGGAGAGAATAAATCGTCATCGCCCGCATCTCCCGGTGGAGATTGAGAAATTTCGAAAGTGAAATTCTCATAACGAGGAGAAAAATCGTCATCACTAGGATCGACAGCTTGCGTAAGAGCAACGTCGTCCTCAAGCTTCAAAGCAGATAAGTCACAAACCTCATCATCCAATAATTTGTCGAGACCAACATCACTAAGCTCATTCAACGAATCACAATCCTTAGACACGTTTGGGATATCGAGAGAAGGGATGACAATTGCACTAGGACATTGAGCAGTAAGATCATTCCAAGAAATAGTAGGCTCATCGTCATCATCATCATAATAGTATGGATACACCAGAGGAGGAGTATAAGTCTCGATATGCGATATTTGCTCAGGCCGTTGATCCTCTTGACATTTTTCGATGATCTTGTTGAAAGCTTCTTGAAGTTGTTGACCTTGCTTAACAAGAGTTGCCCATTGTTCGTGGGAGCTCAAATGTTCGAAGGAAGGTTGATGATCGATGAAGTGTTGTGGGGGCTTAGAATGTTGAAAACCTGAATTATAGCATGGGTGTGGCTCATAGTAGTTCATCGGTTGAGAAGAATTAGAACACGGGTTTGGTTCATAATAATCCATTGGTGAAGAAAACTGAGGACATGGATTTTGCTCATAATAATTCATTGGTTGACAATAAGAAGTATCGTGAGGACCCCCACAGTTGTTGCAAAACGGGTAAGGAGAAAGACTGGGTGTGTCTTGTGGATAGCTATTATCATTGTCATAATTGTACCCCGGTTCTTGCTCGTGACCATACGGGTATCGAACCGGGCACGAAACATGCCAATGAGAATCACTTCCACAATAGATGCACTGGGGAACAAGAGGTGGATTCAAAAAGGACGAATTAGTCGAGTTGCACAAAGGACAAAATCCGAATAGGAATTGTGTATTGTCGATATCGTTTCTGCACCGCTCACATGTACACCATTGACATGAGTCATTCCCGTATAATCGTCTCCCACACCCGACGCAATGGACATAAGAATCCATAAACAAAAATAGATAAGCAAGAAGAATATTTTTGTTGCAAAACTTTGAAAAAGAAATGCTTTGTATGATTTTTCAAATGTTTTTGGATTTTTGAAAATTTTTGACACGAAAAATAACGTTCACAAGTGAACGGATCCCAAAAGCCAACGCGTCTCTCACAAAAAACCGTTAATCCTCACGAAAAGAGCCGGCAGCGAGGCCATTTTAATCTACGGATTTTACTAGTTGAAAAGTTCGTTTTCTCGGAATCTCCTCGAATTGATCACGTTTCAAAGTGCGACTCAGCTGTTCTTGGTGAATCAAATGAAAGGGTTTGTCGTTGTCTAAAACTAATTAAAAATAAAGACTTGAAACAATTAAAATAAAATAAAGAAGGTAAAAGAAGAAACAACGAAAGATTAAAACTTGACGAAAAGTAAATGACGAGAAATTATAAGGGAAATAAAGTAAATGACGCAAACTAAAACTTAAACTAAAGGGAAGACAAGTAAAAATGCAAATAAGGAAAAATGCGGGAAAAATAAAGCTTAAAACTAAAAACTGAAAAACTCATTCGAAATATCACCCTCATCTGGAATAATAAAGCTTATCCGGAATATGTCACTTATCCGGAATAAACTTGTTGATCCGGAATATTGAGTTTGATCCGGAATAAAAAGAAAATAATGTTGATTCGGAATATGAGCTTTGATCCGGAATAACCAACATTCCGGATGAAACAACTTGATCCGGAATAAATGATATTCCGAACGAAGGACTTGATCCAGAATAAATGATATTCCGAACGAAGGAGCTTGATCCAGAATAAATAATATTCTGAATGAAGGACCTTGATCCGGAATAAATGATATTCCGAACGAAGAGCTTGATCTGGAATATTCAATATTCCGGATGAACAATATTGATACTGAATAGAAAATGCTGACTCGGAATATCTGGGAAAGAAACAGTAAAGAAGACGAAGAACAGGGGATGAAAAACAAGGACAAATTTAGATCAAAACTAACCAAGATTAACCAAAAGACTAAACCAAAACAACCACAAATTATCTACTAACAATAACCAATCAATCCAAATCAATAAAACAAACAATCATAACCAACATAATCAAAACCCACTTGATCAAAACTATGAAAAATCAAGAACATGAACAATAAAAATGAAGAACAAATTAAACAAGAAAGGTAGAAGGAGATTAACAATAAAGGTAAAGATTCAAGAACAATAAAATAAAACTTACTTGGAAATTAAATGAATTAAAAGTGCAATACATGAATTTAAGGTGCAAGAATTTAAAGTGCAGGAATGAAAATGGTGGAAGTGGTGGTTTGTCAAGCCACCCAACAACTACAAATGAAATGAACTAAGGCTATATATAGTGTGGATTTAGGGAGGTTCTAAGTGGAAGCTTCCACCCTCTTTCTTTTTTCTCTAATTGCGTCCTTAGTCCTTAATCTTCTTAATCTTCTTAATTCTTGGACTTTAATGACTTTGTCTCGGGATTTCTTTAAACTCGTCTTGTAATTCTTCAACAAATTAGACTTGAGTTCTTCGGCTTTATGTAAACTTCCGTCTTTTGACTTTTTCTTCGATAATTCTTCAGAATTGGTCTTGGACTTCCGTTCTTTTTGCACTCTTGACTTCTTGAATTCGTCTTTCGTCTTTTTCTTCGACAAAAGCCCGTGAATGCCCGTGTTTTCTCCACTTTTCACCTTTTTGTCCTAAATCACAATAAAAACACAAACCACGCATAATTCCGACATAAATGACATAAAATACACGTTTTGGCTCGGTTATTATTGTAATTAAGTGGTAAAAAGGATGGGTGTTTACACACCTATCACGTCTACCGAAGAATTCAATTCATACTTGGGATGACATGACTCAACGCTTTTTGTCGCGCTACTTTCCACCACCCATGGTCACGAGCCTTCGCAATCAAATCAGCGGTTTCATGCAAGGTCCCGATGAATCTCTCTTTGATGCTTGGGAAAGATATAATGTTTTGATCGATCGTTGCCGAAACCACAACATGCTCCCTGTGACCTTAATTGATACTTTCTACAACGGTTTGACTTTTCGTGATCGTGATACGATTAATGCAGCCGCCGGTGGCACATTTATGAAAGGAGACCCGAGGAGTGTAGAGAGCTTATTGAGAACATGACTACTCACCACAAAAATTGGGATTCCTCCGCTTCTTCAAGGAACAGCCCGAGAGTCAATGTTTCTTCTACTTCAGCAAACCCCGACATGACCGAATTCACCCGCATGATGACCGAAATGAACAAAAATATCTTGCTTCTCGCTACAAATCAACAACATCAAGTTAAAGCGGTTGCCAATTCTTGTGAGACATGCGGCGGTCCACACTCATACACTGATTGTCCTTCTACTCAAGGAAATCCGGAAAACGTGTATGTAGCTTATAGTAATTATTCACCGGAAAATTACCAAGCTCGACCTCAATGGGATCGAAATTTGCTGAGTTACCGATCAAACAACTACCTTTCACCCGGTTTTTCTCCTCAAAACCAAAACCCCAACAACAAATACAATAGAAGCAACCAAATCCCACCAAGAGCTTCTAATCCTTATCACCCACCCGCTCAACAAGCCCCACCCATGAATCAAGATGTTGAAACTTTAATGAGAACCCAAGGTGAGCAAATCAAGAATCTGCAGAGCCAAATTATCAATTTGAAAGGAGATATTACCAAGCAAGGGAATGACATTAGATCCGAGCTTCACGATAATATTCAATCCTCCTTCAGCAATCAAACGAATGATTTGAAGAATATGCTGGCTAGTGTCTTGCCCACAACTCAACCTTCTTCTTCGAGTTCTCTACCTTCAAACACCGTCACCAATCCGCGAGCGAATGTGACTGCTATTACTACCCATAGTGGAGTTACCATAGTAGGACCACCTATCCCGCCCCCATCATCTACACCTCCTCCACCACCATTTATCCCTACTCCTCCTACACCTAGTAGTAGTACACCATTACCGTCTCTGCCTCGTCGTGACGATGTACCCAAGAAGAACCCTTCAACATCTCACCCTTCACCATCTCAACCTTTACCTGCTACACCTACACCTTCCACCTATAACCCCAACATCCCATATCCTTCTCGCTTAGGCAAGGCCAAAATGCAAACCAAGGACGACATTCAAGTGTCGAATTTTTTGAAGATGATCTCTCAAATGAATTTCAACATTAGCCTTGTTGAAGCACTTGTCCACATGCCGAAATTTGTCAAAGCATTTAAGGAATTGCTTAACAAAAAGGAGAAGCTGATTGAGCTCGCCCACACACGCTTAAATGAAAACTATTCTGCAGTTATTCTTAAAGAACTTCCGGAAAAACTTGGAGATCCCGGTCGTTTTGTGTTGCCTTGCATTTTTAACAAAACCAAAGAATTTACTGCCCTAGCTGATCTCGGGGCCGGTATTAATTTGATGCCACTAAGTGTTTGGAAAACACTATCATTACCCGACCTTACTCCAAGGAAGATGACTCTGGAGCTAGCAAATCGCACTCTCGCTTACCCCGTTGGTATTGCCGAAGATTTGTTCATTAAAGTTGGCACCTTCACTTTTCCGGTCGACTTTGTTGTTGTTGATTATGAAATGGACCCTCGTATTCCTTTAATACTTGGTCGGCCATTCTTGAGAACCAGACGAGCTCTAGTTGATGTTGCCGAAGGTGAGCTCATCTTAAGAGTCGGGGATGATGCACAAGTTTTTAAAAAGGGGAAGCTTACAAGCAAATCCTATGGACGAGAATCTGCGAATATGATTAATGTGATCGATGATTTTGTCGTCTACAACAATCCTCTATTCGAGTCTTGCATTGATAATCCACTTTTTCAAGATGATGTGGATGATTCTCTCTCCAATTTGGAACCTTCACCCATTTATGATTCTCCACCGATCTTTGATGCTTATGATGATGATTCTAGCTCAGATTCGGATGATTATGATGATTTTACCTCCGAGTATCCCGACCTGCCCACTTATGATGATTTTGATGCGGCCGATACTCTTTCAAGTGATTCTTCACATGATGAAGATCCTCCGCCATCACTTGATCCTACTTTGGACGATTACTCATTTGAGGAAGACTTCTCTACATTTCTCAATACATACTTTCCTCATGAGAGTGATGCACCTCCTTTAGATTTTGATGATTATGGTCTTGATCCTACTTTGGATTTGAAGAAAATTCTTTCAAAGGAGAAGCAACCGGTCGACACCAACATCCGCAGCACGTATGATTTAACACCTCTTTGTCCACCTTCTGAGGACGAGGTTGTGCATTTTTTTCGCGGATCATCTTCGAATTCTGCTGAGCCTGAGTGCTATTTTCCCCAAAAGGAAAAGGTGTTCGACCCCGGTATTGATCTTCTTGAGCCATCTCAGTATCCGTCTGATGAAATAAAAGGAAAAATCTTTGGAACTTATGAAGATATGCTTGCACCACTTCACCTTGCTTCCACCGTGCTTCGTCTTTTCTTAAGGGAACCTTGCCTATTATTCATTGGCTTGCCTTGTTCGCCTTAAGCTTGTGTTATTTGATGGACGAAAACTATGTCTTTTATCCCGGTGGATATGTTTCATGCTTCTTCCTATGATAATCAAGGTCGAGTCAGGCTCACGACTCGGTGAATAAAACTCAAGCGCTTTTTGGGAGGCAACCCAATTATCTATCTATCTTTTTCTTTGTTTTTACCATAAGTGTAGGGGGGAGACCCGTTGGTGTTTGCTATTTCCTCTCTTCTATTATTTAGGGATTCGAGCGCTCAATGATCCACTCTTGATGATTTTTGACGACCCGTGATTCCGTGTTCCCATTTTCCCGGTTCTATCCTAAACTCTTTTCGATTCACTATTTTATATTTTCTCAATATTAAAATAGGAATCTCTTTAGTTGTCCCTTCCTTAGCGAGATTTAAACAACGTGCACAATGTCCTAAGTGTAAGGGAGTTTACTCCCACATGCTTAAACATTGAGGACAATGTTTATATTAAGTGTAGGGGGGGATTTCTATCGAAGTTAAGTGGTCTTTTCCTTGTATTTGTACTTATTTTAACCGGAAAATCAATTTTTCGGCATTTTTCAAAATTTTTGATCTATTTTGGCCTATTAATTTTTCCCTTTGCATAGTTATTTTCTTTCTTTTTTAGAATAAATTTTTAATAAAGTGGTTTTAATTTTCAAACATTGTGAATCTTTTGACTCAACCCGAGACTACTTATCTAAGTTTACTCTAGCTAGTATCCTTAACGTTTTTAAGTCAAGTTTTGCTAGGCTTTTATATAGGGAGCTATAAAACGCGAAAGTCTTAACTCTCACGGGTTAAGAACAAGAACTTTTCGCAAGTTCCTATAATTGATCCTAGAGAGTTGTTTATCAAGGGAACTTTAAAATGCGATTTCTAAACTTGAAACAGTCTAAGAATTTGCAAGATCCTATAGGCGACTCAAAAACCCAAAACTTTGATTTTATAGGCCAAGCATCCACGAGTCTCATTCCTTGAGATTTTAAACTGTGGAGAACGAGAGATGATAGAGTCAATTATAAGTTTGGTATTCTTTCATGAATTTATGTGAGTTAATTATAAGCCTATTCTCCCATCGCTTGTTAATAAAATTATCTGCAATAAATAAGTTTGTACGATTTGAAAAGTTACTTAGCTTCTAGCCCAAGATCGTTTAAAAGTTGCTCGGTATGGATTAGAGTTCATAGCCAAGGCATAACTTATTGAAGCGGGATGCGAAGATTGGCGAGTCCGAAAAGGCCCTAATAAGGCATGAGGGCTACATTTTGTTGCTAAAGATCCAAAGTGATGTGAAGAATCATTTATCGAAAATCAATATGAAGGATCGAGACACACGACGAAAAGTAAAAACTCCCCAAAAGTCATGGAGAAGTCTATCCAAAAAGGCCCTAACAAGGTATGAGGATAAATAAATCCAAGTCCAAAAAGGAGGCGGATCGTTGTATATCAAAGTCCAAAATAAAGATTGGAGAAAAATGAAGAAGTCGTGGTCCATTTATGAAGAATATCTCAAAACTTAAAGTGAAGAAATTCCTATTATGAAGAGAAGGCCATTATTTCACGAACGTCTCTCAAGATTTAAAGTATGAAGTCACTGCCAAATATCGGTCCGAGAAAGGTCTCAAATCGTGAAGCGAGTTATGCCAAGATATGAACTTTTTGAGGTCCCGAGAAGCCGTTTTAAAAGATTTTGTCCTTTAGCTAACTATTGATTAAATCGTTCACTTTATCTTCGGCCTAATAAACTATCGAATAAATCAACAATGCATCCACGTGATCATTCAAGACAATAATAAAATATAAGAGATACACCTAGGAATAATGGAGTCTAAGTGAATAATTGGCCCACATGAGTTCGTGTTAGTTTGCTAACTTATAATAACTATGATCTCGTTTTTACGCTTGGTTTGGAGAAAGTGAAAACTTGAGGATGATGATTATTCATGACATTTTCAAAACCCTAAGGTATGATTTTGATTTCTTTCTTCTTTTGAATGTTTATAATTTCCTATCTCTTTAATAAAGGCCAACGTGGATTGATTATGATGAAAAATGTAAACGTGCTTTGTAACTAATGCATTGCATGAGGACATTGCAATGGTTAAGTGTAGGGGATTTGATAGGTGTGTAAACCCCCATCCTTTTTACCACTTAATTACAATAATAACCGGACCAAAACGTGTACTTTATGTCATAAATGTCAGAATTATGCGTGGTTTGTGTTTTTGTTGTGATTTAGGACGAAAAGGTGAAAAGTGGAGAAAACACGGGCATTCACGAGCTTTTATCGAAGAAAAAGACGAAAGACGAAGTCAAGAAGTCAAGAATGCAAAAAGAACGGAAGTCCAAGACCAATTCTAAAGATTTATCGAAGAAAAAGTCAAAAGACGAAAGTTTACTAAAAGCTGAAAAACTCAAGTCTTATTTATGAAGAAATGTCAAGACGAGTTTAAAGAAATCTCGAGACAAAGTCATTAAAGTCCAAGATTTGAGAAGATTAAAGACTTAAGGACATAATGGTGCAATTAAGGAAAGAAGAAAGAGGGAGGAAGCTTCCTAAGAACTCCCTAATCTCCCCTATAAATAGATTAGGATTGATTTCATTTTCCTTTGTTGGCTAATAGTGACAATTAGTTCTTCCATTTTATTTTCCTTGTCATTTAATTTCATGTCATTTACCTTAATTTTCTTGCACCTTAAATACCTTTAATTTCAAGTAAGTTTTCTTTTAAACCTTGTCAATCTTTATTTTTATTGTTATCTCCTATCTACCTTTCTTTAATCTTTGATTTTTATGTTTATGTTCATGTTTATGTTTTTGAGTTTTTATTGATTAAAGTGGGTTTTGATTAGTTTTGTTAGTTTGATTGATTTGGATTGTTTGTTTATGATTAGTAGATGTTATTTGATTAGTTTGATTTAATCTTGTGGTTGATTTTGTTTAGCTTTGTTTAGATTCGTATATATTTTGTGCTTCCTTGTTCTTCGTGTTTCTGTTACTGTATTGCCAGGAAACATTCCGGATCAAGCCCAGATATTCCGAGTGAAGATTGTTTGTTGATTGTTCTGAATAAAGGGCGTTCATCCAGAATAAGTGACATATTACGGATCAAGTTCATATTCCGGATAAGCAAAACATTCCGAGTAAAGGATTTAAGGGTTGTTCATCCGGAATAACGAAGATATTTCGGATCACGGGTCTTTTATTCGGAATAGTAAAACATTCCGGATCAAGGGTTTGGCCAAGTGTTCATCCGGAATATCCAACATTCCGGATCAAGGTCTTCATCCGAAATCTTCAACATTCCGGATCAAGAAACATTCCGGATCAAGAAAGTTCATCCGGAATATATTCCGAATCAAGCTTCTATCTGATTTTATTCCGGATCAGCAAATTAATCCGAACCAAGGCATTATTCCGAATCAAGACTTTATTCCGGATAAGTGACATATTCCGGATAAAGGATTTATTCCAGATCAATGGTTTTGGTAAATATTCCGAGTGAAGAAGAATCATTCCGAACGAAGGTGACATTCCGGATGAGTGATTATTCCGAACGAAGGTTTATTCCGGATGAGCTATTTTTAGGTTCTTTTTAGTTTCAGTTTTTAACTCTCTGTTTTTAATTTTCAAGCTTTATTTTTCCCGCCTTTTTCTTTAGTCGCACTTTTAGTTTAATTGCCTTAGATTTATTTTAGCCTTGCCTTAGTTTTAAGTTTTAGTTGCGCTTTAAGTTTGCCTTAGATAGATTTAAGTTTGCGTTATTTACTTTAATTGCCTTTTAATTTTCCGTCACGCTTTTAAATACTTGTCATTTACTTTAAATTAGAATTAGATTTACTTTAGCGTCATTTTCATTTAAGTCTTGCACCATTTATTTTAAAAACAACCAAAAACATTCTTTTTCACCAAAAACAATTGAGTAGTACTTTGAACCGGAAATCAATTTGTTAAGATACCGAGAAACGAACTTTTCAACCTAGCAAAATCTCTTCATTATAAACCAAACAATCATCCCATGGATCTTGATCCCATTTGTACGATATTGTAAATCTTGCTTATGTTCTAGAGAGAAAAAAGAGATAGAGAGATGGTAATAACACACACACTTTTGAGAGAGAAAGTGTAGAAAAACACATTTAACTATGTGTAAATTATGTGAACCAACACCCTCTCCAACTAAGGAGAGGGTTTATCTACCCAAGCCTTGTGATGGGCTTGGGCTTACAATATTGGGTCGGCCATATAAGCATGGACCGGGCTTTTCCTTGTTTGATAAATATAAAGATATCTAGACTACGAGCTACTACTTAATATATTGTCAAAGTGACCGAATCTTCTTAAATACGTAAAAACGTATTTCCAACATTCCCCTTTGTAAGAATCCTCCTCTGAAGAAAGGACTCTTGCCTGCCTCCTCCTAGCTTGGGCAGTTTCCAAAACAACTACTCTCTCTCTCAATTGCTTGAGTTCAAGACCCTGAACTGTGACAATCTATACAAGGTCTGCATTTTGCTTTTGTAAGCTAACGCAGACCACCGTCGATTCCAAAATGGTGTAAGGTTCCAATCTGCCCTCCTCTAGAATGGGAATTTGACCTCCCAAAGTAGATTCATGGGGCATGGATGGTGTCTTAAGGATGTTAGGACTGTCTTGGCCTGCATCTAAGCTAGAACCAATAGTCCCAGCCCCACCCATGTCACCAACCAAACTTGTGGTGGTGGTTCTCTCTGCTACATGGCTAGGACCACTAGAGGAGAACACTCCATCAGTCCTTTGGCGTTTTTCCAACCTATAGTCTGGTGGGTAGAAGAGGAAGTAGATTTAGGGTCTGTTTGAGTAATAGGGGGTGTTTGGGTTTGTGGTAAAAGGGCGTCAGTGTTTGGATTTGTGGTGTCAACGCCAACATTAGTAGTTTCAGCGTCAAATGGTTCTGGGTCAATATCCATAAGCTGGGGTGATGGAGGTTGTTCAGGCAATATGTCTGGTTGAGGTTGTGGGTGAGGTTGACGGTTTGCAGCTGCCTCAATGACAGCAAGCATGGCTTGGGTGAGGGGTAGGTCTCTATATTGTTCAGTGTTCATCTTCCTAAAAATAGCTTTCTTTTGAACAGGGATCATATAAAAATTGTCATGATCCCTATTGCAATATCCTTATAAGTCAAAAACCATTTGTAAAAACCTAGGGTAAGAAAGAGTCATCTTGTTACCCTTATTATGACACATGCCATCAAAAATCACTTTTGAAAAATTATAATTTTTCGTAGTTGCAAGATACAGAATGGCACTCCCAATGGATCGGTTGATTTCATTGTGTGAGAAGCATTTGGGACTCAAACATTGAAGAATGACATGTATTAGGTACTTCCAAGCCGGGGGAAATTGTTGCTTTGTATATTTGTTTAAATGGACTTCTTCAGGCAAAGGATAACCCAAGGCTTGGAGTCCTTGCTCTAGCACTGCAATGGGTAGGGTGGTTATACCATCTGCATCATTAAGATGCAAATCTTGGCGAACCAAAGTTTCAGTAACCACCCATGGAACCTCATGGACAATGGCAGTCAATGTAGTCACTACATTAACTGTTGAGGAATTGACTGTGTTCCAAAATTGTTTAATGTGTGTGACAGGGACAAGAGGAGTATGTGAAAGTGCATACCTTAATGGGGACGCATTCAAATACTCAACCATCTGAGTATATTGGGTAAACAGAGTATTATCATCTTGCAAATAAGCCACCATGTTGTGTTGACTCCTGAACCCCAATTCCAATTGTGTAGGTTTAAACTTTGGTGCCATGAAGATTGATGCAAGAAAACTGTGATAAAAGTGTTTGAGAGATGAAGGTTTGAGAAATTATAGTTAGACAAGAATAAGCAGTTACCCTGTTTAAAATAAACAAGCCAAATATATAGGAGAGGGGAAAATATGTGATTGGTCAAAACGTGAGGCAGTTATATTGAAAAATTAATAATGAAAATCTTGAAAATATATAACTTATCTCAAGCATTAATAAAAAGTTACCAACTCCTAAAATTACGGCCCATATTTTCGTCAAAAATAATAACTAGGTAGGACCCTGTAGGAATGTAAATCTTGCTTATGTTTTTAGAGAGAGAAAGAGATAGAGAGATGGTGGATTACACACACTTCTAGAGAGAGAAAACCAATGTTTACTATGTGAAAAATGATTAACCACTCTACCCTCTCCATCAAAGGAGAGGGTTTATATACCCAAGCCTTGTGATGGGCTTGGGCTTACAATGTTGGGCCGACCTACACATGTTGTAGGCTAGGCTTGACTTTGTTTGTTTAATAAAGATATATAGACTACGAGCTACAACTTAATATATTGTCGGAGTGACCGAATCTTCCTAAATACGTAAAAACGTATTTCCAACAATCTCCCCCTAAGGGAGGTCACTCCAAACAAGGGCGTTACCCAAGTTACAATAATAAAATAAACCTAGCATACTATGCTTGTCTTGAGCTCGTAGTCTTCGTCTTTATTTTTCTTTTTCTTTTCTGGTGAACATGCTGATGTCATCTTTGATATCAATCTTGAGAGCTAATCTCTTCCCTTGATCTCGTGCATCCATCACTTGTGATCTTCGCCTCTTCGTGACGTCATGTCCCACATACTTATACCTTCGTAATTCTTGAAAGCTTCAGAGTTTGATACAGCGGAAGACTTAACTTTTAGCTTTCTTGAATTAGATGAGATATTAAGTGCATAAAGTATAAGTATGCGGGGACGACTTCTTCTTGGATTCCGGAATGCCACCGTCTTCAAATGCCGCAACATAAGTAGACACGAACGAAATGGTTTTGAACATTTCATTCTAATTCGGTAGCATTTTACCTCCGGTCGGTGAAGACCGTTGGACGATATTAGATATCGTACCCGTGACGGATAGTTTCAATTAAGCAACTTCCTGACAGGATTTCGCGGGTAAACCCGTTCTCTTAATTCGACCGTCCAAAGCTGACTGCGAACATAAAGAGTGAATCATTTGGATAATAATATCCGCATGATTTGAATCCGTCAATTCATGTTCCTGGAACAAGTGAAATTCAATTAAGAACCGCACCATCGTTGCTTTCCAGTTGTCACGAGCTTGATTCGTATAGAATCTTGCAAGTTACCTACCAAGTGCTGTTTGAGGTTAACACTAGAAGGATTTCCACTCATCACTGTGAACACTAAGGTATCACTCTGAGTGTTCTGGCAAGATCACTAAGATATTGCGTAGAGGCCTGGAACGTGTTTAAATTCAGTTAAGAATTAAACAGCTGTTGCTTTCCAGTTATCATAAGTTTGATTCATAAAGAATCGCACAAGTCACCTACCATGAGCTTTTTGATATTCGCTCAAGAAGGATTTCCATCTTCATTGTAAATACTTTCGTATTACTCGGATGTTCAGGCAAAATCATGAAGATTTTGCATAGGACTCTTAAAATCTTTCTTACTTTTCACAGTGTATGAGGAAGCAATGAATTATGAAAGTATGTCCTAATGAGATATTTGATGATCTCAAATGGCTCTACACTCGATTGTGCACATTGGATTTTAGTTATCGGATACTGGAGAGGAGTGCCACCTTTTCAATAACAATTTATTCGGAGGGAATAAATCAATAGATAATGCGTTGTCTCCGTGTGATTAAAATAAATTCCTTTTGAGAGATATCTGAGTTAGCTGGGATGGGTTGTACATTGCATCACTGGGTCCATGATGTCTATCTTCAATATCGAGCATCATTAAAATGATCTCAATAGCATATGTGTTGACCCGGTTTCTGCCTAAAGTTGTAAGGAGGGCTTCTTTCTTTACACCCTTTATCTTTACAATTCTTTTTCATTCTTCAACCCCTACAATGCTTACCAATACGTCATAACTAGCACCTTGTTGTGATTGTTCCAGTGCTAACTTAAGTACTTGGTCGGCATCCAACTACGTTCACAATCTTTCTCCAACTTTCCTAAGGACTACTATTTATAGCTATGGAATGTCCTTGGAAAGATTCCTCCGATTCTGGAAGAATCATAGGACTTAACCTATCCTACCATCCTTATGTCACCAATCTTCATCGTCGTGAAATAAATGGGTTTTGGGTAAGTATATGTCACCATGAAAATCCATTTTGATATAGCAAATCCATTTTTCTTCCCCTTAACATATGCCATGATATTCGAAAACATTTCGCACATGTCGGGATGAGCCATCACATTAAGTCAAACCATTTGTGATAATATCCCATATTAAATCACATTTTCTCCCCCATATTAAAAATATTAACCTAGTCGATGTTTTTAATATCAATTAATTTAATGAAGTTTTAACAAAGGTTTTGGGAAGAAAAATGCAAGTCCATTTTATTTTCATGATATCAAATGTATGAGATATGATACCGATTTGTAACATGATCACATATTCACCATATTAGAAAAGAATTGACAAGGTTGGACCTGATAGATGAGAACATCATATGATAAGATCAAATGGTTCTTGGCAGCATATGTTGGTCTCCTCGTCACGTCTGAAGTCATCTATTGACACCACGTGTACGATTGGTATTGTTGTCTTGACACCAGTTAGTGAGCTTGGCACGTTCGACATCGAAGATTCTGAATGCTTGACAATTGCTCCCCCTCAATTGTTGACCCGTGTTCTATTGAAAGAGATGTAGTCGTCGGTTGAGTAATCGCATCGTCGAGTATGTAGATACTAATTGTAGATTGCTATGGTTGTAGAGATGATAGCTTCATAAAAACAAGACTTCTCTTGTTTTAACAAATAAATGCACTGAAACGTACATAGATTTGTGTTAGACCAAGTTATAAAGAAAACATGATCCCTTACAAGGTTTTAAAGTAAACCTTTCCCGAGAAGATTAATTCCCGTTGTGAGCCAAATCTTTCATAAGAAATACTTGACTTTAATATGAAGACCGGGTTGTAGTCAGAAATAACTACAAGCCATTTAGGCATGTTTTATGAAATATTTACAACTTTTGTACGAACTCTATTTATGGCGCTGTGTCAATATTAATCGACATTTCTAAGGCCGTAAATATTATCGTACCAAAAGACATGCCTTTGAAAAATAAAGTAAAAATATTTTTGGATTTTTCTAGATTTTTCAATTTTTATGGTTTTTATATAGTTTTATATTTTTGTATTTTGCTTTTGTGGATAAAGATATAAACAATATATACAAATGATCACCAAGGATACGGAGAATAGTTTACCATCACTATTCTTTCGCTTCATCTACCAACTCCTTCAGAGTCTCAGGCGAGAAAGTTCTCATTCCTAGCTTGTCGGCCAAAAATTCAATTCGAGCGCGATCTAAAGCCTTCGTGAAAATGTCCGCCAATTGATACTCAGATCGGACAAAGTAAAGCTCGATTACTCCATTTTCCACTTGCTCCTTGATGAAATGGTAGCGAATGTTAATATGCTTCAACCGGGAGAATTGAACATTGTTGCAGCATAAGGCAATTGCACTCTTGTTGTCACAGTACATCGGAGTCTTGTTGAAACCTAGACCATAGTCGGTTAATTGCGATCTCATCCAAAGAATTTGAGCACAGCAACCGGACATAGCTATGTATTCTGCTTCCGTACTTGAAATTGCAGCGCTTTTCTGCCTTTTCGATGCCCAACTGATTAGTCGATCTCCTAGTAGTTGCAAAGTTCCACTCGTGCTACGCCTTGTATCTTGACAACCCGCGTGATCCGCATCTGCATATGCCATTAGTTCAATAGAAGAGTCCTTCGAATACCAAAGTCCCCGATTAATGGTTCCTTTAAGATATCGAAAGATCCGTTTCACAGTGGCCAAGTGTAACTCAGTAGGTCGAGTTTGATACCGAGCACACATACATATAGCAAACTGAAGATCAGGTCGACTAGCTGTGATATACAGAATAGTACCGATCATTCCACGATAAAGTGTCGGATCAACGGCAACTCCATGTGGATCTGCATTAAGCTTAGTTCGTTCCACTATTGGAGTATCCACGGGGTCGCAAGAGTCCATCTTATACTTCTTAAGTGATTCAAGGGCATACTTGGATTGATTGATAAAGATGCCTCTGGGACTCTGAGATATCTGAAGACCTAAGAAGAATGATACCTTGCCCATCATTGACATCTTAAACTTGGAAGACATGAGTGTCCCAAATTCATCCGATAAGGTTTGGGTCGAGGCTGCAAATATAATATCATCAACATATATTTATACCATAATCATATCTTTACCTCGTTTCTGAATGAACAGGGTGGGATCCACCTTGCCTTTAGCAAAGCCTTGCGTAATGATGAATTGTGATAATAGATCATACCATGCGCGTGGAGCTTGCTTCAACCCATAGAGATCCTTCTTAAGCTTGTACACATGATTAGGATATTTAGGATTCACAAAACCATCTGGCGGTTGAACATAGACCTCTTCCTTGATTTCACCATTAAGAAATGCCGTCTTCACATCCATCTGATAGACGATCATATTCATGTGGGCTGCAAAAGCGAGGAATAGTCTAATAGCTTCCAAACAGGCAACAGGTGCAAAGGATTCCATAAAGTCGATGCCCAATAATTGCTTGTATCCACGAGCTACTAGTCGAGCTTTGTTCTTCAATATTCCGCCTAACTCATCGAGTTTCACCTTGTAAACCCATTCAAAGTGAGTAACTGCACTTGATCCGGGCATGGGACAAGTTCCCATACTTCAAGACGTATAAACTCATTATGTTCTTCTTGCATAGCTTCTATCCAACAGGATTGAGTAAAAACTTGTTTCCATGTCTTAGGTTCAACTTCAGTGAGAAAAGCATCAAAGTGACAAAACATTGCATTTTCTTGTAACTGACTTCGTGTGGATACCGGACGATTAGGGTCACCAAGAATAGAATCTATAGGATGATCCTTTGTCCATTTGCTGTCATTTTCACGAATCCGTGGATTGGAGTAAACAGTAGAAGGAGCTTCCTCTGAGGTGGACGACCTGACTTGATTAGGGTCGGGAATTGGTACACCAAAGAATGGAAGTTCACGCATTTGAGCAAATTCCAAATCGTGATCATCATCATCCTCTTAATCATCAATAGGCATGACATGGGTAGTTGAAACAGGTGTTGGTTGAGAATTACTTGTTGATGGTATATCTAGACCAATTGTAGATGCAGACGTATCTGATTGTGCAACGGTTGCTGGAGAGACAACGTCGGTTACCAGAGATATTACCTCAGGTTCTGGAGCGTCAATACTGGGAGGAGTTAAGAATTCATCAAAGAAAGGTTGAAACAACGTATCCCATTCAGTCCTAGAAGGTGGTGTAAATGATGATGAAGTAGGGTTGTTTGGGACAAGACCAGAACTAATGTTACTGGGTCCCATTTCATTAAGTGTAGGTTCAGAGCTGCTTTGCTCAGGAGCCATTGATGTCAGCTCATCAAAATCAACATTCATAGTTTCGAGGATCTTGCGAGAGTTACGGTTGTAGATTCGGTATGCCTTCTTTGCGGGTGCGTAACCAATGAAAATACCAATATCAGCCTTTGGTTGAAGTTTTCCCAAATTGTCACCATCATTATTTGGATAGCAAAGAGAACCAAATACATGAAGATATGATAAATCTGGTACTTTTCCATAGAGAAGCTCATAAGGTGTTTTACCATGGCGTTTATGAATTAGTGACCGGTTTTGGGTGTACACTGCTGTAGATACTGTTTCTGCCCATAAAAACAATGGAGCTTTGCGTAAATTAACATCGTTCGAGCAGCTTCCATAAGTGTGCGATTTCGCCTTTCAACGACACCATTTTGTTGTGGAGTGCGTGCAACTGATGTTTCATGAGATATGCCAACTTCTTCATAATAATCACGCAAAATTTGATTCACAAATTCGGTTCCATTATCTGTACGAATGCGTCGGACAGTAGTGTTGAGACGCACTTGAATCATCTTGAGAAATCTGATGATGAATTTAGGTGCCTCATTTTTTGCTTTAAGAAATTTCACCCATGTAAACCAAGAGTAATCATCGACAATAACGATGATGTACTTTTTGCCACTAAGACTTTCAACACGTATTGGCCCACAAAGATCCATATGCAACAGATAAAGTTTCTCTTGGTTGGTGTCTTCCGTCTTTGGTTTGTATGATTTCTTAGTGCTTTTCCCCATCGTACACGCGGAGAACAAATGGTCCTTGTCAAATGATAGTTTAGGAAGACCACGAACAAGTTCGTTTTTCGCCAAGTGATTAATAGCGTCAAAGTTAAGATGAGATAACCGTCGATGCCATAACCATGACTTAGTCTTTGATGCTTTGGAGAGAAGACATAAGGGAGAAGCGGCCATCATGTCTTGTAGAGACAAAGTATACAAATTATTCCCTCGAGTAACTTTCAATAAATCAACCCCTTCCAAATTACGAATGAAGCAGGTATGCTCTCGAAAAGCGACATCTAGGTTTACATCACAAAATTTTCCCACAGAAAATAAGTTGTGCCGAGACCTTCCACATAATACACTCTTGAAATTATAACATTCCCAATATGATATTCACCATAGCCCATTATCTTTGCAATATGATCATTTCCAAATCTAACCGTACCAAGAAACTTGCGGACGAAATTTCTGAGCTAAGAGCGATCTCCGGTCATATGCTTGGAGCAACCAGAGTCCAAATACCAGAGAACAATTTGGACCACCTGTTTTCAATAACAACAGTAGATAATGCATTGGAAACTATTGGTTCCGGAGTGTTAGCAGATACAGATATAGAATTATCAGAATTGCTAACATTTTTGAGACCCTTAGATTTCTACGTTTTCTAATGTGAGTTTTAGTACTAACAGGTTTTACTGTTCCAACTTTCTTAGGTTTTGGATTATCCGCGGGCACTATAGTGGGAGTAGACCTAGTTAAAGGGCACTTTGTTCCTACAGTAGTGTTGGTGTTCCTAGTTAAAGGACACGCTTGTGTTTTGGTAGCCTTGGTACTCCTAGTTAAAGGGCACGCTTTCTTCGCTTTAGTGGGAGTGATCCTAGTCAAAGGGCACGTATTTCCTACAATAGTGAAAGTTCTACCAGTGGGGCGCCACATCCAACCAACTTGGGTTAATACTTTCCAAGTCGGTTTCCATTCTAATCCATTTTTCCGGGCATACATCTCATTCACATGGTCAATAAGGCAAGAATCATGACGACTAGAAAACATACATTCATTGCAATTCCAACATTTTAAATTAGAATTCACAGTAGGCTTAGAACGCTGCACAACCACAGAGCCTTTAGGTTTAGCTACATGATTCATTTTATTCAAAACAGAAATAACATTCCTAGGATGGGCTTCTACTTTCTTCTTCACTTGACTACTAGATGGGGGCAAGATCCTATCATTCTTCTTGTTTCTTTTAAGCTTAGATCTTTGAGCCTTAGTAGTGGTGCTTACTCCTATAGAAGGCAACACGGGAATATTAGAAGCCGGTTTTGATTCCGCCTTATCTTTAGTGACCAAAGTTTGAGATAGTTTAGTCCTAGGGCCCTTGTTAAGTGGTGTGACGGCTATAAGGTTCCTTTTGATTGCACTAGAGGACGATGCTGAGATAGTGGCTGCATTATTCACAACATTCTTACCTTTTAGAATACGAAGTGTTTCCTTTAACTCAGCCAAGACCAGATTTTTATCACAAATTTGTTCCCTCAAATCAGATATTTCCACCGACTTTCGATTCAATTGTTCAATCAATGATTGATTATGTGCAGTGGTATTAGCACATGCGGGCTTTACTGAATCGAAGAGTCGTGTATTTTTCTGTTTTAAGTTATCAACTTTGGACAAAATCTTGGAAACTCGATTATCAAGATCAAGTTTAATATTCTCAGCGGCCTTAAGTACGTTCACACAGTTAAGCTCCTTATATTTCTCTATGTCTATCGGCAAAGATTGAGCAACCTTGTCACTTGGCTGACGCTGTTTTGATTGTAAATTCAATCGAAAATTCTTTTCAAAGTTTGCATCATCAATATTAACACCTTCGAATGACGTTTCAAAGATTTCTTGAATAAATTGTTGCTTGCATTCAAGCGAAATACAATGTGTTTGAATCTCATCAAAACGTTTTGAAAGCGAAGAATATGAATCTTGAAGCTTTAAAATTTCAGCGTCAGATTCGTGACAAGTACTATCTACCACATTATCCACAGATTCAACATTATGCACAATAGAATCATTATCAACACTGTTATTCACACAGACAGAAACTATATCATGAGACATCACTTGCTTCAGAAGCATATCATTTTGGCGTGAAACCCTTTCTATTTCAAGTAAACTGTTTTCATAAGCATCTTCTATTTCATTGAAAACACGTCTAACTTCTTCTATTTCCAAAAACAAATCTTGATCAAGATTACTAAGACAAGCTTTAACATTGTCTACAAACGGAACAATTTCATCTCGAAACGTAGCTCTAGTGTGCTCAAAGTTCCATTCACCTTCCGTTATGGCCGAAGCCGTCGTACGTTCCAAAATGACCTTGTCAAAATCGGCTAAGTGTTGGTGAACCGCATTTAAGTTAACCGACGCCTTGCTTACCGGTGGAATTAACTTTGTTAAATCCGTTTTGACAAGTGTAGGAGACGTACTAGGAAGGTTTTCAATTGACAAACTTTGGGGCACACGAACTGTTAGTTCTGCTAATTCCTTTTGTAAGCGATTGCGTGTCTTTTTCAAAAATTGATCTTTGTTATGTTGATCATAATCAATTGTATGGAATTTTGAAAGCATTTTAGAATGAGTTTCATCCGCAAGTGATTGTGTCTCCTCAGTACTACGAACAAAAGGTGCTTCTTTCGATTTGCCAATTATGGTCATATCATAAATACCGGGAATATATTCATGAGCTTGTTTTGCATAACCGGGATTAGGTGGTAAATCTTGAAGACGCTTAAGTTTAAGTTCTTTAAATGATTTAGTTAAAAGATGAACCTTTCTGTGGAAGCGTACTGTTTTAAAAGCTGTTGTTCTTTGAATTTAAGAAGTTTGGTAGCATTAATTTCCGATTCAAACTTTTTAGACTCGAGAGTTTCGAAATCCATTTTAAGTTTCTGAAATCATTGACAACCGACTCTTTTTCTTTTAATTCATTGGAAAGATTAGCTTTTAATAATTCTATTTCTTTCAAGTGTTCAATCTTTTCAAAACGAAATTGGTCAAATTCAGAACATGTTATTTTCTCTTCTTGAGGGACCATTTCAAAAGTTTTGACCTTTTCTTTATGCAACGCAAGCTCAGCAGTTAGGGTGGAATTCGTATCTACGGATTGTCTGAGTGCCATATGCATTTGATCAATAATATGTTTAGGCACCATGACCAAATCATGTTGAGCCTAAGATTCCATACCCGTCGTAGCATTTGGTTGAGGTTCACTCAAATGTGTAGGTTTGGTACTTTCGAGGTTGTCATTTTTATGCCCAACTTGATGTTGGTTATCAACTATATTATTAGATGTGGTTGGTACCTCACTGATGACATCAGAACCATAGTGAGAGAGATTAGCAACGAGAGCAGCTTGGGCAGAGTGAATGTCATCACAATCCGAATCATATGCGTCAAGATCATTTGCTTGATAAGCTGCATTAGAAGTGGAAACGACTGCAATGCCTTCAGTATCTGCTGCCCCTGGGTCTGCCAGAAATGCTAACTCCTCTGAATCCAAAATCTTCCCCTTAGACTGAGCATCAACCAAATACATCTTCTCACGAAACCATGCATCATTCCTTCTCCTCTTCGGTTGAGTGCATTCCCTAGCCATATGACCTTGTCCTCGACAATTGTAGCAAGTCACAACCTTTTTAGGACCAATGGGACTTCCATGTCCACTAGCTTGAGAATTCACAGCTTGATTGTTCCCAGTCTTTGTAGGAGGTCCATATAAATTTTGCCTTCCCTGAATAGGTTGCACTGTTACTTGACCATCTTGAACAGTAGCTTGTTGTCGAGGATTTGAGGAGGTGCGGAGCTGATTGTTTGTTGGTGGAAATCCTCTAGTTGCAACAAGTTTTGACAAGTAGGCAGTGAGATGGTTTAGTATATCAGCTGGCGTATCATTTGGAGTAAAGACCGGTGCTTGGATTGGTGGAAGTTCATTAGAGTAGAAAGCTTGTTCAGGTTGTGCTTCTATAGGAAAATATCCTTGCTGAGGAGTATAGCCCATTGGAGAAGTGTTGGCTTATGATAGTGATGTCTGATATGGTGGTTGCTGTTGAAAAGATTGTTGATGAACACTTTGTTGATATTCTTGTTGTGGCATCATTGGTGGTTGATCAGATGGTTGTTGTGGTTGTTGATAGATGTGTGGTGGTGGCTGCTGCAAGTATTATGGTTGTTGATAAGTATAAGCCATGTTTTGTTGAGAAGCATACATTGCAAGTGGATCATGAACTTGAGGTGTAGACAACCGAGCCTCGATCACATGGCATTCGTGTTGTTGAAGAAAATCTTGAAGTTGATCCACAATGGTGTTATGCAAGTCCTTAGCCAATTTAACATACGTCACGTATTTTTTCCATTCTGGAGGAAGAGTGTTCAAATGCTTGGTGTTCAACGGAAAGGTAGGAATTGCCATGCCATAGATATTGAGCTCATTCAACAATAGGGTAAATCTCAGATAGAAGTCATTGAGAGTCTCCCCTGGCACATAGGCAAACTTATCAAAAGTATCATAAAGCTTACACTCTCGTTGTAAAACCCGCATGCTTTTACCATGAATAGTGCCCTTAAGATCGTACGTCCTAGATTAAAACTTACCTTATTTAGTATTGATCACATTCATGTGCTAATAGTCAAGCAAGTGCATACGTGTATGACATGATAAGTATCGATTACGTACGAACTCATGATAAACAGTTAATAAATATGTCACGTGAACATAATTAAATCATGATCACCATTTAAAATACGAACTAAAATAATTACGTAAATACATATAATATAATTACGAGCGTTAAGATTACGATAAACTACATGATAAAATAAACAGAAACACTTTAAACACGAACACGTTTAACCACGAACGAACACGAAACATCGGGACACGAGAAAAGGTACGGGTACCCCATGTGGGGCCCCATACCCACGGCACACTAACCAAAATGGGCTTAGCCCATTGACTTTTACAAGAAAGGGGGGGGGGTTATGGTAAATATGCTTTTCATTTTTACATTTCAAGCAAAATAGCATTTTAACCTAAAAAGTTCTCTCCTCCTCCTTGCCCTCTCTTTGTGCCGCCACCTTAAGGACCACCATAGGTGGTTGTTGATTGATCTTGATCACAAAAATCATTGCTATAAACCGTGTTTATTCATCCTCTTTCAAGCTACGTATTGGTATATCATTCTAAACCTTTCTTTTTAATTCTTTTAAATCTTTGATTATTTTCATGAACATGTTATTAATATTCTTATTAAAACATGATAATTAAAAATTGATCTAACATGTTTTGGGGTAAATTAAAATCAAAGGATGATATAAAAGGGTGTTTGTTTTGGCCGCCTAGTATAACCAACCCGAGGGGGGGTTCGGTTTGCTTTTAGCCGCCACCACCAAGACCATTTTTGGTCTTGGTTGGTGCATGTGGGACCCACGGCAGCAAGGGGGCACAAGTACCCCGAGTTTGGCTCGGGGTACGGTGTCGAGTTCATGCCCGATTCATGGTTCGTTGGTTAAATCATGATTTATGCTACATGTTAATTTTATGAATTATGAACTTAGGATATAAATTAATTAATAACATGAGATATTAATTAAACCATGACTTAGGTTATTTTTAATTATTAATTTAGCATGATATTAATTTAACCTAAGTATTTTTATGTTATGAGTTATAATTAATTAATTATTTAAAACATGCCTATAATTAATTAATTTAGGCATGACTTAGGTTATGTTATTAATACATAATAATACACATTTTAACCTAAGTAATTTATTCCATTTTAATTAAAACATGTTATACTTTAATTAAAATGCTTAACCTATAGTTTAATTAAATACATGAAATAATAATTAAACTATACACTATATCATATGACTTAAGGAATAAGCTTATAAACACTTAGACTTATATGTTAGCTTATGTAACCAGCTTAATTCTAATTATGGAAACTTCTATTTATAGAAACTTAATTAAATAAGGCAACTAATCTATTAATGGAAACCTTCTATATATGGAAATCTATCTATTTTAGGCAGCTAATCTAATCATGGAAACCTCCTATATATGGAAACTTATTTAATTAAGGCAGCTGATCTATTTTTGGAAACTTTCTATTTTTAGAAACTAATCTATATTAAGCAGTAAATTCTATTTTAGGAAACTTTCTATTTTTGGAAACTTTCTATTTTTGGAAACTTTCTATTTTTGGAAACTTTCTATTTTTGGTAACTTTCTATTTTTGGAAACTTTCTATTTTTGGAAATTTCTATTTTTGGAAACTTTCTATTTTTGGAAACCTGCTATTTTTGGAAAGTTACTTATTATTACACAGTAAGTATAATAATACATGAAATACCAGTAATACTTAATCAGATTAATCAGAATACAAGATAAACACAGTTTAAGGCTTTAAACAGTAAACCTTGACCTAAAACACACAAAGTAAGCTAAGGTGAGACATAAAACCCAGTACGTAATCAGTGATTCGATACTTATACACGTGTGTATTCATGTAGCGTTAGTGATCCAGAAGTAGGAGTCTTTCTTCCGTTCATTCACTGGACTTGAGGTACGGATTCCCGTCCTTTCAGTATGGACATTCTTTCCTTATTAGGATTTCCCCGTATGCAGCCAACTGTTTTCCCCAGTATTTGTTTTATTGTTTTGAACTGCTTATGTTTAATTAGCATAATCTATAGCCATATACAAGCATGACCAGTTTCACCTAGTTATGGAGGTACCATAACCATAACATTGGAGGCACCAATGTTATGACTTCCCCACGGCGGAGTGATTGCTCGTGGCGTCCCTTTCAGTTTTGGCCATATTATTATATCATGTGGGGCGTATGGGTGCATCCTAGTTACATGTTTTATTCAGTATTTCATGGTGAATGTGGTGTGTGCCTTGCATCCTTCACAAGGAGTTGATCCCTCCTACCCAAACCAGTATATTAATTAGAGGCATCCCCTCTAATCAACATGATGAGGTCACCCCTCCAAGTATTCATGCACGTGACCTTTTCATGACCTATATGGGCTATGATATATTTATGTTAAAACAGTTTTCATAAGATAAACATAAGGCTTTTCAAACTATAAAACCAGTTTTCTTAATACTTAACCAGTTTACTCAGAACTTAGTCTTCCGCTGTTATATGTTACATGCTTACCCTATTTCATGCTATATTGTACATCCGTGCACTGAGCGTCTTGCTCAGCCGTTTTCCTTTTCATGTTCCCAAAACGGCAGGTACTCAGGGACGCTCGTAGATCTCAAACGTACGTGCATATGGACTGGAAGCTTTACTGTCTTTCTTTACTTTATGCATTTCCTTTACTTTAATACAGTTTGCTATGGACATTGTTTCGTCCTTTCCTTTTACAGTATTTATGTTTGTGTGTGATGAGCTCTACTTTGGGGTTACCGATGTTTGATTCTGGTATTTCCCCTTTTATGGTCAAATAATGCTTAGACATTTATCCTTGTATGCTTTGATGACACGCCATGATTATGCGTAAGATTCCATTTCCAAAATGGGGTGTTACAATTATGGTATCAGAGCCTGGTTTCGACCTGTAGGCTCTCAAATATGACCTGTGATTAGTGGGTAGTCACTACGGTCTTCCTAGAACTGACAGTTGTTTTCATGCAATCATCATTTTTAAGCATACATATACATGTCATTGTTACAGGGTTTTTGACTAAGTAATGGTTGGTACAGGACTGGCCCTATTTAGTCGCATGTGTTTTATCGAAACTTTTAGATTTGGGACCGACCCATAGGCGTCCCCTCGATATGTCTTTGTTTCGAGTGAACTGACCAGAGGCGTTCACTCTCGAGCATCAAAAGTTTTCATAAAACTGCATCATGCATCCCTACAAAAATTTTCTTGCATAAAATTTTTCTCGTGAAATTTTTGATATAAATTTTTTTTTTCATATATATATATAATTTATATTTTATGTTTTGAACTGTCAATCATATGTTTTATGTTATACTGTCAGATGGCTAACACAGACAAACTCTGGGAGTTATTCGCAGACATGGAGGCAGAAAGGCAAGACGCCATTCTTCATGACGACGAATATCCTCCCCCACCTATCATTTTTCCCATGGAAGGAAGGAATCGACTCATGAGGGAATACTACGCCATGAGACAGAGACCCGACGAGAATTGTGGTCAGTTCATGCAGAGGTTCCTCAGGTACACAGCTGTCCTGAGGGCATCCGCAGGCACCACTGAAGAATAAGCACTACATTTTCATTGGGGCCTTAATCCAAGGATTGCCAATGATTTATCGGGTGCCCCGTTGGATACTGTGGCACAAGTGGCTTACGCAGCAAGGAAGCTAGAGATGTTGCAGGAACGAGATGAGTTCGGGGAAGCTGAAAGACCCGACAAGAGGTAAACATTTCGTATTCTATCGATAATCAAACCGCATCCTATCATTATATGTTCAATAATCATCTCTTAAACTGTATCTTCCAGGAAGAAAACTGGGGACCGGTCTCAGCCGGCTACTCAGCAGCAGCCTCATCAGCCCAAAGGAAACGGTCACACTAACGACCGTTCTGTTGTGGAAAGGTGTAGCGGTAATGATAATTACCGTAATAACGCTGGACACTCCAACAACAGCAGGTCCTACTATTTACGCATCCTCTTATGATTTCATGTTATATCTCTCATGCTGACACTATATTAATCTCTACCAGGAACCACGGTAACGGGAAGGACCAGAACCACAGGGGTTCGCAGCCTAACCGTTCAGCTAACACTGGTGAACATCTTATGATGCATATGTGTTATACTCGTGCATATACTTTATTTTAACACATTTTGTCATCAGCAGGCCCACAGCAAGCAAGGACTCCTGCTGGAGGATTTACTCATCCTCTTTGCAATACTTGCCATCGCAGACACCCTGGCCTATGTCGTCGTGATTCCGACGCGTGCTACAAGTGCGGCCTCCCTGGCCATCGTATGAGAGATTGCCGTAAGGGTGAAATGGAGGGTACCTCGGGTCATGCTGATAGTAAGCCGCCTCCTACCACTGGGCGTGTCTACACGACATCTCGTGATCAGGCAAACAAATCTACAGGTACCATTACTGGAATTTTGTATATGTACGGCCAAGCTGCATGTGTTCTTTTCGACACGGGTGCCACTCACTCAGTTATTTCCACTACTTATGCCAAGAACATCAGGACACTTCCCTTGCCATTAGAAAATAAGCTTACCATTTCCACGCCTTTGAGGGACTATGTATTAATAACTCATGTATACAAGATTCTTCCTCTAGAGTTTGACGATAAAGTTCGTGCAGTAGATGCACTTCCCCTAGACATGATTGAGTTCGATATGATTCTCGGCATGGACTGGTTATCCAAGCACCATGCTACCATAGACTGCCACTCATATCGGGTGATCTTCAGCGACATTAATGCACCAGAGTACATTCATAACGGGTTCATACCCGGACGGTCTGTACAAGTCATATCTACCTTGCAAGCACGTGCATTACTGTCACATGGCTGTGAGGGTTATCTAGCTACGGTTCACGACAGGGATGCTGAATCCCCATCAATTCAGGATCAACCAGTAGTTTCGGAATTTCAAGACGTCTTTCCAGCTGAACTTCCAGGCATACCACCTGCACGGGAAGTGGAGTTTAACATCGACCTTGTTCCAGGAGCTGAACCAATCTCTAAGGCTCCGTATCGTATGGCTCCCATAGAGCTAAAAGAACTGAAGGACCAACTGCAGGAACTTCTTGAACGAGGGTTCATTAGACCAAGCGCATCTCCATGGGGCGCACCGGTCTTGTTCGTTAAGAAGAAGGACGACAGCATGTGACTTTGCATAGACTACCGTGAACTTAATAAGATTACCATCCGCAATAGATATCCACTGCCACGTATAGATGATCTGTTTGACCAACTTCAAGGAGCCAAACACTTCTCAAAGATCAATCTAAGGTCAGGCTACCATCAGCTAAGGGTTAAAGAGCAGGATATTGCCAAGACTGCTTTTCGTACCCGCTATGGCCATTATGAGTTTGTAGTCATGCCATTCGGCCTGACTAATGCTCCAGCAGTATTCATGGATCTGATGAACAGAATCTTCCACGAATTCCTTGATAAGTTTGTCATTGTATTCATCGATGACATCCTGATTTTCTCAAAGTCCACGGAGGAACACGAAGACCATCTCCGTACGGTACTACAGATTCTTCGTCAGAAGCAGTTGTATGCGAAATTCTCCAAGTGTGAGTTCTGGTTAATCAAAGTGGCATTCTTAGGTCACATTGTATCAGCAAAAGGGTTCACTATGGACCCAGCGAAGGTTGAGGCTATCACTAAATGGCCAAAACCAACGTCAGCGACAGAAGTCCGCAGTTTCTTAGGCTTAGCTGGATATTATCGCAGATTCGTGGAGAACTTTTCCCGCTTGGCATTACCTCTCACCAAACTGATGCGAAAAGGAGAGAAATTCGTCTGGACGGAAGAACGAGAGAAGAGCTTCGAAGACCTAAAGCAGAAGTTAGTATCTGCAACTATTCTTACTCTCCCATCTGGTACAGGTGGATTTCAGATCTATAGTGATGCATCGGGGAAGGGACTGGGTTGTGTTCTCATGCAACATGGGAAAGTGATCGCGTATGCTTCACGGCAGCTTAAGCCCTATGAAGAAAACTACCCTACGCATGACCTGGAACTTGCTGCAGTTGTGTTCGCATTGAAAATATGGAGGCACTACTTATACGGAGAATCATGCGACATTTTCACGAATCACAAGAGCTTGAAGTATATCTTCACTCAACGAGAATTGAACATGAGACAAAGGAGATGGTTGGAACTGTTGAAGGATTATGATATTAACCTACAGTATCATCCCGGGAAGGCTAATGTAGTAGCAGATACACTCAGCAAAAAGTCCGGAATGATCAACGGCATTGAAATCAAGGAACAAAACATAAGAGACTTGGAGCGGCTAGACATCGAAATCATGGTACGTGGGCAGCACGGATACTGGGCGAATCTTAGAGTAGAACCCGAGTTACTGTCTAGGATCAAGGAAGAGCAGAAGGATGATGGAGAAATTTGGGCGATAATTCAGAATTTATAGAAGCAGACAGAATTCAGAATGGACGCAGACGGTATCGTTTGGCAGGGCACGAGACTTTGTGTTCCTGACAATCAAGAACTCCGGGAAGCATTGTTAGCTGAAGCTCACAACTCCCCATTTTCTATACATCCTGGGTCGACAAAAATGTACCATGACATCAGACAGCACTTTTGGTGGAGTGCTATGAAACAGGATGTAGCCACTTATGTCTCCAAATGTCTTACCTGTCAGCAGGTTAAGATTGAGCATCAGCGATCGGGCGGTCTCCTTCAACCGTTGGATATTCCAGAGTGGAAGTCGGACAAAATCACCATGGATTTTGTTACCGGTCTTCCGCCTACCAAGAAGAAGCACGATGCTATTTGGGTCATTGTTGATCGACTCACCAAATCAGCTCATTTCTTACCGATACGCAAGGAAGATCCGGTAAGTAAACTCGCAGATACTTACAGAAGGGAGATCATGAGACTCCACGGTACTCCCTCCAGCATCGTCTCAGACATAGATCCTCGTTTCACGTTGCGATTCTGGAAAGGTCTGCAAAAAGCTTGGGGTACACAACTTAAGCTGAGTACGGCCTTTCATCCTCAAACGGGCGGACAGTCAGAGCGAACAATTCAGACATTGGAAGATACGTTAAGGTCGTGTGCGTTGGAATGGACAGGTGATTGGGACGATTACATATGTTTGGTCGAGTTTGCATACAACAACAGCTGGCACGCAAGTATCAAATGTGCTCCTTTCGAAATGTTGTATGGCAGGAAGTGTCGCGCTCTAATCTGCTGGGTTCAAGTGGGAGAGCGAACACTCGAAGGACCAGAAATTATAGGAATGACCAATGAGAAGATCGAAGTAGCTAAGCAAAAGCTGCAGGAAGCACGGTCACGTCAGAAGAGTTACGCCGATAAGCATCGTAGGGACATACATTTTAATGTGGGAGACCACGTCTTCCTCAAGGTTTCGCCGGCACGTGCTGTTAAACGCTTCGGGATCAAAGGGAAACTCAGTCCTCGTTTCATCGGACCATTTGATATCATTGAATGAATCGGTGAAGTATCTTACCGATTGGCGTTACCTCCTCAGCTTTCGCACGTGCATAACGTGTTCCATGTGTCCTTACTCAAAGGGTACAAGTATCATCCCCTTCACATGGTTCAGTATCCACTAGAACAGATACGTGAAGATCTCACTTTTATAGAGGAACCCGAACGAGTGCACGACAGGCAAGAACGAGTCATGAGAAGGAAGACGATTCCATTCGTCAAAATTCTTTGGAGGGACCATACCGAGCGGGAAGCCACTTGGGAAACAGAGGAGTCTATCCGGGATTCTTACCCTCACTTCATATTTTGAGTTCGGGTATGTTACTTCTTTCCATTTTGCTTTATCTATAATTCGGGGACGAATTATTCTTTTTAGGAGGGAAGAATTGTAAAACCCGCATGCTTTTACCATGAATAGTGCCCTTAAGATCGTACGTCCTAGATTAAAACTTACCTTATTTAGTATTGATCACATTCATGTGCTAATAGTCAAGCAAGTGCATACGTGTATGACATGATAAGTATCGATTACGTACGAACTCATGATAAACAGTTAATAAATATGTCACGTGAACATAATTAAATCATGATCACCATTTAAAATACGAACTAAAATAATTACGTAAATACATATAATATAATTACGAGCGTTAAGATTACGATAAACTACATGATAAAATAAACAGAAACACTTTAAACACGAACACGTTTAACCACGAACGAACACGAAACATCGGGACGCGAGAAAAGGTACGGGTACCCCATGTGGGGCCCCATACCCACGGCACACTAACCAAAATGGGCTTAGCCCATTGACTTTTACAAGAAAGGGGGGGTTATGGTAAATATGCTTTTCATTTTTACATTTCAAGCAAAATAGCATTTTAACCTAAAAAGTTTTCTCTCCTCCTCCTTGCCCTCTCTTTGTGCCGCCACCTTAAGGACCACCATAGGTGGTTGTTGATTGATCTTGATCACAAAAATCATTGCTATAAACCGTGTTTATTCATCCTCTTTCAAGCTACGTATTGGTATATCATTCTAAACCTTTCTTTTTAATTCTTTTAAATCTTTGATTATTTTCATGAACATGTTATTAATATTCTTATTAAAACATGATAATTAAACATTGATCTAACATGTTTTGGGGTAAATTAAAATCAAAGGATGATATAAAAGGGTGTTTGTTTTGGCCGCCTAGTATAACCAACCCGAGGGGGGGTTCGGTTTGCTTTTAGCCGCCACCACCAAGACCATTTTTGGTCTTGGTTTGTGCATGTGGGACCCACGGCAGCAAGGGGGCACAAGTACCCCGAGTTTGGCTCGGGGTACGGTGTCGAGTTCATGCCCGATTCATGGTTCGTTGGTTAAATCATGATTTATGCTACATGTTAATTTTATGAATTATGAACTTAGGATATAAATTAATTAATAACATGAGATATTAATTAAACCATGACTTAGGTTATTTTTAATTATTAATTTAGCATGATATTAATTTAACCTAAGTATTTTTATGTTATGAGTTATAATTAATTAATTATTTAAAACATGCCTATAATTAATTAATTTAGACATGACTTAGGTTATGTTATTAATACATAATAATACACATATTAACCTAAGTAATTTATTCCATTTTAATTAAAACATGTTATACTTTAATTAAAGTGCTTAACCTATAGTTTAATTAAATACATGAAATAATAATTAAACTATACACTATATCATATGACTTAAGAAATAAGCTTATAAACACTTAGACTTATATGTTAGCTTATGTAACCAGCTTAAATCTAATTATGGAAACTTCTATTTATAGAAACTTAATTAAATAAGACAACTAATTTATTAATGGAAACCTTCTATATATGGAAATCTATCTATTTCAGGCAGCTAATCTAATCATGGAAACCTCCTATATATGGAAACTTATTTAATTAAGGCAGCTGATCTATTTTTGGAAACTTTCTATTTTTAGAAACTAATCTATATTAAGCAGTAAATTCTATTTTAGGAAACTTTCTATTTTTGGAAAATTTCTATTTTTGGAAACTTTCTATTTTTGGAAACTTTCTATTTTTGGTAACTTTCTATTTTTGGAAACCTGCTATTTTTGGAAAGTTACTTATTATTACACAGTAAGTATAATAATACATGAAATACCAGTAATACTTAATCAGATAAATAAGAATACAAGATAAACACAGTTTAAGGCTTTAAACAGTAAACCTTGACCTAAAACACACAAAGTAAGCTAAGGTGAGACATAAAACCCAGTACGTAATCAGTGATTCGATACTTATACACGTGTGTATTCATGTAGCGTTAGTGATCCAGAAGTAGGAGTCTTTCTTCCGTTCATTCACTGGACTTGAGGTACGGATTCCCGTCCTTTCAGTATGGACATTCTTTCCTTATTAGGATTTCCCCGTATGCAGCCAACTGTTTTCCCCAGTATTTGTTTTATTGTTTTGAACTGCTTATGTTTAATTAGCATAATCTATAGCCATATACAAGCATGACCAGTTTCACCTAGATATGGAGGTACCATAACCATAACATTGGAGGCACCAATGTTACGACTTCCCCACGGCGGAGTGATTGCTCGTGGCGTCCCTTTCAGTTTTGGCCATATTATTATATCATGTGGGGCGTATGGGTGCATCCTAGTTACATGTTTTATTCAGTATTTCATGGTGAATGTGGTGTGTGCCTTGCATCCTTCACAAGGAGTTGATCCCTCCTACCCAAACCAGTATATTAATTAGAGGCATCCCCTCTAATCAGCATGATGAGGTCACCCCTCCAAGTATTCATGCACGTGACCTTTTCATGACCTATATGGGCTATGGTATATTTATGTTAAAACAGTTTTCATAAGATAAACATAAGGCTTTTCAAACTATAAAACCAGTTTTCTTAATACTTAACCAGTTTACTCAGAACTTAGTCTTCCGCTGTTATATGTTACATGCTTACCCTATTTCATGCTATATTGTACATCCGTGCACTGAGCGTCTTGCTCAGCCGTTTTCCTTTTCATGTTCCCAAAACGGCAGGTACTCAGGGACGCTCGTAGATCTCAAACGTACTTGCATATGGACTGGAAGCTTTACTGTCTTTCTTTACTTTATGCATTTCCTTTACTTTAATACAATTTGCTATGGACATTGTTTCGTCCTTTCCTTTTACAGTATCTATGTTTGTGTGTGATGAGCTCTACTTTGGGGTTACCGATGTTTGATTCCGTTATTTCCCCTTTTATGGTCAAATAATGCTTAGACATTTATCCTTGTATGCTTTGATGACACGCCATGATTATGCGTAAGATTCCATTTCCAAAATGGGGTGTTACACTCGTTCTTGTTTGGTTAACGAGGTGCCTTGCATTAGAACACGAATTCTATCCCATAACTCTTTGGAAACTTTATGTTTGCTGACGAGTTTGTAGACATCTGGAGGAAGGGCTTGGAGAATGATGTTTGTAGCATACTTAGCACATTTATCTTGAATCTTCATATCTCCAGTCAACTCACCCGTTGTGCGAGGACGAGTAGTCGTACCTTCCGTCACAGTACCATAATTTAATAGTCCATTGAGCACCGATGCCCCAATTAGATGTCCATTCTCCTTGTTTAACATATAAAGTCCCATTCGGGAAGCCCATTCCTCATACATAGTCTTGACCAACATTGGTGGACGATTATCCGTACCCGAGAGGATGGATTTATCCGTAAGAGATGTGTACTCCATTTCAATAAGTAAAGATTTACAAAGTTGATCGATCAATGAAAGAAAGTAAATGTGTTTGCTGTTGTGTGTAGAAACCGATAAATAATGTTAAAATCCCCTAAAATATGGCCAAAAAATTCCAAGATGAAATTGCACACGATTGTTAAAAATTTTCAAAAACACGTTTTTGAAAAATCTTGGAATACTTGTTGCCCTATCGCAATGCCTAAAGGCAATGCTGTCGCAGTGTCCAATCGCAATGTCCAATCGCAATGTCCAATCGCAATGTCCAATCGCAATTTCCAATCGCAATGTCCAATCGTAATGTCCAATCGCAATGTCCAATCAGAATGTCCAATCGCAATGTCCAATCGCAATGTCCAATCGCAATGTCGAATTGCAATACCCCAGTCGCAATATCCCTGTCGCAATACCTGTCGCAATACCCCTGTCGTAATGTGGATCGCAATAATAAACCCTAGATATTGCGATGGAGAGTCTGTCGCAATGGTACAAACAGTGCACGATTTTTTCCACTTTTCTCGGACAAAACACACCAAATTCGTGATTTTAAGCCAAAAATAGATCCAAACACCCAAAAATTTTGTGTTTTAAACCAAATTAACAATACCAAATCACTACCACAACTATGTAGATGATTTGTATCAAGATCAAACCATAAAAAACACAAAAAAAAAAAAATTGGTACTTTTGAAATCGGATCAATATAGCCGTGTAAATCAAGAACACAAACACAAAAACTAAGCAATCATCCCATGGCTCTTGATACCATTTGTAGGAATGTAAATCTTGCTTATGTTTTTAGAGAGAGAAAGAGATAGAGAGATGGTAGATTACACACACTTCTAGAGAGAGAAAACCAATGTTTACTATGTGAAAAATGATTAACCACTCTACCCTCTCCATCAAAAGAGAGGGTTTATATACCCAAGCCTTGTGATGGGCTTTGTCTTACAATGTTGGGCCTGCCTACACATGTTGTAGGCTAGGCTTGACTTTGTTTGTTTAATAAAGATATCTAGACTACGAGATACAACTTAATATATTGTCGGAGTGACCGAATCTTCCTAAATACATAAAAACGTATTTCCAACAGACCCAATGTTGTCAACGGTCAAAAACAACGTATCAGCGTCCAACGGCTATATTCTTTTCAGTGTTGGAAATTTTCCATGTCAGCGTTAAAATTGGTCTTATCAGCGTTTGGAAAGAAAAATGTCAGCGTCCAAAAATAAAAATAAATAAAAAGAAAAAGGACCTTAACAAAGTAATTTACCCTAGTGAAGATAACTCATAGATTGAAAATCACTATAGGGCGGCAAGCACTGTCCAATCATGCACACTTGCTTAAGTAAGTTAGACATAATTGTCCTCAAGTGTCCCTTGCTAACCAAAGTTCTTAAAAATGAAGTTATCTCATATAAACCCTTTGTAACTTCCCAGGTAAGCCCAATAAAAACGTTCGCAAGTCTCCCAATCGACCAAATCTAATTCTAGGCCAAAAAGTCTTGGCAGCGTACACAGTATATCAACTTTGCATGCTATAGTGCCTCACGATTTAGAAAAACTAACTTGTACTCACCAGTGGACACAATATAGAATTGTGATGAGAGTATTATAAGAATAACCAAAAATCCTAAAGGTTTCCTAAACCTCCCCTTAAATTATGATATACAAAGTTGCCAAAAATAATTATGCAATAATAATTTATGTCAAGAAAGGAATGTAAACATTCCAACCATCATCCATAAATTTGAACCCATTCCTAGTAAGCTCCATAGATCAATAAGCAACTCTGAATCCATTTGTATAATGCTCATATTACCTGCATGATTAGATAAAAAACCACAAAACTAACATATTGTTGTCAGCGTCCATTTTAAAACTTATCAGCATTAAAATAACATTTGTTAACGTTAAAAAAAATAAAGTGGAAAACTGATGAGATGGCATTTATACATGATCTCATCGGTCTTTTCGGGCTTTAAATGCATAAAAATGTCATAAAATACCATATATATGCTTGTGTTTGTTTACTTGTGTATTTTAGGTATGGATATCGTGAAAAAGACAAAAGATCACAAGAAACAAGGAAAAATGGATACGAGAAACAAAGCCATACAAAGAACCGGGCCCTAATTCATGATTTATCCAACATTTATCCTTGAAGACTTGAAGACATGCAAGATTGATCCTCATTAAATGAAGAAATGACACTTAAAACCCTTGTATAGTCATAATTACAAGTTTGGTCCCTTAAGTTTGTCAAAATTACACAAATGGTCCTTCAACTTTGAAGAAATGGCAAGTTTAGTCCCTTAACAATTCTAAAATGCCAATTATGGTCCCTCATGGAGTTAAAGTTGCATTGAAGACCTTTGAAGATCAACAATGTCAAGATCAGCCCTTGAATTATCTCAAAATGGCAAAAACAACCCTTGTATCCCTTTTTCCAAAAGTTTGTGCTAAAAGTGTAAAGAATTGAAAGATATTAACAAAGGAAATGAAGATTTGTTGACTGAAAACGTGTTATACAACTTTGGCCAAAACACAAGGACCAAAACTGCCAAAGCTCAAAGTTCAAACTCCTAAAAACGCGGGCAATAGTTACTGTAGCAATTTTACCATCAAGAACACCTCTTTTTACCCAGGATTAAAAAGATGAAACAAAGGGGAAATTAAAATTGGTTGTTCCCACGTGTAATTCACATCAAGACAATCACATCCTACACCAAAAACCTTAAATCCCACTACCTGAATGATACCCCCATTCCCACTCACAATACGACTCTTGGCATTTGATCATGACATGGCAAGATCAATGAACCAAAACCTTTCCTTTGTCACCAAGCACCAAACAAACGTCCATGATTCACCCAAACCAGCTGGCAACACGCCTAGAAGATTCTGCAAGGATAGAATAGGAAATTCAGTTCTAGGGTTTGTGAATAGTGCTAGCCTTGGCATTTGCCTATAAATAGACTCCTCGACCTGTGAGAGAGCTTTTGTTCCAATTTTAGGCTATTAAATCTTTGTAATTCCTTTTTAATTAATAAAATTTGATTTTCTAAATTTTGAGAAATCTCTTTTATATTTTGTTAAAAGTTGGTGTTGGAATAACCTGATTCTGAGTTCCATTTACATGTTTGAAGTTTTTTGAGGCAAAGTTTTAGTTGATAAAGCTTGGGTTTCAAAAATCAGAAAGTTATTGTTTATCTGATCTCACTTGTTGGTTTGTTCTTCTTAGCAGCATTGGAAGCTGGTACTTGTTCTGCTAGTACCTAAGCTCAAACAATACAGGGCCTGGATGTAGGTCTTGGAGGTTTGCACCTTCTTCCCTTTTCATTTTCTCTCTTATTTTTCTGATTTTGGTGATTATTGCATAATAGTTTATGAATCTTTGATTTGATGGTTGATTATTGTTCATTTGGAGTTGTTTGATGTTTATGAGGTGTTGTTAGTTTGATTTGTGGGTTAGAACTGGATAATCCTTTGAAAAATTGTGAAAACAAGTTTTTAAGGGGTGTTTGGGTCAACTTCATAATTTGGATTTTTGGTTTGTTAAGTGTTAGTTTGTGCTTGTGGTTATTAGTACTTGTGTATCTGATATACTTGGTCATATTGCTGCACATTTTGTGGTTTGAAACACCTTGATTCATAATAAGGGTATAAAATCTTTGTTACTTGGTAAAATTGGCTAGGATTTTGAGGACACCTAGATCTAAGCTTAGGCTAGGGCTAACAAGTGCTAAACCTTAGTTAATTACACCAGGAGAAGAGATTTGAGTGCTTGAATTTGGATCTGTGGTCAATTAGATCAGCAAATAGGTTTCTACATATGCACCTTGTTCATCAGTAACATTCATCTGCTTTGATCTGCTTATTTACTTTGATTCAGTGTTTGATATAAGTTTATTTGTGCTTATTTATAGTTTATATAGCTTGTGTATGCATCCTGTTTAGTTTGGTTGGCTTATTCATGCTAAATCTGCTTATTAAGTGCATAACTGCTTATTTCATATGTATGTGCATGATCTGGTGACTGTTTGATTGATTCTGGCGTATTGTGTGAACCATATTTGGATTTTCTTGTTGCTATTGACTCCTTGTGATTCACTTATCACAAGGGTGCCCTTGTTTCCAATTGAATCCAACTAAATCTCTCTAAAAAGCTTGGTCAAAAAGTCAAAGCAGTGGGAACTCCTTTCCCCTACTAGTTGCCACTGCTAGTGTTAATTGGGTTTCAGCTTATCAATAAGCTATAATAGCTTATTTTAACCAGCAACAACTTGGATTTTTTAATAGGTGCTCATTATTTGACACATTTGTTCATACTGGAGCATTTGGTGGGTTGACTTTGGGGTTTGACTAGAAAACCAACTTAGTTGACTTTTTCATAAGTGTTTATTGGCATATTCTGGCTTATTGGTTTTGCTTATTGGAATTTTGTTGATTGTTTTGGCTTATTGAGTCCATTTGTGACATTTTGCAAGTTGAATCAAGTCCTGAGGTGCCTTATTTCTCAAAAACGACTATTTTGTCTTTTTGTGAAATATTACTTTGCTTATTTCTGGCTTATTGAGTGTGCTTTTTCAAAATTTATTTTTACAGATCTCATAAGCATCCCAAAAGAAGGTTGTGTGTCAAATTAGAGCTTATGGCATTAGCTTATTGCTTACTGGGCTAAAAAGCCCAATAAGGATAAGCTGTTTGCATAATAAGTTGTGATAAGGTCACTTTCGGCTTTTGGGCCTTAAGAGTTTTGTGTTTAGAATCAAATTTTGAGTCAGATTGGGCTTTTCCAAGTCAATTGGGCCATGTTTGACTTTTTGGGCTAAAAAGCCCATTAGTGTTGACTGATTTTGATTTTGGCCCATTTGAGGGCCCAATAGGAGTATTCTGGTCATTTCACTTTGATTTTCTATTTATTTAGTGTAAAATAAACTAGTTTGCAAGTTTTTAGAATTTTTTTTATCAATTTTGGATTTTTATATTATTTTAATATTATTTTATTATTATATTTCAAATTTCACATTTTCCAACTTTTTACATTTTTCTTAGCTTAAATACATTAAAATAGGAATTTAGCAACTTTTAGAATAATTTTATCACTTCTAGATTAATTTTTATAATTATTTTAAGTTTTAATAGTTTTTAAATCATTTTAAATAGTTTTTATCAGTTTAAAAATTTCTAAAAATAGTTTTTAACCTTTTTAGGTCATTTTAGAGTTTTACCAATTGAAAAATCTTTATTTGGGCTTTTTGATAATTTATTTGATTTTTAGGGCTTTAATTAGCATTTAAAAATTGAATATTTAATTATTTAAAGGGTTTGAAAAAGTTTTGATCATTGGTAAACTCTAAGTTTATTAATTTTGATTTTTGGTAAATTTTTGGTAATTTTTAGAATTAATTTTTTATTTTTGTAGTTTTTATGATTTTACGTTTTGTCGTCGTAGTAATAATTTCACGTCTTCGTCATCTTCTTTTCTCATCCCCTTCTAAACCAATATTAATCTCAAATCATTTTCATCTTAGTTACACACATATACCTCCTTGGGAAACGAACTTTCTCACCATAAGGGTCATTAGTTTTTACGTTTTCCTAAACGTACACTTAATACTTACCGTTTTTACGCACCTTTTCCTAAAGGTCGTATTTTACCACAATCATTTTGGCGCCGCTGCCGGGGAGGTTTGTCGTGATTAATTTGCATTGTTGTTTTTAATATTAACCATATATAGTATTTGTATTAGTAGAAATCTACTAATACGTATAATCGGTTTTCTTGGTTTTTCTTGTGAAATTATTATTACTATATTGTATTAAGTATCACAACAAATAAACAATATCTCCAAAAGTGTGAAAACACAACCTTAATTGGGATTTGATCTCCTAATTATTGTATTCGAATCTCAAACAAAAAGAAAAAGGCGAAAATAGATAAATTCTTTCGTGAAGCTCGATTTTGAAAAATACAAACTATAAGGTGGGTATAAGGCGGGTATTATAAAATATACCCTAAGGAAAAAGGCTCTTAAGTGCTTCGCACCGCCTCGTTTCCCCGCTTGCTTGTGAGTATTTTGAGATTGAAGGCTAATCGAGGGTTTTGCCGCCCAAAGTATTATTACGTATAATATATTTGCTTGGTTTCTTTGTGATTAAACCCTCTTGAACAACTTGGTTTTCACCAAAGTTCTAAAGTCATTCAAAGGCGTTCACTCCACGTGATCGTTTTCATTCCTTTGAGGCTTCTTTAATCAAGAGTTTGATTCGAGGAGAGATTTTGTAGATTGTTGTCTACGAAGATACACCAAAATCCAAAAAAAAAAAAAAAATACAATCAAAAACACAAAAAAAAAATTGAAAATTCACAAAACACCCAAAAAGAATCTTCTTTGCTCACCTCTCATTCTTCGTGAAGTTTATGATCACTCGTAATCAAGCAAAACGAGCTCGTAACGTCTTCAAAAGCAAGCAAATCAAGAGACGTTGATTGAAGAACAACCTCCAATTGTTGAACCTATTGTAGAACAAGAAGTCGTCATGGCTAATCGTACTATGATGGAGTTGCTACAAGCACCCACCGAGGGTTTTGGAGAGGCCATTGTGATTCCCGCCATCCTTGCGGAGAATTTCGAGATTAAGACGGGTTTAATGTCGATGTTGCAAGCAAATAAGTTTAGAGGTCATGAGAAAGACAACCCGTATTATCACATTAGGAATTTTAACCGTCTCACCGCTACTAGCAAGTTTAAGGATGTTCCACATGACGCCATTAAGATGATGTTGTTTCCATACTCGTTAGATGGACCCGCAAAAATTTGGCTTGAGAAAGAACCGCCAAATTCGATTTTGACATGGGGTGATCTCGTTTCTAAGTTTGTGAACAAGTTTTTTCCACCATCTAAAACAACACATTTGAAAAATGAGATTTCACGATTTATGCAAAGAAATAATGAAAGTTTTTCAATGGCATGGGAACGCTTTAAAGAAATGTTACATGAATGTCCACACCATGATTTTTCGGAATTGCATCAAATTGATACTTTTTATAATGGGCTTAATGATCATGAACGAGATTACTTGAATGCCGCCGCGGGTGGTAATTTTTTGTGCAAAACGACCAATGAGGCTTTACAAATTATCGAGAATAGATCTAAGGTTTATAGCCCTCGTAACACACCGAGTGTTGCCAATTTGGGTTCGTCATCATCGTCATCATCTCGTAGCATTAATGCCTTACATGATGAAGCTAATGAGGAAAATTGGTTTTTCGATATATTTGCTAATCTTATGTCCCATGGAAAGCTCAAGAAGCTTCAAATTCCGCTTCGGTTAAAGCGGTTGCTAAGAGTTGTTTGTCTTGTGGTGGAGCTCATGATCTTTCCGAGGGCATTACCGCGGATGGTAACACTTCGAGTGCATATGTAGCAACAGGAACTTATAACCAAAACGGTCAAGGTTCCCGCCCAAATCAAGCTCCACCAAATCAAAATGCTAATAACTATCGAAACAACAACCAAGGTGGTAATTACCAAGGCAATTCACGTAACTACAACAAGGGGAATTATCAAAGTGGGAATGGACAAGTCACTAATCAAAACCAAAACCGTGATTTTCAAAACACTACACAAGGTTTTCAAAATGCTCACACTAAAAATTTTCAAGGAGACTTTTTGGATTATGCTAAAGCAAATGATGCTAAATTTGATAACATGCAACGTGAGATGATTAGCTTAAGATCCGAGTTGAAACGAGCTTAAAAATGAACTTTCTAATGAACTTAAAACTCATGCAAATAAAATGGAAGGAAATGTCCAACGTCTTCAACAAAATCAACAAAAGATGGAATTAGGACAACATGAGATTAAACAAGAGTTTTTAAAAGCGGATGCTAGGCAATCAAAATTTGAGGACCGAATGGCTAAAATGTTTGAAGCAATCATGTTTAAACCCTCTTCCTCGGGTGGTCTTCCTAGTGATACCATTGCAAACCCGAAGGGAGAAATTAAGGTTATTACTACACAAAGTGGTAAAACTTTCAAGGAACCAATCTCTCGTCCAAGTACTTCTACGGAGAAGGAAATCGAGAAAGAACCCGAGGTGATGGTTGAAAAGGAGCACATTACAATCCCACGAAGTACCGCTCAAACCACACCTACGGTTGAACCAATACCAATTGTGGAACCCGAGATTCAAAGGCCGTTGCCTAATGTCCAACCCACACCACCCTTACCTTACCCTTCGAGACGAAACAAATAGAAATTGCAAGAACGTAACAAACAACAAATCGAGCTTTTTATAAAAATGTTTCAACAAGTGCATTTTGATGTGAGTTTAGCCGACGCATTGTTGTATATGCCTCGCTTCGCTTCCACTTTTAAAAGTATGATGAGCGATAAGGAAAAGCTTTCAAAGCTTGCTAATTGTTCTTCGGTTTATCTTAACCGCATACCAGAAAAAGTTGGTGACCCCGGAAAGTTTCTCATTCCTTGTGACATACAAGATATGAAAGAATGCCTCGCCTTGGCCGATCTTGGTGTGAGCATTAATTTGATGCCATTTTCCATTTGGAAATCGCTTTCGCTTCATGCTCTTATTCCTTCGAACATGTCTATCGAGATGGCCGATCATTCTATGATTTTAGCATGTGGAGTAGCCGAAGATGTTTTCGTGAAAGTGGGGAAGTTATACTATCCCGTTGATTTTATAGTAGTTGACATCCCCACGGATCCTCAAGTTCCTCTAATTCTAGGTCGTTCATTTTTAGACACCTCGAGATCGCTTATCGACGTTCATGCAAGAATTATCACTTTTAGATTCAACGAAGAGGAACTTGTTATAAACGCTACTCAAAACTCGAAACCTTCTCATGTTTATATAATCGCTACCATCAATCACATTGACATCGTTGATGTGGTTTGCGATGAGTTTTTACAAGAAGTGTTAGGTTATTCCGATAGCTCGTCAAGTGGCAATCCCACTATTTTGGATCCGATTCTTGCTAATTCCACACCAAATCTCACTCCATTCCAAGGAGGCGATCTCACTCCAAATGAAATCGACAATTAAGATGAGGTGTTGATTAGTGATGATACTTCTATTCCACCATTTCTTCCGCCGATGGAAGTTATGAGTGTTGAACCAAAATCTTCAATCGAGGAACCACCTATCCTTGAATTGAAAGATCTTCCTTCTCACCTTGAATACGCATTCTTGGAAGGTGATGACAAGTTGCCAGTTATTATTGCAAGAGGTCTTGCTAATGATGAAAAAACCGAGATCTTGAAAGTTCTTAAGGCTCATAAAGGGGTAATCGTGGAAAATTTCCGACATTAAGGGTATTGACCCAAAATTTTGTACTCACAAGATTTTAATGGAGGAGGACTACAAACCCGCAATTCAAAGTCAAAGAAGGGTGAATCCCAAAATTCACGATGTCATTAAAAAGGAAGTGTTGAAACTCCTTGACGCGGGAATGATTTATCCTATCTCCGATTGCCCATGGGTGAGCCCAATCCATTGTGTCCCTAAAAAGGGAGGAATGACCGTTGTGCCTAATGAAAACAACGAGTTAATTCCCACTCGTGTTGTGACCGGTTGGAGGGTGTGTATTGACTACCGAAAGTTAAATGACGCCACCCGTAAAGACCACTTTCCTTTGCCCTTCATAGATCAAATGTTGGAGCGACTCGCGGGAAATGAATTCTATTGCTTTTTAGATGTTTTTTCCGGTTACTTTCAAATCCCTATCGACCCTCGTGATCAAGAGAAGACTACGTTTACGTGTCCTTATGGAACGTTCGCTTATCGTAGGATGCCTTTCGGACTTTGTAATGCACCGGGTACGTTTCAATGGTGTATGATGGCGATTTTTCACGATATGATCGAGAAGTTGATGGAAGTGTTTATGGAAGACTTCTCGGTGTTTGTCAATTCGTTCACGTCGTGTTTATCTAATCTCGAGCAAATGTTAAAACGTTGTGAAGAAACCAATCTTGTGCTTAATTGGGAAAAATGTCATTTTATGTGTAAACAAGGAATCGTCTTAGGACATAAGGTGTCGAAAGCGGGGATTGAGGTCGATAAAGCTAAGGTAGACGTCATCGCCAAGTTACCTCATCCCAAAACCGTTAAGGGAGTTAGGAGTTTCCTAGGCCACGCGGGCTTTTATCGTCGTTTCATCAAGGACTTTTCGAAAATCTCTCGACCTATGACACACCTTCTCGAGAAGGATGCTCCTTTTAATTTCAATGAGGATTGTGTTAGAGCTTTTGAAATTCTAAAAAGGAAACTTACCGAAGCTCCCATTCTTGTTGCTCCTAATTGGGAATTACCCTTTGAAATCATGTGCGATGCAAGTGATTATGCTATAGGGGCCTATCCACTATGCTAGTAAGACGATGACCGAGGCTCAATTAAAGTACACCACAACGGAAAAGGAATTCCTTGCAATGGTCTATGCTTTTGAGAAATTCCGACCTTATCTCGTCTTAACTAAAAGCATCGTGTATACCGACCATTCGGCTATCAATTATCTCTTAGCTAAGCAAAATGCTAAGCCGAGATTGCTTCGTTGGATGCTCCTCCTCCAAGAATTTGATGTCACCGTGCTTGACAAAAAAGGAGCCGAGAATCTAGCGGCCGATCATCTCTCTCGTCTAGAAGATCCTCACAAAGATGCTTTCGAGAACAAGGAAATCCCCGAAACATTTCCTCTTGAGACTCTCGGTGTAGTGAATTCTAAAGACACCACCCCATGGTTTGCCGACATTGCAAATTACCATGCGGGCAATTTCATAATCAAGGGTATGACGACACAACAAAAACGAAAATTCTTTCGTGACATCAAGTTCTATTTTTGGGACGACCCTTATCTCTTTCGGGTTTGTGCGGATCAACTCGTTCGGCGTTGTGTTTTTGGTACCGAAGCTTCTAGTATCCTTAGAGCTTGTCACGAGGGACCCACGGGTGGTCACCACGGTGCTAATCTTACGGCTAAGAAAGTGTTTGATGCCGGATTCTTTTGGCCTTCTATCTATCGTGATGCACACGCACTTGTGAAGTCGTGTGATTCGTGCCAACGTCAAGGAAAATCGTCTCAACGTGATGAAATGCCGCAAAACATAATTCAAGTGTGTGAGATTTTCGACATATGGAGAACAGACTTTATGGGGCCGTTCCCATCGTCTCATGGTAACAAATTATCCTCGTCGAGGTGGACTACCTTTCTAAGTGGGTGGAAGCTAAGGCTTTGCCTACTAATGATGCTCGTGTGGTAGTGAAGTTTTTGAAGCAACTATTCTCTCGGTTCGGAACCCCTCGTGCTATTATAAGCGATCGTGGAACCCACTTTTGTAATGACCAATTCAAGAAGGTCTTAAAGAAATATGGAGTTACTCATCGTCTTTCTACGGCTTATCACCCGCAAACGAGTGGGCAATTCGAGGTTTCGAACCGAGCTTTGAAAAGGATATTAGAAAGGTCGATTGGAGAAAACCGTGCTTCATGGTCCGACAAACTCGATTATGCTTTATGGGCCTTTAGGACCGCTTATAAGACACCTATCGGTTGCACTCCTTATAAGTTAGTCTATGGGAAGAATTGTCATTTGCCCATTGAATTGGAGCACAAGGCATATTGGGCCCTTAAGCATGCAAACTATGACTTGAAGACCGCGGGAGATCACCGGAAAATACAATTGAATGAATTGGATGAATTAAGAGACAATGCTTATGAAAATTCACTAATTTTTAAAGAAAATACTAAAAAGTTTCATGATTCAAAGATTAAAAACCGGGTTTTTAACGTTGGTGATCAAGTGTTACTTTTTAACTCTCGACTTAAGATATTTTCCGGGAAATTGAAATCTCGTTGGTCGGGTCCGTTCACCATTACACAAGTGTTTCCTTATGGGACCATCGAGCTAGCTCAAGATGATGGTCCTAACTTCAAGGTGAATGGACATAGGCTTAAGCACTACTTTGGTGGGGACATTCCTTCAATGGTTGCCCTCGACCAAGTCACTTTCCCCAATGATTATTAGCATTGAGGGGATCGAGTCGAGCTCATGACTCGGTAATCAAAAACGAGGTGCCTCGTGGGGGAGATCCCATGCTTATCCTTTTATGCTTACTATTCACTAATAAGGGGACTTGTATCCTTCCAACTCGTTGTCTCGTGGTTGTTTGTGATTGTGTTATCTAGATCATCATCATCATCTACGATTGAAGACTCTCGTGTTCTTTTACGTGAGCCTCCATCGTTTGCTTGAAGAAGTTTTTCACGAATCCATTGACATATCCTTTATTGTTCTAACAATTATCTTTTAGCATACTTAATAAACGGCTTTAGATATATTGTTGATCACCCTTTCCATGCTAGATCCTAAGCATTCGATTCTTCGTCTCTAGTATGGGGGTGCTCCACCCTTAGACTCGAAACATTGAGGACAATGTTTACTTTTAGTATGGGGGGTGAATAGGTACTTTCTTTGCTACGCCATCACGTTCTCCAACTTTCAATGATATGTTTTTGTTACTAATAAGGCTAAAAATGGCCAAATTTTAAAATTTTTCCTAGTTTTCATAAGTGTTTTTAAGACACGAATGTATATTTTCCGATGGGTAGAATAAGAGATAATTTTTGACTTGATGGGCATTTGGAGCCATTTACATTCCTTAACCGCTCAATTCAAGTTTTGCTAGACTTTTATATAGGGAGCTTCAAAACACGAAAGTCTTAGCTCATTCGGGTTAAGAACAAGAACTTTTCGCAAGTTCCTATAATTGATCCTAGAAAGTCACTTATCAAGGGAACTATAAAATGCATTCTCTAAACTTGAAAAAGTCCAAGAAAGTGAAAGATCCTATAGGTGACTTGAAAACCCAAAACTTTGATTTGATATTGTCTCAATGAAAGCTAATCTAAATTTGGCTTAATTTTGACTTGCATGGATAAGTATTCACGAGTCTCTTTAATTAGAGGTCTTTATATAGTGAAGAACGAGAAATGATAGAGTTAGACAAGTGATCATGCTAAACGTAGAACATGAAAATGTTCTTTCAAAAACTCATATGTTTTTAATTGTGGCTTTTTCTTCCCATAAGATCAATGCATTAGGAATAAAAATAATTGCAATAAGTAAGGTCGTACGATTTGAAAGGTTACTTAGCCTCTAGCGCAAGATCGTTTAAAAGTTGCTCGGGGTTGAATAGAGTTCATAGCCAAGGCATAACTTATTGAAGCGGGACGAGAAGATTGGCGATCAGCCAAAAAGGCCCTAACAAGGCATAAGGAGCCCTATTTTGTTGCTAAAGATCCAAAGATGATGTGAAGTATCATTATTCCTAAATCAATATGAAGGATCGAGACACACGACGAAAAGCAATTACTCCCCTAAAGATCATGGAGAAAGTCTATCCAAAAAGACCCTTACAAGGTATGAGGATAAATATATCCAAGTCCGAAAAGGAGGCGGATCGTTGTATATCAAAATCCAAAGTAAAGATTGAAGAAAAATGATGAAGTCGTGGTCCATATATGAAGAATCTCTCAAAAACATCAAGTGAAGAAATTCCATATATGTGAAGAGAAGACCATAATTTCAAGAACGTCTTCCCAAGATTTGAAGTATGAAGTACATGCCAAATATCGGTCCGAGAAAGGTCTCAAATCGTGAAACGAGTTATGCCAAGATATGAACTTAAGGAGATACACAAGAAGCCGTTTTAAAAGATTTTGTCCTTCGGCTAACTATCGATCAAATCTTGCTACTTTGCTTTCGGACTAATAACTACTCAAATAAGTCAATATGAATAACTTGTGATCCATGACAAATAGTTAAAAAATGCTAGTAACCCATTTCCTTTTATAATAACTAGGATTGAGGGGAGAAAAAGTATTACACAATTTGGACGTATGAGTAGAGTTAGCATTGTGACTTGTACTAACAATGATATCATTTTTGCACTTAGCATGGAATGTATGACAATCAAGGATGACGAAGTTTACTCTAAGGGACATTTGCTTGTTTCTATTCTTTGATCCTAAAAGTCACATTTGTGATGAAAATCATACATTATGTCTTTACACATCTTCGTAGTATCTTGCAAGTCTTTTACTCTTCAATAAAGGTTAATAAAATTTAACTTTGGTGATGCTTAGATACTTTATTCTAGCATTGCGTGAGGGCACGGCAATGGCTTAGTATGGGGGAGTGATGAGATGGCATTTATACATGATCTCATCGGTCTTTTCGGGATTTAAATGCAAAAAAATGTCATAAAATACAATATATATGCTTGTGTTTATTTACTTGTGTATTTTAGGTATGGATATCGTGATAAAGACAAAAGATCACAAGAAACAAGGAAAATCGGACACGAGAAACAAAGCCGTACAAAGAACCGGGCCCTAATTCATGATTTATCCAACATTTATCCTTGAAGACTTGAAGACATGCAAGATTGATCTTCATTGAATGAAGAAATGACACTTAAAACCCTTGTATATTCATAATTACAAGTTTGGTCCCTTAAGTTTGTCAAAATTACACAAATGGTCCTTCAACTTTGAAGAAATGGCAAGTTTAGTCCCTCGACAATTATAAAATGCCAATTATGGTCCCTTATGGAGTTAAAGTTGAATTGAAGACCTTTGAAGATCAACAATGTCCAAGAACCTTAAATCCAAAACACAAGGACCAAAACTGCCAAAGCTCAAAGTTCAAACTCCTAACAACGCGGGCAACAGTTACTGTAGCAATTTTACCATCAAGAACACCTCTTTTTACCCAGGATTAAAAAGGTGAAAACAAAGGGGAAATTAAAATTGGTTGTTCCCACGTGTAATTCACATCAAGAAAAACACATCCCACACCAAAAACCTTAAATCCCACTACTTGAATGATACCCCCATTCCCACTCACAATACGACACCTGGCATTTGATCAAGACATGGCAAGATCAATGAACCAAAACCTTTCCTTTGTCACCAAGCACCAAACAAACGTCCAGGATTCACCCAAACCAGTTGGCAACACGCCTAGAAGATTCTGCAAGGATAGAATAGGAAATTCAGTTCTAGGGATTGTGAATAGTGCCAGCCTTGGCATTTGCCTATAAATAGACTCCTCAATCTATGAGAGAGCTTTTGTTCCAGTTTTAGGATATTAAATCTTTGTAATTCCTTTTTAATTAATAAAATTTGATTTTCTGAATTTTGAGAAATCTCTTTCATTTTTTGTTAAAAGTTGGTGTTGGAATAGCCTGATTCTGAGTTCCATTTATATGTTTGAAGGTTTTTTAGGCAAAGTTTTAGTTGATAAAGCTTGGGTTTCAAAAATCAGAAAGTTATTGTTTATCTGATCTCACTTGTTGGTTTGTTCTTCTTAGTAGCATTGGAAGCTGGTACTTGTTCTGCTAGTACCTAAGCTCAAACAATCCAGGGCCTGGATGTAGGTCTTGGAGGTTTTCACCTTCTTCCCTTTTCATTTTCTCTCTTATTTTTCTGATTTTGGTGATTATTGCATAATAATTTGTGAATCTGTGATTTGATGGTTGATAATTGTTCATTTGGAGTTGTTTGATGTTTATGAGGTGTTGTTAGTTTGATTTGTGGGTTAGAACTGGATAATCCTTTGAAAAATTGTGAAAACAAGTTTGTAAGGGGTGTTTGGGTCAACTGCATAATTTTGGTTTTTGGTTTGTTAATTGTTAGTTTGTGCTTGTGGTTATTAGTACTTGTGTATCTGATATACTTGGTCATATTGCTGCACATTTTGTGGTTTGAAACACCTTGATTCTTAATAAGGGTATAAAATCTTTGTTACTTGGTAAAATTGGCTAGGATTTTGAGGACACCTAGATCTAAGCTTAGGCTAGGGCTAAAAAGTGCTAAACCTTAGTTAATTACACCAGGAGAAGAGATTTGAGTGCTTGAATTTGGATCTCTAGTCAATTAGATCAACAAATAGGTTTCTACATATGCACCTTGTTCATCAGTAACATTCATCTGCTTATTTACATTGATTCAGTGTTTGATATAAGTTTATTTGTGCTTATTTATAGTTTATATAGCTTGTGTATGCATCCTGTTGAGTTTGGTTGGCTTATTCATGTTAAATCTGCTTATTAAGTGCATAACTGCTTATTTCATATGTCTGTGCATGATCTGGTGACTGTTTGATTGATTCTGGCTTATTATGTGAACCATATTTGGATTTTCTTGTTGCTATTGACTCCTTGTGATTCACTGATTACAAGGGTGCCCTTGTTTCCAATTGAATCCAACTAAATCTCTCTAAAAAGCTTGGTCAAAAAGTCAAAGCAGTGGGAACTCCTTTCCCCTGCTAGTTGCCACTGCTAGTGTTAATTGGGTTTCAGCTTATCAATAAGCTATAATAGCTTATTTTAACCAGCAACAACTTGGATTTTGTAATAGGTGCTCATTATTTGACCCATTTGTTCATACTAGAGCATTTGGTGGGTTGACTTTAGGGTTTGACTAGAAAACCAACTTAATTGACTTTTTCATAAGTGCTTATTGGCTTATTCTGGCTTATTGGTTTTGCTTATTGGAATTTTGTTGATTGTTTTGGCTTATTGAGTCCATTTGTGACATTTTGCAAGTTAAATCAAGTCCTGAGGTGCCTTATTTCTCAAAACGACTATTTTGTCTTTTAGTGAAATATTACTTTGCTTATTTCTGGCTTATTGAGTGTGCTTTTTCAAAATTTCTTTTTACAGATCTCATAAGCATCCCAAAAGAAGGTTGTGTGTCAAATTAGAGCTTATGGCATTAGCTTATTGCTTAATGGGCTAAAAAGCCCAATAAGGATAAGTTGTTTGCATAAAAGCTGTGATAAGCTCACTTTCAGCTTTTGGGCCTTTAGAGTTTTGTGTTTAGAATCAAATTTTGAGTCAGATTGGGCTTTTCCAAGTCAATTGGGCCAGGTTTGACTTTTTGGGCTAAAAAGCCCATTAGTGTTGATTGATTTTGATTTTGGCCCATTTGAGGGCCCAATAGGGGTATTCTGGGCATTTCACTTTGATTTTCTGTTTATTTAGGGTAAAATAGACTAGTTTGCAAGTTTTTAGAATTTTTTATAAATTTTGGAATTTTATTATTATTTTAATATTATTTTATTATTATTTTTCAAATTTCACATTTTCCAACTTTTTACATTTTTCTTAGCTTAAATACATTAAAATAGGAAGTTAGCAACTTTTAGAATAATTTTATCACTTCTAGATTAATTTTTATAATTATTTTAAGTTTTAATAGTTTTTAAATCATTTTAAATAGTTTTTATCAAATTAAAATTTTCTAAAAATAGTTTTTAATCTTTTTAGGTCATTTTAGAGGTTTACTAATTGAAAAATCTTTATTTGGGCTTTTTGATAATTTATTTGATTTTTAGGGCTTTAATTAGCATTTAAAAATTGAATATTTAATTATTTAAAGGGTTTGAAAAAGTTTTGATCATTGGTAAACTCTAAGTTTATTAATTTTGATTTTTGGTAATTTCTAGAATAAATTTTTTATTTTTGTAGTTTTTACGATTTTACGTTTTGTCGTCGTAGTAATAATTTTCACGTCTTCGTCATCTTCTTTTCTCATCCCCTTCTAAACCGATATTAATCTCAAATCATTTTCATCTTAGTTACACACATATACCTCCTTGGCAAATGAACTTTCTCACCATAAGGGTCATTAGTGTTTACGTTTTCCTAAACGTACACTTAATACTTACCCTTTTTACGCACCTTTTCCTAAAGGTCGTATTTTACCACAATCAAAAACCCAATCTTGTACAAAGACTAATAACAGTACACATCCTGTACAAACTATACAATGACTTCAAAAACACATTAAGGTGAGATTGATCATTCCAATACTTGTTACCAAGTACTGGAACCTCCCAACATCAAAAGGTTTAGTTAAAAGATCAGCCACATATGCTTCTGTGTCTACCCTATCTGGATGTATTAAAACTTTTTCAAAACAATCTCTTATAAAATGATATCTAATTTTAATGTGTTTTGTTTTAGAGTGATGTACATGATTCTTAATACTGCATAATGTAGTGTTATTCTCTACAAATATCTTGGTATGCATAAAATTATACCCATAATCCAACAACTGGTTTTGTATCCATAGAAATTATCCACAAAAAGCAGCTGCATCTACATATTCTTCTTCCGTTGTAGAGTTGGACGCCACTGTTTGTTTCTTGCATTGCCAAGATATCAATCTGCTCCCAAGAAATTGGCATCCACCAGTTGTGGATTTCCTATCAAACTTATCACCTCCATAATCACTGTCTGAATAACCAATAAGCTCCAATGGAGAATCCTTTGGATACCACAATCCCAAGGTGGGATAGCACCTAAGGTATCTAAAGATCAATTTGACAGCATGAAGATGACACTCTTTGTGAGTCGCCTGATGGCGTGTACATGTACACAAACAAAACATAATGTCAGGTCTAGAAGCTGTAAGATACATTAATTATCTAATCATTGATCTATAATGCCTGACATCCACCTCTTTTCCATCTCCAGTCTTTCCCCAAGGGTGTTCCCTATCCATGGGTGTGCTAGCCCGTTTTTCATGTGGAGAAAATCCAAACTTCTTCAAGATTTCTGATACATACTTGTCTTGAGAGATAAAGATACCATCTTCTTTGTGTTGGTATTGTAAACCTAGAAAGAAGTTCATCTCTCCCATTGCACTCATCTTGAACTTGTCTGTCATGAGCTTGGAAAAGTCTTCACTCATCTTTGGACTTGATGAACCAAAGATGATATGATCCACATAAACCTGAACAGGTAGAAAGTTCATACCAATCTTCTTGGTAAATAAGGTCTGGTCTATGGTGCCCCTCTTAAATCCATTTTCCACCAGATAGGTGGGTAATGTTCCATACCATGCTCTTGGGGCTTGATGAAGTCCATACATTGCTTTCTTCACCCTATACACTTTGTCTGGATGTACTGAATCTTCAAAACCAGGAGGCTGCATAACATAAACCTCCTCTATAATTGTGGCATAAAGAAAAGCACTCTACACATCCATTTGATAAACTGTGAAGCCCATGCAAGAAGCATAGGCTAGGAAAATCCTTATTGCTTCTATCCTTGCAACAGGTGTAAAAACCTCTACATAGTCTATTCCCACTTCTTGTGTATAGCCTTGAGCAACTAAACGTGCCTTGTTTCTGACCACAATTCCTCTTTCATCTTTCTTGTTTCTAAGAACCCAACGTGTCCTAATAGGTCTTACATATTTTGGACAATCAACTAATTCCCAAACATCCTGAATAGCAAACTGGTGAAGCTCATCCTGCATTGCTTCCACCCAACTTGGTTCTTTGAGAGCATCAAAAATCTTAATGAGTTCCTGTTGTGACAGAAAACAAGCAAACAAACATGCCTGTAAAGAGGGGTATCGACCTTCTTGTGGATATTGGTAATGAAACCTCCTTGAGTCTGATGAGACCTTCTTGTTTGAATAGGAGACAAAACATCACCAATGATTAGAGAAGGAGGATGATTTTTAATAGTAGTTGTAAGTGTTCCTCCTTTGATAAGTGTGTTTTCTTCAATCTCAGTCTCCATGTTGCCAATATCATCTTCATATCCACCTCCATCATCACTAGAATGAACATATTCATGAACTATAGAAGGTTCACCTTGTTCAAAAGTATTGGAAGAGAATAAATGGTAAAATGGGTTGTCACCGTTTGAGCTATCAACGCCTGAATTTGACCTGTCAGCGTCGGATTTTCCTTTATTAGCGCTTGAAGATTCATGCATGTTTTCATCAACTGGCTTTTCTTGTGGACCAACTTCCTCCTTATCAGCAGCAGCAGCTTGTGCAAATCCATCAGTCCATATAGAAATGGTAACATACTCAAGTATGTGGTCTGATTTAACATACTCAAGTTGAGGTTTCTTGCATGTATTATGGTGGGGGTCATGATTTCTCCGAATGTATTACCAACGGTGGTAATACTTCGAGTGCCTACGCGGCCACGAGAACTTACAACCAGAACGGTCAAGTTACCCGCTCTAATCAAATGACTGCATCAGCTTTTGCACCCAATCAAAATGCTAACAATTATCGAAACAATCAAGTTGGTTACAAAAACAATTACAAGGGTAAAAATTATGGGAATCAAGGGGCTAATAAAAATCAAGTGCAAAACAAGAATCAAAACAATGATTTTCAAAACAACAACAAGAGTTTTCAAAACTTGATAGATCTTCCAAATGAATTTGTTGAATACGCAATTGGAAATGATGCTAGGTTTGATAATATACAAAGGAAGATCATTAGCCTAAGATCCGAGTTTAAGAATGACTTGAAAAAGGAGTTGAAAAACGAGTTAGAAAATATGCTTAAGATTCATACGAACAAAATAGAGGGTAATGTGACTAGGTTACAACAAAACCAACAAAATATGGAACAAGAGCAACATGAAATAAAACAAGAAATGATTAAGGCCGATAAGAGGCAATCTATGTTTGAAAATAAAATTTCATCCATGTTTGAGGCTATAATGTGTAAACCGTCTTCGTGTAGTCTTCCTAGTAACACCATATCGAACCCTAAAGGAGTGATGAAAGTGATTACCACACGATGTGGTAAGACACTTAAGGAACCGACTCCTCAACCAATTACTCCAATGGTGAAGGAAATTCAGGAAGAATCCGAGGTGGTGGTCGAAGAGGAGCATATCCTAATCCCACGAAGTACCGCTCAAACCACACCTACGGTTGACCCATTACCATCATTGGAACCCGAGATTCCAAAGGCTATGCCTATGCCTCAACCCGCACGACCTTTTCCCTACCCATCGTGACTTCGTAAGGAGAAACGAAAAGAGCGTGACAATTACTAATTCGAGCTTTTTATGAAAATGTTTCGTGACGTGCATTTCAATGTATGTTTTGCCGACGCTTTGGTCATGATGCCTCGATTTTCCGCTAACATTAAGAGTATGTTAAACAACAAGGAGAAATTGCAACATTTGTCTAGTTGTTCATCGGTTTATCTTAACCGCATACCTCAAAAAGTCGGTGATCCTGGTAAATTCTTGATTCCATGTGCTATCCAAGATATGGAAGAATCCTATGCCTTGGCTGATCTTGTTGCTAGCATTAACTTGATGACACTTGAAATCTTCAAGTCGCTCAATCTTACTAATCTTACACCTTCACTAATGTCTATCGAATTGGCCGATCATTCCACGATTCCCGCATGTGGATTGGCCGAAGACATTTTTTTTAAAGTGGGAAAGTTCTATTATCCGGTAGACATTATCGTTGTCAATATTCCCACGGATCCTCAAGTTCCTCTTATTTTAGGTCATTCGTTTTTGGATACGTCAATGGCATTGATTGATGTGCATGCTAGAAAAATCACCTTACTTTCAACAACAAGGAACTTGTTCTAAACGCAACACAAAACTCTCCAATTTCTCATGTTTATTCCGTAACGACCATAAACCTCGTTGATATGATCGACGTCGTTTGCGAGGAATTTTTACAAGAAGTTTTAGCTTTTGTTGACGATGAAAATAGTGGCAATCCCACTATGCTTGATCCCATTCTTGATAATTCGAGACCATCCTTCACTCCATTTGAAGGTGGTTGTTTTACGTTGGAAGAATTTGATGTTCCTCGTACTTTTAACGAAGACCTCGACAACGATGAGGACTTCTCGATTATCAAGGATTTTCTTAACGATTTCCCATTTCCTCCACCCGAGGAGGTTATGAGTATCGAACCCAACTCTTCAATTGAGGAACCACCAATCCTCGAGATGAAAGATTTACCTCCTCGTCTTGAATACGTATTCTTGGGAGGAGACGATAAGTTGCTGGTGATTATTGCGAAAGATCTTTCGAATGATGAAAAAACCGAACTTATCGATGTTCTAAAGGACCACAAAGTGGCAATCGCGTGGAAATTATCTGACATTAAGGGGATTGATCCTAAATTTTGTACCCACAAAATCATAATGGAGGAGGACTACAAACCCGCAATTCAATGTCAAAGGAGGGTGAACCCCAAAATTCACGACGTCATCAAAAAGGAAGTCCTTTAACTCCTTGACGCGGGAATGATTTACCCTATTTCCGATAGCCCTTGGGTGAGTCCTATTCATTGTGCCCCTAAGAAGGGGGGAACGACTGTTGTGCCAAACGATGCCAACGAGTTAATTCCAACTCGACTCGTGACCGGTTGGAGGGTGTGTATCGACTATCGTAAGTTGAATGACGCCACTCGTAAAGACCATTTTCCCTTGCCCTTCATGGACCAAATGATGGAGCGTCTTGCGGGAAACAATTTCTATTGCTTTTTCGATGGTTTTCCTGTTACTTCCAAATCCCCATCGATACTCGTGATCAAGAAAAAACTACGTTTACGTGTCCATATGGAACGTTTGCCTATCGTAGAATGCCATTCGGAATTTGCAAAGCATCGGGAACCTTTCAAAGGAGCATGATGGCTATTTTTCATGATATGATCGAGAAGACGATGGAAGTCTTTATGGATGATTTTTCCGTGTTTGGTTGTTCATCCACTTCGTGTTTGTAGAATCTTGAGAGAATGTTAAAACGTTGTGAGGAAAGCAACCTTGTGCTCAATTGGGAAAAATGTCATTTCATGGTTAAGGAAGGAATTGTCTTAGGGCACAAGGTTTCGAAAGCGGGGATTGAGGTAGACAAAGCTAAGGTAGACGTCATCGCCAAATTACCTCATCCCAAAACCGTTAAGGAAGTTAGGAGTTTCCTAGGCCACGTGGGCTTTTATCGTCGATTCATCAAGGACTTTTCAAATATATCTCAACCCATTACACATCTCCTCGAAAAAGATGCTCCATTTGTCTTTAACGAAGGTTGTGTACGATCTTTTGAAATCCTTAAGAGGAAACTTACCGAAGCTCCCATTCTTGTTGCTCCCAATTGGAACCTCCCCTTCGAACTTATGTGTGATGCAAGTGATTACGCTATTGGGTCCGTATTGGGGCAACGTCATGAAAATCACTTCTTGCCTATCTACTATGCTAGCAAGACGACGACCGAGGCTCAACTTAAATACACTACAACGGAAAAGGAATTCCTTGTCGTGGTGTGTGCATTTGAGAAATTCCGACCTTACCTCATCTTGACCCAAAGCATAGTGTATACGGATCATTCGGCAATCAAGTATCGCATGGCAAAACAAGGTGCAAAGCCGATATTGCTTCGTTGGATTCTCCTCCTACAAGAATTTGATGTCGAAATCCTTGAAAAAAAAGGAGCCGAGAATCTAGCGACCGATCATCTTTCTCGTTTGGAAGATCCTCACCAAAGTGTGTACGAGAATAAGGAAATCAAATAAACATTTCCTCTCGAGACACTTGGTGTAGTGAATTCTAAGCTTGACTCATCCACCCCATGGTTCTCGGACATCGTAAATTACCATGCGGGGAACTTCATCATTAAGGGTATGACGACTCAAAAAAAACAAAAATTCTTTCGTGACGTCAAGTTCTACTTTTGGAACGACCCTTACCTCTTTCGAACTTGTGCGGATAAAATTATTCGACGTTGTGTGTTTGGCACCGAAGCTACTAATATCCTTAGAGCTTGTTACGAGGGACCCACGGGTGGTCACCATGGTGCTAATCTCACGGCGAAGAAGGTCTTTGATGCCGGATTATTTTGGCCTACTGTTTACCGAGATGCACACGCACTTGTGAAGTCATGTGACTCATTCTAACGTCAAGGAAAAGCATCACAAAACGATGAAATGCCACAAAACATCATCCAAGTGTGTGAGTTCTTTGACGTTTAGGGAATTGATTTTATGGGGCCGTTCCCATCATCTCGTGGTAATAAGTACATCCTTGTCGCCGTTGACTACCTATCCAAGTGGTTGGAAGCTAAGGCTATGCCCACGAACGATGCTCGTGTGGTATGCAAGTTTTTGAAGAGTTTGTTTTCTCGGTTTGGAACCCCTCGTGCGATCATAAGCGATCATGGAACCCATATTTGTAATGACCAATTCGAAAGGGTCCTAAAGAAATATGGGGCTACACATCGGCTTTCTACGGCTTATCACCCACAAACGAGTGGGCATGTCGAGGTTTTAAACCGAGCGTTGAAGAGGATCTTGGAGAGATCGATAGGGGAAAACTACCAATCGTGGTCGGATAAGTTAGACGATGCTTTATGGGCCTTTCGTACCGCTTATAAGACGGCCATCGGGTGCACTCCTTACAAGCTTGTGTATGGTAAGAATTGTCATTTGCCATTTGAACTCGAACACAAAGATTATTGGGCCCTAAAGCATTGTAATGATGATATTGAGACCGCGGAAAAACACCGTAAAATGCAACTTAATGAATTGGATGAATTGAGATATATTGCTTATGAAAATTCCTTTATAAAGAGAAAACCAAAAATTTTCACGATTCTAAAATTAAAAACCGAGTTTTTAACATTGGATATCAAGTGTTGCTTTTTAACTCACGTTTGAAAATCTTTTTCGGCAAGTTGAAATCCCGTTGGTCCGGTCCATTCACCGTTACCCAAGTTTTTCCATATGGGACCATCGAGCTAGCTCAAAATGATGGCCCCAATTTCAAGGTGAATGGACATAGGTTGAAGCACTACTTTGGTGGGGAAGTTTCCTCTTTGAACTAACTCGACCAAGTCACCTTCCCCAATGATAATTAGGATTGAGGGGATCAAGTCGACCTCATGACTCGGTAATGAAAAACGAGGTGCTTCGTGGGGGAGTCCCATGCTTATCCATGTACATATTATCGCTTTCTAATGTAGTTAACGTGAGGGGATTTGTGCCCTTCCAACCTTTGTTCTGTGGTTGTTTGTGCATTGTGGTTTTTAGATGATCATGATCTTCACGATTGGAGCCTCTCGTGTTCGTTTTATGGGAGCACTCGATCGTTTGCTTTGAATAATTTCTCGATATCCACACATGATATATCCTTATATGTTCTAACCTTAGGTTTTTAGCACACTTCATAAACGGCTTTAAATTTAATGGTTACACCCTTTCCATGCTAGGTTAAGCAGTCAACTACGTCTCTAGTATGGGGGTATCCTACCCTTAGACTCAAAACATTGAGGACAATGTTTAACTTTAGTATGGGGGTGAATAGATACTTGCCTTGCCAAACCTTCACGCTTTACAAAGTTTATCTTTTTGTTTATCGTTTTGTTGCAAAATAAGGCTAAAAATGGCCAAATTTTAAAAAATTTCTCATGTTTTATAAGTGTTTGAAGACACGAATGTAGATTTTCCGATGGCGAGAATAAGAGTAATTTTTTACTCGAACGTGCGTGTTGAGCACTTAGCTTCGATTCCTTAACTTCTTATTAGGCTAAGTCTCTTAAATGAGGAAGAGAAATGATAGAGTTAATTATATGTATTGGCTTAGCGGTTTAGTCTTGATAGAGTTAACTATGCTAAACGTAGAGTATTCATATTCTTTCAAAAACTCATGTGTTCTCGTTATTTTCTTATTCTCCCTTCGCTTGTATATATATTTTTCTTAATAAGTATTGGCTTAGCGGTTTAGTCTTGATTGTTGATTTCTAGTCTTTCCTAGTAGCTTCCTTGTAATTAAATTGGGAAGACATTAAGGTATCGCCAGCGTCACGGTTTTGAAGTATTGGCAACCCGAATAATTGAAAGCTTCACCTAATAATAAGATTTCAAGTGCTCACCTAAATCAAGCAAACAATTTGAATCTCACAAGGCCGAAAAATCTATGCGAAATTGAAAGTGAATTGTGCCTTAATCTTTGAGGCTTTAAAGATCCAAAATTCGATTTTAGCGTGAGGATATACGTCTTTGGCCATAATAAACACCTCATGGCGAGGTTAAATAAAAGGGAAGGCAAGACCGAAGTCGTAATAAAAGCTTCATGACGAAGTTGAATAAAATATGGAGGTAAACCTATGATATTAAGGCCCATCTGTTAGGGGGCGTATAAAAGTCTTGGTAATAAGTCTCATGTTCAAAACCGTTATAAAACCGTGTTTATCGATCCTTCTTGTTGACTTAATTTTTTAACATCGTTGTCTATTAGGGGGGGTTATTAATTCGATGTTCTTGGTTACACCGTTATGACTCTATTTTTAGACCTAAATCTATATCATCGCATAAGTCAAAAATGTATCCTTGTGAACATTCAAGACAAAAATAAAATATAAGAGATACCAATTAGGAAAATGGTAGTCTAAGTACGTGATTAGGGCATATGAGTAGTGTTATCATTACTAACTTATAATGACAATGATCTCGTTACACGTTTGGTATGGAATTGGGGTGAAAATCGAGGACGATGAAATTATTTCTAACGAAGCATTCACGTGTTCTTGTTCTATGAACCTAAACGTCCCATTTTGCGATGAAAATCATACATTATGTCTAAAACGCAAGTAGTAGTAGTAGTAGTGTATCAAGTTTGTCATTCAATAAAAGTGCATAAAAATGAATTTTGGAGGTGCTACGATACTTTATTCTAGCATTGCGTGAGGGAACAACAATGGTTTAGTATGGGGGAGTGATGAGACTACTTTAATACATAGTCTCATCATCCAAAATTTGCTTAAAATGCATAAAATATCACGAAATATGCCAAATATATGCTTGTGTTTGTTCCATGTGTATTTTAGGTACGGATATTGAGAAAATGGCAAAAGATCACAAGAAACAAGCAAAAACGAACACGGGAAACGAAGCTACACAATGAACCGGGCCCTAGAGTTGATTTTCCAAGAATAACCCTTGAAGAATTGAATATTGTACAAGAAGGGTCATCCAATATTGAATAATTGACACATTAAACCCTTGTATATTCATAATTACAAGATTGGTCCTTAATGTTTGTCAAAATTACAAAAAGGACCCTCCACTTTGAAGAATTGGCAAGAATGGTCCCTCATAAATGAAGACTTATCATTTTTAGTCCTTCACAAAGTCAAATATACAAGTCAAGACCATGAAGATTGAAGACATTACAAGTTTGGTCCATAAAAAATCAATAAATTACATGAAATACCCTTGAAAACACTTTACAAAACTTTTTAGGGCAAAAGTATAAAAACTGAAACTTTAATAACAAAGGATTTCTGTTTTGTTCTTATAAAACATGGAATGAAAGAACGATGGAAAGTGAGGGGTTTAATGTGGACGACAAACAAACTTACCTTAACCACTCAGAGAGTGCCACCTCACCCACCAAATCCCCCCCACCAATCATAATCCACCATTTCACCACATCAACATCCACTTACTAGATTTTTTAACTAACTTAATTAGTTAATTGATAAACTCGGTTAACACTTTTTTAAATCCAAAACAATATTAAACACTCCACAATACACCATATGGACACAATTAGGGGTTTGTTAATTACTTGTAATTAAACCCTATAAACCTCCAAATATATGCCACATCACCGCACAAGTCACATGTATCCTCCCCTGCTACACATTTGAGAAAGAAGCCAAAATGGTGCCAGCAAATCTACCATCCACATTCAAGCTTACAACTTAAGCTTAATATGAGCCCTTTGATCAATTGCACCGCCTTTCCACCTCTACAAAACGCCAAGGAACTTCACATGATCAGTCAAGATATTCAAACCTCAAGGGCATTTCAGGGACTCCACCAACTATGGTTTATGTTATTTTTCAGCTTTCTTAGTCTCATTGTAGCCTATATAAGGCTTAGAACTCACAACATTAGTTTTTGCTCTTTGTTTTACCTAGTTCAACTTTTTGTAAATCCTACTTTTAGTTTAATGAAATAGAGTTTGAGTTGTTGAAGAAATCCAAGTGCCAACCTTATTCTATGCTTGTTATTGTTTCATGTTTGTGAATTTGAAGTATCAAAACCTGTTTTCAAAGCTTGTGCAATAAATTGCCAAGTTTTCTAAAAACTGAAATTTTTCTAAGAATTTGTTCAAACCCTTGGACTTTTTGGGTCAAAGATTGATCACATCACCCTGATAAGGAGCTTATCAAGGTGAGGTGAGATCTTGGCTTAGGGATAATCAAGGAGTGGGGTAACAAAGATTGAATCAATCAGCCTTTTTTCATTTTTCTGTTTTATATATTCCTTGTTCTAACCTTGTTACTCTTAGCAGCTATTTGGAAGCTCGTGCCTTGTTAAGCTAGGCACATAAGCTCAAAAATTCGTTACTATGGATGTACATTCTTGAGGTTTGAGTCTTCTTACCAAAATCTGTTTGAAAAGTGATAATTTGTGATTTTTTGATCCGTTGGTCTATGTGTTGTTTTTATGCCTGAATCTTGTTGATTATGCTTCATGTTGTTGGTATGATGCTTGATTAGGCTTTGGTAAACCTTTTATACACTTATGCATTTTTATATATTTGATTAAAAAGTTTAAGGGGTGTTTGGGTCTACTACTATAAGGTTCTTGTTTGATTTTGAGTTAGGGTTTTAGGTTTTTAACAGCTTGTATCTGATATTTACTTGGTTGTGTGCTATTATCTACAAGTTTTGAGCTTTTAAACATCAAATCCTACATTGTGCTATATCTTGCTTGTTTTTGAGTGTTTTGACCTAAAATTTTGGAAACACATAGAGTGTATGCATGTTTAGGGATAAAAAGTGATTAAACAAAGTTTGTATAAACTGTTTAAAAGATTTGAGGGTTTGTATTTGGGCTTGTGGTTAAGTACATCAACAAAGTGCATTCTCTGTTTGTTCATTGTTCATCAGTAACATTCATTAGCTTGAATCTTTGTCTAAAATTTGAATCAATGTATGAAACCAGTTGATTTATGTTCATTTGAGTTTATTTAAGCTGTTGTGTGCATTTGGTTCGATTTGGTTGGCTTAATCAGGCTAAATCTTCTTATTTTGTTGAAAACTGCTTATGTTCATGTATGTATCATGTTTGATGCTTAATTGAATTAATTATATCAATTGGCTAGGTGTTTTTGTGTTTATTTGATTGTGATTGACTCCTTATAACCCACTGGTTATAAGGGTGCCTTTGTGTGCTTTAAATCCAACAAAAATCCACAAAAGACAAAAAGTCAAGATAGTCAAGTAGTGGCAACTTTTCCCACAGCTGGACAACCAAAACTAGCCACTACTAGTGTTAATTATCAGACAGCTTATTCATAAGCTATTCTAGCTTATCCAGACTTGCAACAACTTTGTTTTTGTAATCAATCTTCCTTATTTGACCCATTTGACTAATCTGGAGCTTTTTAGGGTTTGACTTTTAGGTTTGACTAGAAAACCAACTAAGTTGACTTTTACATAAAGTGCTTATTGCTTATTCCAACTTATTCATTGTGCTTTTTAAAAATCTTTTTGATTATTAAGCTTAGTTTTGCCAGTTGAAACATTTTGCCACAAGAATCAGCCCTTAAATTGGTCTAGAACTCAAAAACGACTATTTTGTCGTTTTATGTATAGAGCTTTTGCTAATTTCAGGCTTATTTCTTGGGCTTATTCAAAAATTCTTTTTACAAGCAGCTTAATTAGGTCAAGAGAAGGTTGTGTGTAAAATTTCAGCTTATGGCATCAGCTTATAGCTTAATGGGCCAAAAAGCCCATTAAGAATAAGCTGCTTTGAAATAAGTTGTGATAAGCTCACTTTCAGCTTTTGGGCCATTGAAATTTTGTGTTTAAAATTGAATTTTAAGCTTAACTTGAAGTTTTGGGTCATTTTTGTGAACTTTTTCTTATTGTGCCTTAATTAAGCCCATTAAGAGACTGTTTGGGGATTTGGCCAATTTGGAGGCCCATTAGGGGTATTTTTGGTATTTCTAGTTCATTTATGTGTTAATTAGGTTAAAATAAACTAATTTGCAACTTTTTAGAATCTTTTATAAATTTTGAATCTTTAATATTATTTTATTATTATTTTATTATTAAAAATTAAATTAAGGATTTTTGCAACTTTTTCATTTTTCCTAGGTTAAATACATTAAGTTAGGATTTTTAAAACTTTTAGATTAATTTTCTTGTTACTAATTAATTTTTAGAATTATTTTATTATTTTTATAGTTTTTAATCATTTTTAAATAGTTTTAATTAATTATAAAATTTTCAAAAATAGTTTTTAGTTTAATTAAGTTATTTTAGAGGTTTACAAATTGAAAAATCTCATTTTGGGCTTTTTGTTAATTAAATTGATTTTTTTCTTTAATTAGCATTAAAAAATTATTATTTAATTAAATAAAAGGTTTGAGTGATTTTTGATTTTTTGAAAACTCTAATTACATTTTTTAGGATTTATTACAATTTTCTAGGGATTTTTAGGTTAATTTTTAAATTTAGTCATATTTTACGGTTTTACGTGCACGACTTTTCGTGTTAGTGTAATTTAGAATCATGACCGTCATCCTTTTCTATTTTTTTCTCATTTTCATTTCCCTTAATTGTAATCACAAACAATAATCAAGTCTTTAACACAACACACTAGCCTCCTTGAGAACGAACTCCCCATCTTGGGTCATTTGTGCACGATTTTTCTAAATCGTCGTACTTACCACTAATTACCTCTTTTGATTTTTCCTAAAGTCAAAGGTGTGTAAAAACTCAACAATCACTTTAATAACAAAGGTTTTAATAATCAAGGCTTTTAAAATCCTAATCAATTTCAAAATCAAGGTTTTCAAAATCAAGGTAATCAAGGGTTTAATCAAGGGAATGTTACTAATCCTCAAATGGACTTCGTTCTCCAAAAATTGACCGAACATGAGGGAACTATTAAACAAATGCAAGAATCCACCAACAGGAAATCCGTGCAAATGTTGCAAGCCCTTAGACCCCAAGGAGCCTTACCTTCTATTACCGAGACTAACCCTCGTGTACATGTGAGTGCTATTAAGACTCGAAGTGGAGCCACTTTAGTGGGACCTTCCATCTCTTCGCCCATAAAGGAGAAACATGGCCCGGAGGTCATAATGATTAATCCTACTCCCCCTTCGGTGATTCCTCCCACTACCACTCCTAGTACTAGTTCTCCATTGCCTAAAGAGCCTCTCCATAAGGTTGTTCAAGAAGCGATTCCTTCTCCTTCTCAACCTTAAATTTCAAAGCCCAATATCCCTTATCCCTCTAGGTTGGACAAGGCTAAGTTTCTTACCAAAGAAGACGTTCACGTTTCTAACTTTTTTAAAATGATTTCCCAAGTGAATGTTATCATTAACCTTATTGAAGCACTTGCCCAAAATGCCTAAATTTGTGAAAATGTTCAAAGATTTGCTCAATAAGAAAGAAAAAATGGTTGATGCTTGTGAACACCTCGTTTAAATGAGAATTGTTTCGCGATTCTTCACAAAGATTGAAAAATCCATGATTTTACCATGATTTTATGTAATGATGTTTTATCTAAGGATCTTAAGAACAATCACTCATGTGTTATAATCCTATAAGATGTGTGTGTGAACTTATCATTATCTATTTTTACATCTACAATCATTTTGTTTTTGTGATAGATTACATAGTATATAAGAGTAAGAGAAACAAATAATGAACCATTCATATATGGGAAACAAATCTATGAATGCAACATTTAGCAAAACATGGAAATATGTTGTGATAAGTATTTATGCCATTTATGTATATGTGTACATCTTTGGCATCATACACACCTTGGACTAGCCCCAAAATCCTTTACCTTTTGGTGCTAGCCCAACACAAGCCCACAACATGAGCCCATTTCTCTTTTTGGGCTAAGAATGACACGCACCCCCTTATGTGGAAGGTGAAGGGATGCCTTGGAAACACAAGTGTAAACACTTGGCACAAATGTTCTTACCAAGGTAATCACACACTTCCCTTGCATTCTCTTTCCCCCCCTTTTATCCTAAAACTCTATCTCTCACTCTTCACATTCCCTCTCAACTAGATCTCACTCCTTCTTCATCTTTTTCTCTCAAATAATTTGGCTATAAGCCACAAAAATCCAAGTTTGTTCATCCAATCTACTAGATCCTTGTAAGTATTATAACAAGCCCTAGCCGAATCTATAAAAGCCAACGGCTTAGGTTATCTTTTGGGTTTTCTTCACCCATCTTGACTAAATCTCTAGCCTCCTTGTTCATATAGATCTTCCTTGATAATATTTAGGCAAGAAAGTTATACTCCTTATGTTTCTTCATTTTCACTTTCATGCATCATCATCCATCTATAAACACATGTAATACAGCTAGTTAAAAATCAAGATTTGGTGAAGCCATGTCCATTCTTGGTAACGGCATATTGTAGACCACCATAGCCATGGTTAAAACTTTTTAAATAAAGGAACCCTAAGGCTTGTACTCTATGTTTTAACATGACTAAAAATCATATTAACCATTTTATAGATTTAATTGTAGCATAAATTACAAATCTCACTTTTTGAAATCTTGGTTAACTAATAATCCTGGATCTCACAAAGTAAGCTTGTGCAACTTAAAAGACATGGAAAACCATGACCTTGAAGGTCACAGCATACATGAATAATGTATATAATGAGTTATGTGCTAGGTTTAAATGATGGGATATGTATCATTACATGTTAATGGGACTATTATAAATCACTAAAATGTTATATGTACTTAGATGGTCTTTTGGTGTACATTCATGCTAACGTAGAACATTAGATCTATGGTATAATGGTAAACATGAACCTAGCATAAAGATCTAAGGGAAAGACAACCTAGCCGTGGGCTATATGTTGTCTAGATGGGTTTATGAAAGATCTTGGAAACATGCAATAAGATTACATGCTTTGAATGTATATAAATCATAAGATTAAATAAAAACCTCATCTTGGAAATACCAAGATTAAAGATCTAGCTGTAGGCTATATATATATATATATATATATATATATATATATATATATATATATATATATATATATATATATATATATATCTATATATATATATATATATATATATATATATATATATATATATATATATATATATATATATATATATATATATATATATATATATATATATATATATATATATATATATATATATATATATATATATATATATATATATATATATATATATATATATATATATATATATATATATATATATATATATATATATATATATATATATATATATATATATATATATATATATATATATTATATATATATATATATATATATATATATATATATATATATATATATATATATATATATATATATATATATATATATATATATATATATATATAGATATATATATATATATATAGATATATATATATATAGATATATATAGATATATATATATATATATATATAGATATATATATATATATATATATATATATATATATATATATATATATATATATATATATAAATATATATATATATAATATATATATATATATATATATATATATATATATATATATATATATATATATATATATATATATATATATATATATATATATATATATATATATATATATATATATATATGTATATATATATATATATATATATATATATAATATATTATATATATATATATATATATATATATATATATATATATATATATATATATATATATATATATATATATATATATATATATATATATTTATATTTATATATTTGGTTTACATGGACTATGACTTGTTTTCTTAATTTGTACATAGCTAGATCTATGCTTGTAAACACTTATAATTGCATGCAACCTTGTAACATACCTAGATCTAATTTGGAACATCACATAAAACAAACTATAACTTTTATTCTCCTATTTTAGATTTAAAACTAAATATGAAAAAGCTAATAATAAGCTTATAAGAATATCCTAAGTTAAAACTTACATAAAAATGTGAAGTAGTGTTAATGGACTATTTAAGCCCATGAAATGTTAATCCAAGACTTAATGGACTTAAGACTACACTTAGGCCCATTTAACTAATTGAAGGACTTTAAAAATGTATTAAAATTCAATAATTGATTTAAAAGCCCATTTAAATAAATTAGTGGACTTGAGGTATATTTAAGCCCACTAAAATAGCCCATTATATGTTTAGCCCATTTAATGAGCCCATATAAAGTTTGAATGTTAAAATAAAAGTTTTTATAATAAAATATAACTTATAAAAACTTTTTAGATGAAAATGACAATTTATAAAACTTAAGGACTAAAAACCGTAACTTATGAAACTTGTTTTGATAAAATAGTAAACACAAGGACTGAAAATGTAAATATCCAAAAGTCTAGGGTTTAATAAATACTATCCGTGGCAAATTAAACCCTAGGGACCATTTTGGGAAGTTTCTAAACGTTATTTTGTCATTTTATAACCCTAAGGACTATTCATGTAATTTGCCGAAACTTAAAGAAGCCCTAGGGGCTGTTTTTATAATTTTAGTAAAGTTACAAAAACTAGATATAACTAGGGGGACTAAATCTGCCATAAGCCGAAACTTTAACAAGCCCTAGGTACTAAATATGTAAAATCCGAAAGTTATACTTGTTTAAAAATGCAGAGGGACTAGTTTTGCCATATTCTGAAACATTAACAAGCCCTAACACTAAAATCTATTTTGATTATAATAATACATAATTAAAATACTTAGACCATAAGAATTAAGGTATAAATTCTTAAGTTTAAATTATTTTATAAATATTAAAATAATTTATGGAAACTTTAAAGTTAAATAAAATATTATATTTTATTTTTGAAAATAAAATGTCTATATTTACTTTAGGAAATAATTGTATAAACAATTATGAATATGTATTACTCATACATGAACTCATATATTCTTAGAAAATAAAATTTATATGAACGTTGGATAAATTGAATGTTAATATTTAAGTAGAAAATCTTACGTCTACTTAAAATATGAAACTTAATATTAAAGTTTAAATGAATGATTATAATACATGAACTAGGAACGTGAACTAATATTAAGTAGAATTTTTATGTTTACTTAAAAATGAAACTTAATAGTAAATGAGTGATTATAATACTTGAACAGAGAATGTAAATTAATATTTTATGTAAGACAATATATGTCCACTTAAATAAGTAACTTAATTGTAAGTTGAATGATTATCATAAAATACATGTATGCTAACTGATATTACTTAGAAATGACACTTATATAGATAAGTTAAATGAATATTGATGATACTTGAACTAAGGTTATTTAGATAAATACCGTAGCATAAATGAACTGACAAAAATCTGTATAAGCATACATATATGTTCTTTGTACTATCTATTAAGACTGTACTATCTGATTAGGCATAACTTTGGCGTGAGCTTTAATTGGATATTCGTATTAAACAGCTATTGCCTACTCCCAGGTGAGTTTACAGCCCCATATAAACTTTTGATAAAACTTTCCCTTTTGGGAAAGAAAATATGCAAACATATAATGGACATAACCAGATTGTATAAACTTGACTATGATTGATTATTATTGGAACTGTTAAATTGTTGTAAATCGCCCGAATGTTATAAATAGATCTATTAGGGATTGACCATCCCCGTCTGGGTGAGTCGTGCTCATTGTGCCTTGGCCGGGACAACAGACGTATACCATGTTGGAACTAGAATGGGTGTCTTTTTGTAAGACACTACGTTCTCATCTGTTGAGGACTATGGAGGTTAAGCTTCAGTTTCTACTAATAAACAAATGTAATCTACGTTTTATTAAGAATGCTTTGTGCATTGTTACTTATAGTATGTCCAAACTAATTAATTGTTAAAATATGTAAATTCACCAACTTTATGTTTACCCCTTTAGTATGTTTTGCACAGGAATATGAAATTAGTACGTGGTGTGTGCATGGTCTCCAGCATCTTAGAAATCTGCATCATATGACTCGTCAGGGGTTCTATTTGGGAAACATAAACAATCACCTTCCGTCATGTTTAAGACAAATTTTATTTTATTTGTTTATCAAACATGTAATCTGATTTAAATAACTCTTTATCTTATGCTCTATGGATTATATGCTATCAATCCACCCTAGTGACATCTCCGTGGATATTTCCGCATATTTTAACCCTACCCCGGGTTGTCATAGAGAATGGTATCAGAGCATTAGTTATAGAGAACCAGATAAATTTTTAAATAAAATAAAAATAAAATGATTTTTATTTTACTTAAAATTGGACTATAACTTATAAAAATATTTTTGGGATTTTATTTTGGGACCGTATTAGTTAAGCATATAGATCTTAGGGCATTTTATGCTATGTGAACTAAGTGTATATATATTGATTGCTAAACTTGATTATTAATATTGTTTAGTGAGATATTACTATGGAAAATGTTAGACGTGCTAAAATTGAAAATTTTACACTACATAGTAAAATACTGAAATAAAAATATGAAGTGATATTAGACCAAACCTTGCACTTACGAATTGTTGAAAGAACTGCTTAAATGTTAACATATATATATATATATATATATATATATATATATATATATATATATATATATATATATATATATATATATATATATATATATATATATATATATATATATATATATATATATATATATATATATATATATATATATATATATATATATATATATATATATATATATATATATATATATATATATATATATATATATATATATATATATATATATATATATATATATGTATATATATATATATATATATATATATATACGTATTAATATATGTAACCCTAAAACATTATATTAATTGTTTTAAAAGGAATATACTTCCTAAAACATGTAATCTAAAATAATATTGTTCTTTGTTTGTAAGCTTATACTCACTTCAAACTTAAAATAATACTATTTCAGAGCATCATTACTGCGCCTACTGCATCCTCGACTCTTCTACCCGTAGTAGCTCCTATTCAAGTTGTTTGTTCATCTCCACGATCGACGCAGTATGGAT